>WHPX01000417.1:600000-935020 GCA_011057435.1 Actinia equina | reverse complement strand
AATGAAAGTCGAGCGTACAAGGTCCTTCCAGGCTATGTTCGTTTCATCTGTGAGAGAACAACTACCTACATTAAATAGGACAAGTAAAAAGAAGACTTCAAAAATAGCCCCTTGTATAAGCCAACTTGAGAAGCAAATACTGGTTTTCATGCGTCCGTAAAACAAGTTATTCTCAATACCATAGTATTCATAAAAGGATCTATCCTTTGCTCAAGATATTGCGCTACTGCTACTTACCGCCTTAACAAATTTCCTTTTTGCCCCCATTGAACTAGATTTGTTGTAGACTCACCGCTTGCTGGATCTTTTAACAACACTGAAGGCCGTGTACAACAACCAACTTTTTAGGAAAGATCGCATATTATAAGACTACAAACGCCTCTAGATTCAGTACCGACTCGAACGGTATGACAAGGTAAACTACACACCATCCGACCAACTTTTGGCTATTACTAAGCTACAGAAAAGTAGAATTTCAAATAATCTCTATATTAATACGAAATATAATGAGGAAATGATTTGTTGGTAACGACACTGGCTTCAATGTTAATTAGCCTGGAGAAAACGTAGGTATGTCAGTTTTAGTATTGAGTACGTTTGAATGGTCTGTCACCAACTGTAGAACATGAAAACTCTTAATACAACTCTTAAATGGAACAAATATCATTTAGAAGGGCTTTTTTGGTATTTTTTAATAGATAAATTTAAAGTTAATGGAAACATTCTGTCTTCTAGTTAGGCCTCGTGGCAACACACACATCATCACACAATCAGTGGTCAAACGTGGCCTCCCTATCCTGGCCGATTTACTGGGGAATTCGGTCAGGTTGAAATGGCAATAACCTGGTGGATTGTCTCTACAGTATTTTGTAGCCAAGAAAGTCATCAGAAATATGGTTTCATTCGGTTATGTTACTTGTGGATTCAGTATAGTAACAGTCATTGGATTATAAGTTTTGTGAAAAAATCGTGTGCAAAACGTTTAGCTTGGTTTGTTGATAGGGATATAAGATCCTCATATAGGATTTTACTTAGCTAGCCCAGCATAGTTAAGTAATGCTTCTTATAAGAACGATAGCGCTTTCTATTGTTCGGCGGCATATCGCTTGCCTCACATCAGAATTTTGAGATTTTCTACTGCGGGAAATGTATCAAACCTATGGAGAGATGTTTGTGAAAAAAATATGAACTGAAAGTCGCCTCTTAAGACGTTTATTTTTGAGTTTGAGGGTTTTCAACCATTCACAACACACCGAAACAATAGGAAGAAAAAGCCTCAAATTTGGTCATTTTTCCTCACATAGAATTCTATCGTATTGAAACCAGAAGCTTTAAAGGGATTTAAAGACTAAAGGGGAGTTGTCAGTAGTTAAATATCACCAAAAAAATATACTTTTCCTCCATTTTTCGTGTTTCGACTAATAAGAAGATTGGTTTAAAACAATACTACAATTATCACCTTTCTACATTCCATGCCGTTGAGTGCTATCGTTCTTATCTGCATCGTTACTTAATATTAACTATGCTAAGCAGTGAGAAAGTAGTAAGCTTAATACAGTATAATAGACAGTAATTTCATATTGCTTTCTTTTGTTTTACTTTGACTCAGGCACTAATTATACAATTTTACTGGCATCCCTGGTCTATTGGATAGGATACCTTTTGATTATCACTTGTATAGTATTCCTATAGGAAATAATAATAAATCTAGAATGAAAACTCCAATCTTGAGGTGAACAATTGAGTGCTCACTATGCTCACACTGGCGTAAAACAAATACTAATTTTTAGCACTAAATGGTGATAATTAAGCAATAGAAAACAAAGTAGTATGCTTTATGAAATAGTACTAATTAGTACTAATTAATGTTCACGGTTTTAGTGCGTACACTCCATCAAGGAATGGGCTGATATTAATTTAGATAAGTCTAAGCAAATGATTATAAGAAGTAAGACTAACAAGACCCTCCCCCCCCCTCCCCCCCCTCTTTGGAATTACTGGGGTTTACTTTTCAATCCTGTCCCACTAATTGGGATACACAATTCGATACTATGATTTGTAAAGCAACTAGAAGAATGCATATCCTTAGAATCTGTAAAGCCAATCGCTATTCTATCAATGAGCTACAATATCTATTTATAACACCTTAATAATGTCTCAGTGTACATGAATGTGGTATTTCTATATGGGGAGTAGCTGCTATCACTAAGTACTTGAGCACAATAGACTCACTACAACGCAGAGCTAGGAAATTTGGATACGTCAAAGAATATACACCTATTAATGAATAAATCAATGAGAAAGAGTGGAGTCGGTAGTGTAATGAATAATCCTACTCATCCATTTCACCATCTATCTACTTCCCCCTAAACGGTCTTGAACTACTAGAAGTGGGCCTCATTCATTTATATTACCAAGATGTAACATAAATAGGTTTAAAACGTTTTTTGTAAATAGGAGCCTTTTTAAAGATTCAAATTGCACATAGAGCCAATTTTTTGAAATATTTCAGTCATAATATCTGCAGTTTTTCTATATCTTATTATAGTATATATTTTAGATATTTATTACAATTATAATTAGTTTATTTATGTATACATATAATTAGCATTTTTGTAAGCTTTAACGTCTGTTTAAAGTATTTAATAAAGACCCTTATTATTACTATTATTATTATTATTTTTATTATCATTATTATTATTATTATTATTATTATCATCATCATCATTATACTTAGCACGCGGCTTGCTGGGTGCGGTCAATCTGATCCGTCCACAAGATCAATAAGGATACCCCTAGCATTACCTGCTCTGCAAGCTACACGTACAAAATACCAGCAATCACCTAATATCACGACCTCCACGTACGTCCAATACCATTATCACATATTAAATACACCAAGAAAAAAGCATGAAAAATGCTGTGTGCCCTTTGTAATGGGATTTCAAGTGTGTGTGTGTAGAACCCAGCCACATCTTGGACTAATCTTCAGCAACAACATTTAAGGAGATGGCAGAAGTGTACTCTTGAGATGTTTCATATGACTAAGATTGTATCTCGAACACGTGGAGCAGCAAAATGTGCTGAATTTTAGTTATTCATTAAACCTTGTTTTCTCACAGTTCTCACATCCTGTCTGTTCAATGGAGAATCGAACACTATTACTTGGATTATACTTAACACGAAAAAAAAAAACGAATGAATGTTCACATCACCATGATCGATGTCGTTTGACGTAGAGCAAATAATATCAATAATATTTCTTAATATTAAAACCCAACGGATATTATCCTTAAACTCTAGAAAGGACGGTCCAAGCTTGTCTTAAACTCTTGTTCTTTAAGCACTATGGCTTCGGTTCTCCTCAATCCCTTCTCAAAACATAGTACCACCTAACACGATAATCTTTGAATTCGATCTATGAGTGTCGAGTAGTCTTATCCCTGACTCAAATCGCAACGAACGCGTGTGTTTTAAATGTTATTTAAAATAAGCAATCCCCCCCCCCCCCCCCCAAAAAAAAAAGAAAAAGAAAAGAAAAGAAAGAAAAGATAAAAAGAAAACTTACTGCGAGATACAATGTGTTTGTGTAGCGTAGTTCAAAAACAATCTGGACTTGGATACTAATCAAACCTATGGATTAACTTTTTACACCATCAATAAAACACCGACCGCAAGTTGTAAGAAGGGAGTTGAGACGAGTATCTTAAATGCACTCAAAATTACGGGAGTTATACTCAATGATCACGCGTCAAGAACTGAACTATTCTACATGGAGTGGGAGGGGAAGTTAAAAACATTCAATATATCTTAGCATTCTCAGGTTTAAAAAATGCCAGTCTATGAAGTGTAGCTACTGCTTCATAGGCCAATACCAAAAGCAATAACAATAACAGTGAAGTAAGATATGATCAAAGAGACAATGAAAGAAATAATGAAAAGAATAAATGATTATGATTTTTTTAACATAAAACCAAAGAAGAAAAAATGTGTAGTTGGTAAAACAAAATTAGAAAAAAAGAATGCCATAGTGAAATTGTAAAAGCGTTCACAAGTCTATAAAAAGATTAAGAAATTAGACATATGTCATTCGAGCTTTAAGATTAACATATCGAACTCAAGAAATCAATCATAGAAAACGTCCCAGTATTTTGCCACATCTACTAGAACAATATTCGTTTGTGTACTGTTTTGGCTTCAATTTTGTTAGATAATGAAATTATGTAACTAATGAAGCTATCTATATTCCATCTGGTACCCAAAAACCACTGAAGGTCTAAAATATTAGCTCAAGTGTTATCTTTTATTTAAAAGAGAGTAAAAATTCAACCCGAACATACCGAAATTTGAGAATTTAATAAGTACGTGTAAATACAACATATAAGCTTATAGGACATAGTAACGGTAGTTACTAAATATACAGATTCATAGTCTTAACTTGAAAAATAATCAGCATCATTTGTTTGTAAATTTATGGTAATTACCTGAGAGTCTTAAAGTCTTGTTGCTGCGGCTGCTGCCCCCGTTTGTTCGTGAGGTCTTGCATGTTGCTGTTGCTGCTTTTGTTGTTCTTATTATGTTGTTGAGTTGTGTAATTCATTGTAGTTGAATGGGATTTTTGAAATTATAGAGTTTGTAAAGAGTTATTATTATCTTGTGAGTTTTGATTTCTTTTTTATTACTTCCGGTGGCGCAATTTTTCTTCAAAAACGCGCGTAGGCATTGCATCATTTTATGCTGCTGATTATCATCTGTCATTTATTCAAAACTGAAATTCAAATGTAGTTATGGTTCAACAGAATTGTATTCAGAATTCAAACGAGTTTCAAACATGTGCTCTCTTCTATCAAACTTTTGACATTAATACTTCAAGGTTTTCTCCTTTACAAAAGAAGATCATAGAATACTGAGTTTAAAACAATAATTATTTGGCAAATTAAAACATGTATAAATCTAGATTGCTACCAACAAAGTTCTTAATCAGAATCAGAATCCAAAGGAAAGAAGCCGATTAAAGTGGCGTTTTAAGTCCAGACGAAGATGATTGTGCTGAATTATTTCCAGAGATAATGGTGTTCAAAGTCACATTTGGAGCAGGTGAAGTTGTACACATTTGGGACTATTTTAGTAGCCTTTGCGAGGCCCATTTACGGGAAAAAATAATCCAAACACCTGTACTCTTTCCAGGGTTCTCATTTTCGCTTAAACTTTTTAGTTTCCTTATCGTCTGCCAACAATAAAAAACGGGAAGCCATGTTTATGCAGTTTATGAGCGTTGCTAAGCAACTGAACTACCAATCATTTTCTAGTCATTGGGCCCCGAACTATCAGAAAAAAGCCCTCCTTCATTAGCCAATCAGCATCGAGTATGATCTTTCTTGTATGACAACAAACTAAGTTCTGACAACCAGTAGTTTCGATTTTATGAGTAAATATTAAATCGTTTGATAAAATAAAGAATATAGAAATATAGATAAGTTATAGTGCTTGGGAACGAGGTAATTCCGGGCGATAGACCCTTGGAATTAAATTCGGAAAAATTAATTTCCGACCTCGCTGGGAATCGAACCCATGACCTTCGGAATTGTACTACCGATGCTCTACCAGCTGAGCTAGAAGTCAGAGTGAGAGCTTGATTCCCAGCTGCAGATCAGAAGTCTTTCAATTAACTGTCGTCATAGAATGGGTGAGTCATTAATGCTTAGGACAACCTCAAAAAGTTATTAATATGATGAAAATTGTGTTGATCATAGAACAGGTGGAATTTCTTTATTAGTGCATAAATACATACAGACATTTGAAACGGTCAATAGCGAAATTGAGCCAGCACATAATTATACTCGACTCAGTGTACGTTTTTTTTTTTAAATGTTGTTTTTCAGTTGTTTCTAAACGGAATTAATATTTTAGTCCGCCGGTTATTGTTTTGACTAGATGAGTAAAAGTGTGTTTCGGCACGTATTAATTTGTATTCGTAAAACTATTGATAAGGCAGTACGTCATGAATAAATGAAATTAGGATTTAGAAGTTCAAATTAACAGACAACGGGATATTTTAAAAACACTGTTCAGCCGACTTGAATTATGACGCCAAGCCCGGGAAGAAATGAGGGTATAAATGATCATCGAAAAGCAGAAAGGTTATTTAACGTCCTTAGATAAATGTGAGTCTTTTACGCCACTTTTATGAACCAGAATATTGAGAATATTAAAATATCGTCTTTATTTCCGCCATACGATAGCCTTACTTCTTTAAGAAACAAACATGCAACTTGATTCAGGTTTTGTGTGTGTGTGTGTTGCTGGGAAATAAGTTAACTTCCCTTTCTTTACCATTTAATTAGCACAATTTTCGGATTTTTCTTTGCTGCTGGGTAAAAAAAAAACTATTGTATACTATTTATGTTAATTAAGGGAGTGACAGAAAGCATGGTCTATATGAAGCTGTACTACAAAACCTCTTCTGGTCCACTCTTGAGTCTCAAGTGAGTTTACAGTAATATCATATTAACTTCCTTGATAGGTGGGGGGGGGGGGGGGGGGGGGGGGGTTCTTCTATTACCGTTAAATTATCTAGTTTCCTAAATTCACAGGAAAATCCCCTTGCTTTAAGGTTAAAACTTGATAGCTCAGTCTGAACATTACAGTTATTAATGGTCAGCGGTCTCTCAATGACAGGTGTTACTGTTGTTTGTTGAGTCCAGCTTGGTCAAAAAGAAAAAGGACAATTAAACGAGAAAACCGACGAGAATTGTCTATAATTACCTTCTCACATTACTGTCCTTACGTATACAAACATTATTACGTATAAGAACTGCATAAAAGATTAACGACTTACTCCGACCATGAGTCATCATGCACCCTACCCGTCCATGCACTGACACAATGTGCATCAAAACCTACAAAGAAAATCCTCGAGCTCCGACCTGCCAGTCATGTTTAAATTTAAAACAAAGTTAAAATTATTCTTGAAACACCACATGTTGGGTTGAAAAATTGCATTTATGTCGAGGCCTGGGAAAACATGAATGTGGGCGTGTGAGTGAATGAATTTATCGAGGAGTCTTTTTTTTCTTCTTTTTTACAGATGATTAGTGATCGCTGAATTCTACTTCTTGACTGGAATCTTATCATATTTAATAATATCGAAAATAATCATCTTTCTTAGGACTAACTTCGCTCCACTGACCTTGCTTAGTCATTCACTCTTCTGAACGAAACTGCCTACTTAAGAGTATCTAGCACTAATTATTACCGAAAAAGAGGTGTAAAATATGAGTTCATTGTCAGGGCACGGCTGACTGATATTCTATTAAGCCCACCTTTTACTTTTTTTTTCATTAAAAAAACCCGATATGATTCATTTTATCAACACCTGTTCAAGGTGAATGAATCATTGTCACTAAGGCTCACCATGCTATCATCTCATTTAGGTTTTTTTTCGTCAACTGGAAAATGCGAAATACTGACTAATGAATTTTCATCAGACTTTGAGTACTTATTTAGAGTTTTGAAACTGAAAAAAACCTCATTTTTTCCCTGTTTCATTGTTATTTTAAACCTAATTACCAACCTGGCTCGATTTAAGGTTTTAAAATATTATTTGCATTGTTTTTCTATTATATTCTTCTGAAATCCTTTCTTTTGAGTCGTTTAAGAACTTTAGTTACATGTCTTTGTCTTATTTAGCGTGCCATAATTTCATTTGAAGAATTCGGCCGTAATAGAGAAGAGGATTGCATCAAAAATATTAGCTGCTCAGGAACTAGGAGGTTTTTATTGTAGTTTATCAAGCCGTGAAAGAAGCTTCATTTACACTTATAGTTAGGACTTTAATATTGTCCTTTTTGGCGAGTATTGTTTTCCTATTTAATTACCCAAGGTCATTATCTTGAAGCCCCCCTCAATCTTCCTATCATAATTTAATTTCCAGAAATAATTTTATCTTCCTCGCTTTTCCATTTATTTATTTTCATTCTAGTTTCCCTTCTCTTCATTTTTTCCTTTCTTTCCTTTTGTTTTTTGTTTGTTTGTTTGTTTGTTTTGTTTTTACTACCATTTGTTTTCTTTCTTTTTTATCCTCTTTTTCCTTTTCTCTTTTTCACTTCCGAAAAGTTCGTTAATTTATGTTAGCATATGTCAATAGAGTTCTCTCGTTCATCCATCGATTTACTTGTTCCTTTCAGGATCATTCATTACTCTTTTCTTACTTTCATTCTCCCTCATCCCACAGTTGCAGGTTCTAGAAACCTACTCTTTGTTTACAAAAGGAAATATGGGTAATGTCAAAGTGGCCTAGCTGTCAAAACAGCTGGCCCAGTAGAGAATACCTAATGTTTACATCTTAAGTGACAACCCTACGCTATCAATATCAATTTCAGACTTAAAGCAGTAGTCAATCAGTAGTCAAGCTATGATATCGATGTTTAATAATATAGAACGTTTATAAAGGGATTTGCAGTGGTACAGACAAGACACCTTAGCTACAAGAGAAATTGCACAAGATGAAAATGAAATCGTTTTCAGTAACATGTCTTGTTATTGTTGTCTTGCTGATCGAGTTACCTCAAGTACAAGCCTTCTTAAGAAATCCAACGCCTTCCAAAAGAGTAGGTTATGGCTATAAATAGTATTTATTTATTATTATTATTATTTCATGTTTCTTTATCTCTTGTCGTTCTTAGTTATTTTACTCCCTTTTATGTTTAATTGCCTATTTTTTACTTTTTGATTCTTTGTTTATTTATTTCGTTCTTTCTTTATTTTCTTTCTTTCTTCCTTTGTTTCTTTATTTCGTTTTTTTCTTTTTTTTTCTTTCTTCCTTCCTTCCTTCCTTTCTTCCTTCCTTCCTTCCTTCCTTTCTTTCTTTCTTTCTTTCTTTCTTTTTTTCTTTCTTTCTTTCTTTCTTTCTTTCTTTCTTTCTTTCTTTCTTTCTTTCTTTCTTTCTTTCTTTCTTTCTTTCTTTCTTTTTTTTCTTTCATTCCCTTCTTATCAATATTGATCCTTTTCATTTTTGCTTCTGGTAAATTTCCATTTTATGGAAAATTGTGGTCAGTTCTTATATCCAACCTGAAGCTAGAGAACACAAAACATTTTCTTGGGGTTTTTTAAAAATAAAACTATTGGATTGGCAATTTTGCAGTTTTTGAAATACAGAATCGTAGAATGACAATCAGAAAGCATCTAAATCAGACAAGCGTCTACATAAGAAAATTCACGCAATATTTCTTAATGAAAAAGAGATAATCCGAGAGGGTCTGGACTGCTGTGAGTTTAGGCATATCTTGCGCAAATGACCTATTCCCCCTCCCCCCTTTTCACATACTGCATAAATAGTTTTTGTTGAATCTTACCACTCTACCAACTCTATTTCTAACGGTAATCTTCCTGCTATCGCCAACAACCTTATCATAAACACTCCTCGAACATCTTATATCTATTCTCTACCTAAGATCCACAAACCCAACAATCCTGGCCGTCCTATCGTTTCAGCTTGCAGTTGTCCAACTGAACTCATCTCTATAGCTACCTTGACTCTCTTATGTCACCTATCGTTCAGTCTCTTCCTACATACATCAAAGATACCAATCACGCTCTCAGAATTTTCAATGATTTTCGTTTTTCTAACTCTGATTATAAATTTTTGTTCACTATGGATGTCAAATCTTTGTATACTGTTATTCCTAACGATGAGGGTCTCACTGCACTCAAACATTTTTTTGACCGCCGTACTGTGTTAGAGCCCAATACTCCTACTTTATTGAGACTAGCTGAACTTGTTCTCACTCTGAATTGTTTCTCTTTTCGTGACCGTTTTTTTAAACAAATCAACGGTGTAGCTATGAGTACTAAAATGGGCCCAAGCTATGCTAATTTATTCGTTGGCTACGTCGAACAACTGATCTTTGATCTCTATCCTGGTATTAAACCAGAACTATTTAGCCGCTACATTGATGACTGTATTGGCGCTACTTCTTGCTCTAAACAAGATTTAGAATCCTTCATTCTCTCTTTTTCACCCTGCTCTTGAGTTTACATGGGAAATCAGTGAGACTTCCATCACATTTCTTGACATTTCCGTGAGCATTTCTACCAACCATCTCAATACTACTGTTCATCATAAGTCCACAGACTCTCATTCTTATTTACTTTATTCCTCCTCACACCCTAAACACACCCTCAATTCTATAATTCCTTTTTCACAATTTTTACGTTTACGTCGCCTTTGCAGTGACGATGCCGATTTTTCTCATAAATGCCAAGAAATGCGTTCTTTTTTTCTTAAGCGAGGTTATCCAGTTACTATCATCGATCGGGCTATGCACAAAGCTTCATCCATAGACCGTAATACTGCTCTTACTCCTAAGACTCGCACTTCTAACCAAAACCGTATTCCGTTCACGATTACCTACCATCCTATTAACAACTCTGTCAAACCTAATCTTAATCTTGCTTTTAATTCACTCAAATCTGATCCTACCACTTCTAACCTTTTCAAAGAACGCCCTCTCTTTTCATTCAAGAGAGACCGCAATCTGCGTTCTTTTTTGGTTAAAGGTAAAGTTCCTTCCGATAGACAACCTGGCACACTTGCCCTTTTGTTGCTCCCCGTACCTCTGTTAAAGGTCCTAAGTCTACCTTTAATATAAAGGATCATTTCAACTGTACTTCTTCTAACATCATCTATTGCATTCAATGCTCCTATTGTAATATGCTGTATGTTGGAGAAACTGGACGAAGATTAGGTGATCGGTTCAGAGACCACCTTTACGATATTTGTAAGACATTTTAATTCTGCTAACCACTCGGAAACTAATGCCATTGTTTTGGGTCTTTGTCTAACACACGGTAGTAATGAATCACGCAAAACAAAAGAAATGCGCTTGATTCATTCGCTTGGAACAGTTAACAATTGACCCCGACCAAGGACTAACGTCCGAAACGTCAGTTACTCTTGTTCTTACTACGGTGAAAAGATTATCTACCACGACATCTTTGTTTTAACTTTAATATTACCGACGCAGTCTAAACTAGTTCTAATACTAGTCGTCATCTACCAACTCTATGTTTGGATTTTTCCTATACATTTCTGGCTTTTTTCTATTTGCGTAAATGCTGATTGTTGCAAGCTGATTTTGGTATGATCGTTGTTGTTACCTTTTTTTCCGTTATTACACGTTGCATTGGACCCCACCTTATTTGTAATTCATTCTGATACCTGTAAGATCCGGCTTTCTACTAGTTTAGAATGTTGACTTTCGTGGCTAAACGAGGAAACATTGTTACATGTGTCTTGACCGACCTTGCCCGGGGGGGGGGGGGGGGGGAGGGGTAGTTATTTTGGGGGAAACTTCAAGGGGGAGTCTTAAGAAATGTTTTGTCATGATTTCACCTCCCCTCTCTACCATACATTATCAACACAGCCTAAAGACCATTTCAATTCAACGAAGATGGTCGCTTTGAAAATTTGAAAATGTCTTGATCTTATCAGCTTCATTACAACATATTAATTCGTATCTCACTATTTAGAGAACAATCCTGCAGCAACGAAATGGCAAAGGAAGCATGGCTGCTAGAAGACAAGTAAAGACTGAGGAAAAAATATGTGAGGTTGCACGACAGCTTAACTGCTTACCTTGACGGAACCCTCTTAGATTTGGTTTAACACTGACTTCGAATACGAAATAAACAATGTTCTTACATACATGCTTATATTATAAATGACATGTATATCAGAAACATGTAAATCTTAGACTGGATAAAACATATAAAGCCAATAATTCGTACAAACTAAATTGAATACTTTACATCTGTATTTTGAACTGAAATTATTGTAAACTTTAAAATTGAAATAAAATGTTAACTATCTAAACTAGATTAAAATGAAATAGGACGAGTCCATAAAGGGCTACCTTGCTTTGGCGTTTTTTTTCCAGTCTCATCATGTTTGATGTTTTTCTAGAGTCTGAGGCAAGAATATGTGGATAAACAAAGCCTACTCAAGAGATCATAAATAAGAGAGGGAAACTTCTCAATAAGGCGCGCGCAATGTAAATTCCCGGTTGGGATTTTTTTAGTAATCGGATGCAGTTTACATTTCGCCTTACCCTACTCCCGTGCGTCATCAACTTGCGCGCGTGCTCTCTTTTCGTTTCGTTGGCTTTTAGTGAAGCAGCAGTAAGGGGGACTCACGATCGGCCGGCATTGCTAAAAATCACATATTGAAAAACACCAGCCCCCCCTGGGGTTTTTGGAGCAGTGACGAGGCCCTACAGGGGGTCTTGCGCGATCCGCCGGCCTCGGGATAAGTCCCTTACTGCTGCTGTGTCGGGTAACGCAAACGGAGGTCGAAAAATATGTTAGATATACGATGCACGAATGTAAGAAGTTCGCCAATGACTTCTGTATAATTTGTTTAAGACCCAAAGTTAACATACCCAAACCCAGAAATCTCCGGTGTTGTGGTAAAAAATGCAAATAGAAGATGACACGTCAGCACAGTGTTACGAGTGTGGTAAGAATATTCGTAATGCCGTGCCAAATGCTACCAAAGAGCAGTATTACGCCAATGGAGGTCGTAAGAAGACCCCATACAAAAGAATAAAATACTTCAGAGACTGGATGAGTTACATTCAAGGTTTACATCCGATATATTTAGACGACGAAGTAATGGAAAGGATTATAGACCACTTAGAAGAACCAACCACGCGAAGTCTACGGAAAACACTGAAAAAATTAAAGCTAGGGAAATATTACAAAGCTATTCCCTATCTTTTGTCTGAGATTACCGGTAGGTGTATTCCGCATGTTTCAGATATGCAAAGGGCCGAGTGGTTATTCTGTCGGCTGAATAAGGATATTCCTTATTACCCTGACGTAATCTATGAAATATTCCAGCAAATTAACTCCAATCACCCGCTGTTAGAATGGATTCCTAGAAGATGAAATGTGCAGACGAAATCCGCCTGCGTGCTTTTCAAAGCAGATGTCTACTGAGCGAGTTTTCTTTGCAGCTCCTCTTTTGCTTCCTGGTAGATCTTCCTTCGAGATTCCTCGGAAAGATCTTTCACGATGGTTTTTTTATTGCCCGACTTTAACTCCTCATACTTCTTTTCTTCCGCAAGGATCAAAGAGAATTCTACATCGTCTATCTTTCTGTCACGTAGGGCCTGGGAGACCAAATCGGTAATGGTGTTAGACTTTGCTCTTGCAAGGGCTATATGTGTGTCGTGCTTGGATATCTTACCCGACAACTGTTTCATAATGCCTGTTGTAACAGCGGATACGATACCGCAAGCTGCTCCTACGCCGGCTAAAGGAACGCCGACGACTATTCCAGGGCCGGTAAGGGAAGTAGCAACACCGGTGCCTGTCAATGCTACGGATAGAGATCCTGTAGTTATCGCAATTTTATGTAATATGCTCCTGGCTCTGGCATATTTCTTCCTAACCTCCACATAGTGTTTCACTTGACCTTCGAAGTAAGCCAGAATTAAGTTTGCTTTATTCAAGCGGAAGTTCTCAGCGTTCATCTCGTTTGGGCCCTTAGGTATTTCTGGATACAACTGAGGTGCTGATGGTATAACGTCCATTATATAATAATGTACGACGCCTTTGGGAACGATATAGAGGAGCAGCCACATCACGACAACAAGGATTATGCTAACTTGGATTTCTATAGGAAGATGTTTCCACAATCAGATCCAAATAAATTCAACCGCAGATCTGACGGAATTCACTATGGTGATAAGTTGTTGTACAGCAACGCGGAGATAGAGCCCGGTTGGTCGAATGAATTATTATTTACCAGCAGCAGCTATCCGATACCCGCAGTTTCATTTGACAAACGCCCAAGTTTGGACTTAACGTTAGACATGCGGATCTCTAGCAGTAATTCCTTCCCATTAAAAGTGCGAGATATCTTCAAGGAAGTTCCTATAAACCACATCACTGCGAAAGAAGCGCATGAATGGTTAAGTGGACCCAATATGCGTTATTGGCCACAGCAATTGAACTTTGCTGTCTGGTGTGCTACTAGCGGTTGTGGTGTAAGTGCGAACTTGATGAAGAATTCAATATTCATGTTTCACTTCCACTTCACCGTCCGAAGAATATTGCATGAGATGGGTGTTATTGCCCTACCAGGCGACAGTGCGTTTGATCCTAGAGATAACAAATACAACTCGCCTGCCTACGACAGACTGTGTAAAGAGTTTGGTGTCCCAGGGAAGGACTTCCGATGCACTGCCGGAGCCAACAATGGTCTGGGTCACATCTGGGCTTATTGGGGTGTCGGAGGACATGAGCTAACCAATAAGGAAGTCCATGCATTGCGGCTACGGTGGGACACGGGTTATCATAAAGTAACTTACGATAGCAGCACCTTCTTCGAACCAAATGCCAAAACCACCAAAGAAGTTAGAGACGGACCTCTGTTCAAAGACGAGGGCGGTAAATACGCAGGGGCCAATCCATCGATTATCCGTATAACCAACGACGAACACACAAAGCAGTACTTTAATTTCATACCAAAAGTAGGTAAAGGACTAACTAAAGTCGGTCTTGCCCGTTTGAACCGCAGCATAGAAGCTTACGTGTATTCTATTCTTGGAGCTCAGGTAAATACCCGATCAAGCATAATTGGAAATACCGGTGCTGCAGAAGAGACCAGAGCAGAAGCCTTAATCCTCTTTGAAAGTTCGATTTTGGAGGGCGACATTAGCAAAGGCGTACAGCGTTACCAGCTAGCCATACAAAATTCTAAAGCCCGACTGGACTATGCGGTAGCCCCGGGTTGTTGGTTAATGCCCAGCAACTTATCCATGAATACTGGCTCCGTAGTAGGATACAATAACAAACTTCAAAAGGCTACTAAGGATATGAAGTTTGGGGTGAATGACGTGAACTCTGACACCCTTAGGAGGCACTTAGTTGAACAGCCTAAAAAGGTGCATTTAGTCGAACAGCCTAAGAAGATGGTTGAACAGCCTAAGAAGATGGTTGAACAGCCTAAGAAGATGGTTGAACAGCCTAAGAATTGAGAGGAATATGACCATAACTTATTAAAAGCCGGACTAGCAGCCGCGAGTGTTGGTCTGAGTCTTTATATATGGCGATGAACAACCCCTATGTAGCTGGAGTAGATTGCGTTTATACGACTTACACAGGTGAGGTAATATACAGACAGGCATCTTGGGTTGATGTCACTGGGATGTCCGTAGACTTGAACTACTCAGGAAAGAAGTTAATCCTTTGTAGTATTTGCATTAGCACGAACAGTCACGCCAACGTCGGCTTCCGGTTCCTGGATGAGAATGGCATACTGCAGCCTATGCGTGCGAAGACAAACAACAGGGAGCCTACGCATTTCTCCGTAGAGCCGAACCCCCAAAGCGCTGAGAATCTTTCCGTTTGGACTTTCCACATGGTCGCTGATTGTCACGGAAAGGTAAAGCTGCAAGTACGCGCAGACGATACTGGGGACGTTTGCGTAAATAGCATACAGGATCAAAGAGATGAAAAATATAACCACGCAACCATTAGCACTCTTACGGTAATAAGTATATGAACCCACACGTAAAGGAAGATTGGTTTCACCATTATTTGGAGGAGAAGGATTACTTAGCACAACGTTGGTATGACACCGGGCTGTGGGTAGAGGTTGGAGGCCTAGGATTGGTCATGTGTACCATTTGCATTTCGACGGGGTATTCGTGTAATGCCGGATTTAGGATCGTTGATGAGAACGACCGCCCATTACTACCCTACAGAAAAAAAGATAATAATAGGAACCCAGTTCATTTCTCGTCGGAGCCCCCTCCAGCAAGCGGAGAAGACTTAACGCCGGTAACTTTTCATATGATAGCCAATTGTCAATATGCGAAGCTTCAGGTCCTTCCCAACGACGTTGCCTACCTTCGGATAAATGCCGCGCCGTCAAAAGGTCCCCCGACGGATGCTGCTTGGTGTCATAAGCCTATTAGCACTATGAGCGTCCTGCCCCTAGCACCAAATTATCAAGGCGGCGCGAATACTATCTTTACTTATCCCCAGTCGAGGATGCCTCGGATGTCCGACGATGATAAGCCTCCAGTAATACATAAGGATAAGCCTACACCTTCATCTTCTTCAAAAGAACCACGCCGATAGCTACGACTAAGATCCAAATGTTATTCCCCACAAACTTTAATAGTTCTCCACCGGTCCTTAGTACCAAACTAAGAACGCTACCAAGCAGCCCCGGTAAAGAGGCTGCCATCTTTTTACCCAAGTCCGCCAGCCCTTTGCCTGCTGCCTTTACACCTGCGCCCGTAGCCTTAAGGGAGCTAAGGATCACACCTACTACGGAGGAAATGGCGACTGCAAATGCAAGTGGAATGCCATATTTCATCAAAGCTCTTTTTATCTTTTCCTTGGTGGTAAGCCCCAATTCTCTTTCCAGGTTTTCCTTTTGTGCCCGTAATTCCGCAACTCTTTCCTGCAGGGTTTCTAATTCCTTTTGAGCAGCCTCCCTTTCCTCTTCAGTACGAGTTTGGTCATTGATTACCTCCTGCTGCCGCTCTATTTGCCCCTCCAGGTCTTCTATGGCCTGCTCTCTTTGTCTGATTTGTTCCTCCTTCGTGATGATTTCCGAGGTTAACCGCTGCTCTTCTGCTATTGACGCCTCCAGCTCTGCAGCCAAACGTTTGAGTTCGGCGTCTTTATCTCCAACGTTTTTGACCGCGAGGTCAAAGTTCTTCCTGGCATCTACCATTTTTTGCGTTACCGAACTAAGACGTTGCTCATAATCCTGTTTTTCCCGCCCATGAGAATCCGCCATCGCTCGCACTTGCTTCATGTATTCCTCTTCTCTTTCATTCATCGTTTCTTCTAGATCCTGGAAAGACTCCCTGAGAGCCGCCAAATCCTCACTTGCTCTCAAAAGGTCCTCACGCTCCCTGGTGATTCGTCGTAAGTCTTCATTAACTGCCTCCTTTCGTTCGTTGACCTCGGCTAATTCTCTATGCGCCTCCGCTAAATTATATGCATTAGCGGATTTCTCTATAAGGTCTACTGGTAAGGTCTGTAATCTACTTATCCTGGCCTCCAATTCCCTTTTCTGAGTGTTCAGCGTAGCAACTTCCTCTGTCTTGGTTTGGAGTGACTCGCTCAGCGTTCCTACTTGCGCCCTTAACTCTTCGTGTGTTCCATATCCGCCTGCAGCGACCGGTAATCTAGCTGCCGCCTTAAGGATCTTATTGAAATCCAGTCGCGTTTTTTTCCCTAGCCGAGCCTCGTTGCGCGGTTAAGTTGGGTTTCCCTATAGCTTCTTTCAAGGTACGAGGAATCTTAGGGTCCCGAAGAACCTACCTCTCTCATCTCTAATTACGTAAACTTTAGAGCCGCTCCTAGAAAGTCTGCCTATGATGATCTCCTTACCCCATTCGTTGCTGTCGTCAAATTCCAGCTGGGCTTTGGTGTGATCCCAGTCTGGCAGCAGCTCCGTCAGTCGGTCAAAGTCGGGAGCTTCGCCTTCAGACAAGGATTCATCCATGCGCGCGGTAACCGATTCCGCCCAAGTTTGCGTAGGTGGCTCTGGTACTGGTCCTAAGTCTTCCATTTGCAAATATTCTGGAATGGGTCTGTATGGATTCTTAGACCTGAATTTGTCTCTCAAAGAACGCATAGCATCGCGGAGCCTGCGGCTGCCATATCTGCGTCTTAGCTTGTCAAATAGCCCTTCTTGGTCTACGTTGTCATTAGGAAGTAAAGACTCGTATTCTTCGTCATTAATATCTACTTGACCTTCTTCGGTAAGGGGATCAAAATCCGTTCCTTCTACTTCCATTATATATGATAAGCTCAAAGTTAAATCCTAACGTATTACCTAAGCAGGTTGGCGGTCTGAAAGCAGAACGTACCTTTCACCGGGTCACCTTTACTCCTTCTAGCGCCAAACCAGGAGAAACCTTGTATGTAGGTGTACCCCGTCTAACGGATAACTTAGTATTAGTGCCCGGAACGTTAGCGTTAAGGTTTGACCTAGCAGTTCAACCAGATACCGCAGACATTCGTTATGTTGTTAATAACGTAGGCAGGAACCTTGTTTCTAAGATGAGAATCAAGTTTGCTGGTGAATCCCTGTTAGACTTAAACAGGTACGATCTTTACACCACATACAAAGATTTGTGGTTGACGGCCTTCGACCGCGCACAAAGGATAGAACAAGGAATAGCAAGTGAAGCCATACGTAAGGTAAGAAGCGCAACCTCCAGCGCCTCCGGAGAAGATGAAATAAAGACAGCCTACGGTACTAAATATCTCATTCCATTGGACTTCGAAGTAATAACAAACCACGGTGCGTATTACCCAAGACAGCTTTCTGAACTGCAGTTCGAAGTAACCTTGGCAGATACGACCAACATCCTGCAAGGAAAAGACGTAAGTTCGTCGGCCTCGCATCCATACGCTATCACTAATTTGGAGCTGCAGTACGAGACCGTGTACTCTGAAGATATCGCTCGTAGCGCAGGCATGGAATACAGTGCCGGTAAAGCATTCCTTTACGACCACGTAGTGATGTACAAAACGTTTAGCTTCACGAACAACGTTGAAGAGGTCATCAACCAAAGTATTAATATACCACGACGCAGTTTAACGGAGCTAATGTTGCTGTTTGCAAAGACATACACCGCAGGATTGCGCGACTCCGAGGCGTTCTTTAACCCCAACATTACCAATGTCGGCGTGAATATTAACGGAGTACCAAACAAGGTTTACTCCCAAGGGATAAAACCTGAAGACATGTACCGGGAAGCAATGCAAAAATTTGGCGATCAAATTGCCCCAAAGGAGTTCTTTAAGGATAAATATGCCCTGTGGATTGACATGCGCACGACGAACGATGAGAGCATGCATGGCCAGGGTCTGCGGTTGGTAAATACCCAAGATGGTATTACTTTGGAGATCAAACGCACCAAGCATGCCAGCGATACTACTGCTACATCTTTGTGGTGTCAGACGCGCAACTGAGCGTGGAAATGAACCAACTTAAAAGTGTTGCATATTAAGGTTAAATATTCCTTAGATATACGATGCTCCGCGTATTTGAAAACAACGACAACGAACTGCAATGCATAGTGCAAGGTGATAAACTGTACTTTAAAGCGAAGTCCGTGGCTAATGCCTTAGAATACGCCAACTCCAGAAACGCAGTAAGAGATCACGTTTCAGAGGAAAACAGGGTAACTCTGGGGTCTATAAAGGGTGTCAATCTGGTTGACACCCTTAATGCGCAGCCACATTCCACCTACGTCACTGAAATGGGTCTTTACGAATTGATATTTGGATCTGGGAAGTCCGCAGCCAAGGAGTTTAGAAAATGGGTGTTGGGTGAGGTACTGCCTGCGTTAAGGAAGACTGGTAAGTATGAGATAGAACGGCGGTTTGACAGCCCTAACAAGTTGGTGTTTAAGATAGAGAATGAATTTGACCTGCATAAAAAGGTGGTTGACTACATCCGCAAGTTTTACCCTCAAATGCTCATAGCCCCTGGTCTGGGTGAACTACAAGACACGTCAAACAAGCGCATAAAGTGCTGGCAGAAAGGTTACCAACGCGGACAGCCTGACCTGCTCATCTTGAATGCACACGTGCAATACCGTGGTTTCTGCGTTGAGCTGAAGACTCCAAAAGGCAACGGGGTATTATCTGATAGTCAACGCCTGCTATTGGAAAGGTATGAGCAGAATGGTTACAAGGTGCTGATCAGCAACGACTACGACGACATCTGCAGAGCCATCGCGGAGTATGCACGAGGAGTGCGTTTACCTTGCGCATATTGCTGTAAGCGCTTTAGGAACACAGACACTTTAAAGACGCACTTAAAGATATTTCATAGAATATATGGACAAGGATAAATTCAATGAGATAAAATTCATTCAGACACACTGGAGGGATTTGTAGATAGGGGAAATCTATGAGATAAAGAATTACGTGGTCTTTGAAGACATCGACCGTCTGCGTTTGGTGTTGAAACATAAAAAAAGAACATACACCCTTTGGGCGCCCGATAGAATAAGGTACGCCATTGAAGGGCAGCAGGTCACGCACGTTATGAGTCATGGTAAGAAGGATGGTAGATGGATATTTGATGTGGTTACTTGGGAGCCTGAGAGTCCTCTTCACTCTTAAGTGCGTCTACCATCGTACGCTGCGCTTTAGGATCCGCCAGGCACCAATGCCCCACAAAGGATCCTTCGAGAAATACCTTGCTGCAATGAAGGCAGGTGTATTTTTTTCTTGGTTTGGGTATTGGCGGCTTACGAGAGGCAATGCAGTCTGCTGATAGTTCGCAAGTAATGCAGTCCATATATTGAAAGGGCGATCAGGAATGCGGCGGCTGACCTTTTAAAGGGGGTCCTTATATTTATTAATGTTTCTTCTTTTCTTATTGAGTTCTGCATACCTTCTTCAAAAGGGGTCCTTATATTTATTAATGTATCTTCTTTTCTTCTTAATAAACAATCAAGGGATATTAATAAATATAAGAGTGTGTTTTGAGACTCTTTGCGCAAACCCTACTTTACTTACGGGCTTTCCTTACCTCCATGTTTTGAGCATGCCAATCATCAAAGCGATCCAAGTACTCCTTAAAACCACGGGGATGATGCTGCGGGCACAAACACTGCCAGATATGATCATCTCCTTTCCTTAAGCCACCACACACGTCACAGGGCGCACTCCAATACTCTGCGTTCTCCCAGCGCGTACCTTCGGCGCGGTCGAACTCCGTAAAGCGTTGGTCTATTTCTTTCTTACGAAGAGTTAACTTCCTCATGGTTTCCACTGGGCAACATCTCGCAGCGACATCACCATGCTCCTCGCATACGACGTCCAAATCATAATTACCACGACATCTATGTTGATGCCACGCGTCGGTTAAGAGCTCCCCGCAGCGCGCACACACATCCTTTAAACACACCCTATTTTCTTGGTGGTATTGCAACATTTGGGGCGTGCTAAAGAGCCGATTGCAATCAGCACAGCGTCTTTCCTTAGACTTCAAACACACCCTTCCTTCCACGTGATATCGCAGCGCCTGTTTACTACTAAACTGCCGATTGCAAGTGCCACAGGTGGTGACGTTATCCACCTCTTTAAAACATACCTTCTTTTTTTTGGTGATACTGCAAAGCCTGTTTGCTACTGAACTCCCTGTCGCAATCCTTACACTTCATTATAACTAAGTGTTATTTAAGCCTTATAAGGGATACTTAATAAAGTCCACAACAGACTCTTTTGCCCACGTTGCCATCGTTATCAGCGCACCAAACCTTTCCGCGCGCTTCAGACCACACATTTCATCATACAATTCCTGCACGCGCTCTTTCAAACGGTCTATCTCTTCTCTTTGCATTTCGATGGTGTCTCTCTTATCTTTCATGTCGCCGGCAATCCTTCTTACTGCTTCCACTGGGTCCATCGTATATATAATGTACCCAGAACATATTCCCTGCAATGCTCTGATAGTAGGACCCACCGGCTGCGGAAAGACCCAGTTCGTAGTGGAGCAACTCCTAGGACCCTTTAGATACCGCTTCGACTACATAGTGTTATTATGCCCTACCTATGTGAATAACCGCACCTGGACAGGCGTAGGCGTGAAAGATGACGACTTCTTTGTAGATATTTTGGACCCTAATGAGTTATCCAGCCATTTGAAGTTTTGGCATAAACAATTCCCTAAAGATACTCAGACACTCTTAATTCTTGATGACATCGCCTGCGGGGACGACGTAAAAAGACGCACCTCTGAGTTGGTGAAGCTTGCTTTCAGTGGCAGACATGACAATATCAGCGTTTGGTTGCTTTCCCAGCAGCTTACCAGTGTCTCTAAACCCTTCAGGGAAAACATAGGCTCTCTGGTCGTCTTCTACACTCCCAGTCGTAGTGATTTGGAAACCATTCTCTCCGACTACGGAGGCGAGATATCCAAAGAACAGTTACACGAATACATGCGGCATTTAAAGACACATCAACATTCTAAGATGACCTTCTCTTTGAGGTTTCCGTATTCCATTAACATATATGGAGATTGAGCAGCTGATAGATGAAGTCCCCGTGGATGAAAGTAACCTTAGAGAACAACTTAACATCCTTGTGTCATCGGGAAAGTGTAAAGAAATGATAGGCAAGGAGTTGACGCATGAGCAAGTTAATAACTTGTCAGAGGAGGAGGTTAAGAAGTTCCATAAAAGGTATGAGGCTGCCCTTGCAAGTAAGACCACGAATGCCGTAGCAGACTGCGCTATTAAGCTGGCCACTAAATTGCTTGGACTTGCGCTGCCCATAGACGACGTGGAGGCGCTGCGGAAGGACATAAGTGAGGACTATGTCATATCCCAAGAACTTAAAATAACCTGTGGGTGGTTGTCTTTGAAGTGCGGTAAGTTAATGGCAGTCGCATCTTTGGGACTTCACGTAGCTCAACACGTCGACTTGAAGGAGGTACTAACCTCTTGGAAGGACTACAAAAAAGATAAGCAAGTCGAGGAGATCTTCAAGGCAGCACTTGCTGAGGTTCCTACTCAAGTCACACCAAGTGATGCTCAAGTCATCCACGGGACTTAGTCAAGTCGTCATCAAGTACTTAGTCAAGTCATTCCCAAGTCATCCTTAAGTTACTTAGTCAAGTCATCCTTAAGTTACTATAAGTCATTATCAAGTCGTTGCCAAGTTACTTGTTAAGTCCTTCAAGTCCTTAGATATAAGATGAGTGACACCGAAACAAAGGCGGAGGAAACCCCTCAGCAAATTACCAAGCCTAAATCCCCGGGTAGAGTCGCTGCGGGGAAGAAAATCGCGGAGATGAACAGGAAGAACAAAGCTAAGAAAGAAGAAAAGAAGGAGGAAGAGGAAAAAGAAGAGGAATCCTTTATTAATCCTGGATACGTTATCGGAGCATTAGGACTCGCTATAGCAGCAGGCAGCCTCTACTTACAATGGCGGGCTGCTAAGCCAAAAGTGGAATTAAGAGCTGTGCACGTAACGCAGGAGCCTAAGAGAAGTAAAATACCCGAGATGGAATAACCTTCTCGCTTTGTAATATAATGTCGTCCGCATTAATGAAAAACGTCGAAGATGCAGCTATTATTACTTCTATTGTCGCAGGCATTGGTTGGGTAGGTAAGAAAGTGCTCAAAGAAGACTTTACTGAAGACCCAAGCAAGAGCATTACGGGCTTTGCTAAGATGACTGCCGCAGTAGCAGGTAGCATTGCCCTTTTAAGGACTACCTACAGAAGGAAAAGTACCTGCCTAGGCCGTGAGCTACGCTCGCGCCCTTATATATGGTAAGCGTGGTAGCAGGTGGCGTTATTGCGGCTTTAGCATTCACTGGAGCTAATTATGGTGGTCAATATTTGGATAGATTAGTTAGAGGCAACAAAGGCGATGCCGAGAGGAAAAGGCATGACTTAGCCCTGGAGAAATATCAAAGGGACGTGGCGGCTTGGAATGAAAAAAGACAAGCTTACAGGGATTGGTTGGACAAGAACTACCAAGACAAAATGCAGGCGGATAAGAACTTCGAAAACACAGACTACGCCTTTAAACTTTATGCGCAGGCGCACCCCGACTTTAGGATTAGCAAGCCTCAGTTTAAGAATTACTACCAGCCGTCAAAAAAACAAAAAGACAATGAGTTGGTCTTCGTAGGAGTTGCAGGGCTGGCAGGGGGCGCAGCCTTAGCGTATTTAATATAATGATCGTCTTTTTGGAAAGCGATAAGAATGACTTTACCACTTATTTGACCATCAAAGCCCATACGGTTCGGCTTGTCAGTTGCTCTTTGTACAATTCTTGGTATAATTTGACCAAGGCATTGATCACAGTGCATAAGGCGCCTAACTATCGAGGCGTAATGCTCCCAGATGGACATTACACGCCAATCACCCTTGCTAAGGAGCTCGCCAAGCGCGGTTATACTCTCACCACGGGATTGCCCCATGAGATGACCCTCAAACATAATATGCCAAACTATTCAGTAACTTTCGGTAAGCTTGACCCATTAGGATCTTTGTTAGGCGCCCCAGGCAAGACGATTACCGACACAGCAGTTCCCGTAAGTTGGAAAGTCGCATCCTCTTATGAAGTCTATTGTGATTTGGTCTGCAGTTACAGCAACGGAAATCCCTCCCATCTGATGTCCAAGTTTTCACCTAAAGGTAATCCATTCGACCTGGTAGAATACACTCCCATTTCTTTAAACTATGACTTGCCTTGTGATTTGGTAGAAAGCATAAACATCACCATTAAAGTGGACGGAAAGACGGTGGATTTCAACGGACGTAAGATCAATCTCGTCTTGGAATTCATATAATGGGTCGAACTGAGGACAAACTCAAAAGGATCTACTATGGGCCTGAAGGCTATTGGAGAGGAGCGTCGGCTATCAAAAAACTCGCTACAGCAGCCAGGGTATCCGACGAAACGGCTAAGACTTGGTTAAAGAAACAAACTATCTGGCAGGTTTATCTTCCCGTGCCTAAGTACATTCCCAGACCCAGCTTTACCGTAAATACCCCTAATGAAGTTCATCAGGCAGATTTGCTTTTCTTACCACATGACACGGTGAGAAGAAAGACCTACAGGTACGCTTTGACCGTGGTTGATATCGCAAGCAGATACAAGGACGCCGAACCCATAACCAGCAAGGATTCTGGGGAAGTCGCAGAAGCCCTAGGTAGGATTTATAAGCGCGTTCTGAAATGGCCTAAGCTGCTGCAAGTGGATTCGGGGACGGAGTTCATGGGCGTGGTTACCAAGACCCTGAAAGACCACGACACTAAGATAAGAAGAGCCGAAGCAGAGTACCACAGAGGCCAGAGCATTGTTGAAAGATTTAATAAGACCCTGGCCGAGCGTCTCTTTGGATACCAGTATTGGAAAGAGTTGGAAGATCCCTCCAAGCGAAACAAGGAATGGACACAGCGGCTTCCCCGGGTCGTCGCGGCTTTGAACAACGAGGCGGCCAGGGCTACGGGAATGAAACCCAAGGATGCCATTAAAAAGAAAGACGTGGAACACAAGTCCTACGTCAGAAGTTCAAGGGCCGTCGGACTGAAGGAAAAAAAGCTACCCCGCGACATAGTGGTCAGGTACCTCTATCAGCCGGGGGAACTCGAAGGTGGCAGTAAGAGAGCCACGGATCCTAACTGGTCTCTGAAAACGTATGAGATTTCAAAGTCCGTCACTAAGGAAGGGCAACCTGTGTTGTATTACCTAAATGGCCCAAGTCGCGGATTTGTTAAGGAAGAGTTACTCATAGTTCCTAAAGACTCAAAGTAGTGCAGCACCGCGCGCCCGATTGCACTCTAGGCATGTCAGTCTTACGTTGCCTCTGCAATGCCCGCGTTTGTTATTTATGCGATCCACGGAGAACTGCTGATCGTCATTCGCTAAGAACTTCCATAGTAGCGGTATGTTACATTTGGCACACCGCGCGCCTTTCTTGTAGACGTCGTCCACGCATAGGTCGAACGTCATATTTTTTTCTTTGTCGTGGCGCTTGTAGCGAAGGAGTTTCTTAGCAATGTTTTCTTTGGCTACTTCTTCAGAAGTGCAGTCGTAACGCAGTTGCGGACCCCAGGCTCTTTTTAACTGTTTGGCATACTCCACACGACTTACGGCGGTGTATATCAAATTGCTCCAACACAGCCGCTGGTCTATGATCCACAAGGTTTCTGTTATGGTAAGCCCCTGCGCGCTGTGGACTGTCATGCAATAACCCAAACGCCAGTCTGGATGGGAGGTAATTCTTTCCACCATTTTCATAGGCACCCAAACCTTATCGTGCGTTACTGCGTTTTCTAACCGGGTCTTAGTTCCCGGGACCCAGACGTCTCTTTTCTGCATTCGGGTGTCGTGGGGTTTGTAACAAATGGGCACCAGATGCCCTGGGAAGCGTTCCTGGTGTATTTTGAGTAAGTCTTTCTGTATGCGGGACTGCGCTGCGCGTTTGCTGCTCAGCACCAAATCCTCAGGATGCCAGCTGTATAGGAAGTCCTCGTAGGATTTCGCTCGTACGCGTTTACGCAGTGTTTTGCATTGCTGGGCATCACTAAGGCCCCTTAATTCCGCTTTCAGGTTTCTTATTTGATCCTTACTGCGGTAGTCGGTGTTAATTTCCTCCGCATGGTCTACCATTTCTTTTAACCATTCGTGGGGCATCTCTCCGGCTATTGGAGGCGGTTGACACGGATCCCCGGCAAATATCACTTGGGATTTCCCACGGAGGAAGTCTACGAACTCCTGTAGTATTTCTAATGGCACGGTACAAATCCCATCCCAAAGTATTACAGGAGGTATGTCGCGTATTGCTTCCGGTACCCATTTTTGACCATTCCAGCGAAAGAAGCTGTGGTAGGTTTGTGCGTCGTAACCCATTTCGCAGAGTTCCCTTTCCAAACGATGCGTTGGCGTTAACACCTTTATCTTTGGAAAGAGTTCCAAAACACGCGTTGTCTTGCCACTACCTCCGGTACCGTACAAATAGGAAAAGCGTTGGTAGGAAATGGGGTCTGCAACTGACGGTAATGGCTCTTTTGTAGGCGTGATGGAACCGCGGAGGTGTTCGCCAGTATACACCACACGTGCCCTCCAGGCTTTTATCTCTTCGTCTTTGACGCGCCATTGACCGCTTTCTGCGAGTTCGTCGTCGGTGTAGAATTCTTTCATTTTTTCTAACACCTCTGGCCTTACATACAAGGAATCCGTAGCTACGCGCGGAACATCCTCTTTGTCAAACCGCAGTAACATTGCTAATAGGTTTATGTGCGCATATGCGAGCATGCTGGCACGCAGGTGGTAATACTGTGGTCTGTGATCTTGGTAGTAACAAAGTGCATTCCATTTCTTTTCTTTCTGACCTTCTATGAAATAGTCCCATTTCTCCACGGATACCATTGTTCCTTCATCATGCGCGCGCTTTATAAGGAAACTTAATTCGCCTTCGTCCGTTATCAGGCGCCGCTGCATATGTTTTTCACCCTCCTTAGCGCCCTGTGTGAATTTACCTATAACAACCCGCGCTGTGGGGTTATGCTCGGGTAACCATTTTGTGAAGGAGGAGTGACACAATATGGCTTCATGCGCAGTGTATCTTAGCAATTGACGCTCTTCGAGGAATTTCAAAAGGGGTATGGGAATCCATTCTTTCTCCTGCAGGTGCTTCCCGTACCACGCGTAAATTATTGGATGTAAGCCCTTCGCTAATTTCCAGCTGGTTAATCTTACAAACCCCGTAGCTGGGGCGTCATAGTGACCGTCTAAGGACACACGAAAGAACTGTGAGTCTGGATGTCCGTAACGGTCGTAATATTCCTTACAATCCCCCAGACCTTTAAAACTTGCAGGGTAACAGTGTTTCATATCCAAGGAGACGTATTCGTCTTCGTCGTACTCCATGTTCCATAGGCCTCCGTGACCGTGTTCTACGCATGCTTTGGAGATATCTTTGAACTCCTTTGGGGTGGGTTTCCATCCATTTCTTTTCTTTGCGGCCAGAAAGTCCAAACTACGAGAACTAAGGACCTCGTCAGAGAAGTCTTCCCCTAAGGTCTCACAGGCACTTTGAATGCGCTGGTGTTCTACTTCGGGTCGGTAAAGAGTACCGTCTTGCGTCATAAACTGACTTCCTTCTGAATCCATCAACCATATGGAGTTCTCGTGGACTAATTCTACCAACGGAGAAGCTTTATAGACCTTAGTTTCTTTCTTTTGCGGGAATCGAAGTTCTCGCCAAGCGTGTCCATTATGCTGGTAAATGACTATAGGAGCACCTTTGCCACCGTATTTATGTGTCCCAGGATAGATAAAGCCGTCGGTGATGTCCTTTACCATGATGCGCCTTCCTAATGCTGTTTCTAATTTTTTAATGTTATCTATCGTAGCCCCAGCTCCGTAGGTGGCATTTTCCCATTTCCTGATGGCTTCTCTTCTCTTTAGTGTGAGCTTACCTCCGCGGGAGGAATCTTCGAAGAACTCTCTTACCAACTTACCGACGCAGTTACCAGGATGTCGCATTGGTTTCAACTTCTTTACGTCAGGTTTCTTGATCTCATACGCGCCGTAAATAACCACGGTGACTGGGTATGCTACTTCGTAGAACAGCAAATCTATTCCTTCGAGTGCTCCAGGTCTGGTATCCTTATTCAGAACGAACAAGCTTTGCTTACCAGACGCTCGTATTGGATTACGACCCTTTTCTATCATCCACTCGCCGCCTAAATACTTTATAAATGTTAACTCCAAACGGTAATCGCCTTCTGGCATCAAATCGATTATCCTTTCTGCTCTCTCGTAGTTCATAGTCTCATCTGTATCTCCCTCCATAAATGTTGTGAAGGCAAAGTCCGCATCCAGGCGATCCAACACCTGAGTTCTGAGCTTACGCACAGTTTTGTTTTGTATGCTTTTGATGGCGTCCATCTATATCTAAGGAATATCTTAACCTCCGTTTGCGTTACCCGACACAGCAGCAGTAAGGGACTTATCCCGAGGCCGGCGGATCGCGCAAGACCCCCTGTAGGGCCTCGTCACTGCTCCAAAAACCCCAGGGGGGGCTGGTGTTTTTCAATATGTGATTTTTAGCAATGCCGGCCGATCGTGAGTCCCCCTTACTGCTGCTAGTGATCAAAACAATAAACGCGTTGATGACTCATGGGAGTAGGGTAAAGCAAAATGAAAACTGCATGCGGTTACTAAAAATAGCCCAACCGGGAATAATTAATTTACATGGCGCGCGCGTTATTATAGAAAATAACACCCACTCCCCTGCTCCAGAAATGTACTACTGGTTTTTGTAAGACCCACACAATCCACCGCAGGTGATGACCGACCGCAGCGGCACCTCGCTGCCGCGCCTCGGTTGCGTCCAAGCCTTATTGGTCCATAAGCGTCCGAATCTTTAGCAAAGCTGTGTTTTATTATTTAATTAAGGACGGGCCATCTGATTTGTGATGGAGGGTGGGGTAAAATACCAAAAAAAATGTTGAGCAAGGTCTTTAACCACCAAAAGCATATCGAGCAAGATCGACCTCAGGAAGAATATATCGAGCAGCAAGTCTTTTATAATTGAAACTTTAAAGTGGTATTACACGGGAACAACATTGCAACTCCGATGTTTCGTGCAACGGTATTGTGCCATTTGTGTGCCGATTGTTTTCGACATGTAACACGGGAACAACTTTTCGCGCAACATTCACTTTAGTATTCAGTCCACGCGCTGCCAACTCACTCACGGCTATCTTTTTTCTTCTTTTATTGCTCATTTTTATCAACTACAAAAGTTTTATCCTGTCTGTTTAAGTAGATCAGACAATTTTGGCAGTTGCTGTACTGTCTAAACTTACACTTCTTCTACAATCGTCGCTATTTTGTTGCGCGTCAAATCGGAGGTGGACATGTTACACACATCGATTTGGTGCAAATTCGTCATCTTGCGTTGCAAGTTTTTGATTAACAGATCAAACACTTGCAACGTGTTGAAGAGTGAAATATTGCGCACAAACATCGTCCTCGGTACACTACAACGATTTTTTGTGTAACAGCGTTGCGCGAAAAATCGGCGTTGAAAGTTGGCCCGTGTAATACCACCTTAATATATGTATTTAGGCAGTGCCTAAAAGCGGAGCTCCCAATAGCAGAGAGAGCCCAATTTAGATAACACAGAAAGATAAAAATAAAGTCAATCGGGCAAAAAATCTTCAATTTTTTCTCTACATCGAGCTGAAGGCAATGTTCCCAATAAGGGAAACCATGAAATGAAAAAACGAAATGGAAATGCACTAGACATCGTTTTCTTCACACAAGTCTTTGCTATTGAGCTTGGTACTCTCCCCTTAGGAATTTTGTCACATTACAACTCACCACCGTCCACCCCAAGGAAAAAGTTTTGTTCTTGAAAACCTCTTCGATAAAGCTTGCCATGGCCGACATTTTTACGCTTTGAATTCCTTGTTAGTTTTAATTGAAAAACGAAAGATAAAGATAATGTCAAAGTTTAGTGAAATTTACCTTGGATGTCTTTCATTGAAATTCAAATTTCTGAGATTTCCTATCTTTTTATGGACAAATGAACACGGCATATATAAAAGACAGAATAGAACACTGCGCTTTCGGAAAATGATTTAAACCTTTTTAACTTCAACTTTCCGCGCATAAGCTGTAAATACTAGATTTTGAGATTTTTTTCTTTCATCTGTTGTCATGCGCGAGAAAGATACAGAACTGAATCACGAACAACCGAAAAGTTTTCGAAAAACAAAGTTTACATAATTCAGATGAACTTGTTAAAAAACAACTGAGACAAAGTAGAAAAATAAAGCAAAATATAAAATGATGAATTTCCGTGTCAGTAAATTGGCATTGTAGATGTTTTTGAATGCTTAGAAGCTTTTTAAAGTAAAAGACAATTTCTTCATACAATAACATCTTTAACAACACAATTCCAGATCATTTGTATGATCATACAATGTAATGATAAGTATTACAACGTTTACGAGAACAGCGAAAAGTGCCAAGTTCTTTGTTAGAGGGAAGAACTCCCTTGACCAAGAAAGAACGAAGATTACGATCACGTTTATAAGAAAAAAGAGGGCGGTTGTTGAAAATAGCAGAAGTGCGAGTATCAGAGTCAAGCAGAGAAAAGTTGCGGTTAACAGTGGGTTTAAAGGAATTGTTAATAGGGTGATACGTAAGAGTGAAAGGAATACGATCATTAGAGGGACGAGTGTGAGGAGTGAGAGCAGTGGTACGATCAATAGTAGAAATTTTACGAATGGCGTGATCAAAAACATGAGCAGGATAATTACGCTTGAGGAAGAAGGAACGCATCTCAGAATATTTAACAGAAAAATCAAGATCATCACTACACAAACGACGAAGACGAAGAAATTGCGAGAACGGATTAGCGTTAAGAGTGTGCTTAGGGTGAGAAGACGAGTAGAGTAAATAAGAATGAGAGTCAGTAGGTTTGTAATGGACACTAGTGCTAAGACGGTCGTCATTAACGCTAAGCAAGATGTCAAGGAAAGTGACTGATGTTTCACTGACTAACCTTCCACGTAAAGTCTAAGGCAGGGTGAAAAGAGCTTTTCGATATAACGTTAACCAACAAACATCCATAGTAAACAATAGCTTAGAAGAGTTATCAGGAAAGCGAAAATCATTAGGAATGCTAAGAGCGTGGTTAGAATCCTTGATATAATTAGGTAACGACTGAACAATAGGCAGCATGAGGGAATCTAGATAGCTAGAGATGAGTTCGGTAGGACAACTACAAGCAGAAACAATAGGACGACCAGGATTGTTAGCTTTGTGAATCTTAGAAAGAAAATAGACGTGAGAAGTACGAGGAGTAATAACAAAGAAGATTTTAGCAGTGGAAGGTAAAGAGTCATCAAAAATGAAAGAGTTAACAGTGTCTTTAACTAATTTTCGATTGTCAGGGGTAAGATAGTTATCCACTTCACAATAAAAATTAGTGTCAGAGAGTTGACGTAAAGCCTCCTGTTCGTACAGGTCAGAACGCCAAACAAAAACTGCACCTTGATAACAGTTAGAACGATTGCGTAATTGACGTAAAGCCAACACTCGTCCTTAAGATTGAGATTAGAAATGTCACGGCGATACTTATTGAAAAAAATATCAAGAGAAATTATTTAGTTTTTTTTCCCTCGAGTCTCGGCTTCGCCTCGTGAAACATAGAGCCGGTAAACATCGACCAGCATCAGTCCGGCAGGCCTAGCCTTCAACGTCAACCATGATCAGCATTCAACGTTCAAAAATACTTGAATAAACCATAATATGTTTTTAGGATAAAAATTCGTGTTGTAACTGATTCCCACTTTGGTGCAAAAACACCCTAGGAAGTTCAGTATCAGTCATGAAGACCACCTTGAGCAGATCGATGACTCACTGCCCTAAAAAATTAAATTCGTTAGTTTGAAGGTTTTCTCGTAGGAGTTTTATTAGAATGAAGCGTAAAGGACAAAAGATCAAAAGTTTCAATTAAAGTCACCATCAAATTGTTGGTAATCTAATAACACAAGTCTAACGCCGAATATGAATGAAATTCAAATCAAATTAAATTCTAATATTTTCCAAAACTTCTAATTCTCTCTTTTTTTATTAATGCTTGAAAGATTCTGCTCTGGTCAGAGTGTATATTAAAGAAGAAATTAATAAATGGTCCAAAGATCGGCAGCTAGACTATATAAGCCTAGCGATACGTTACTTTGCTTCAACCTTCGAATAGGAATTTTTAAAAATAGGCCGAAATGAACGTTCGAGTCTTTGGAGCAGCTCTTTTTGCGGTGACTATGTTCCTGTGTTCTGTAGCTCCAGGTCATTTAGTATTTACTGGGACTGTAATCACAGGTAATACGGATAATACTGATAAGGATAGTAAAGATGGTAAAGATAATTTAGAAGGAACACGACAGAAGGTAAAGTATGTATGTGCAGACCCTGAACAGTGATCTTGATATTTTAGAGAGTTTTAGATTGACTTTTTTTCTCTCCGCAAACGGCAAACGTGACCACGTTTTCATCGTTTTCCTGTATTTTACTTTACCTCTTTCAAATTTTCTCACTACACACAAAATTTTTTTTTGTTTTTCAACTACTTGGATTTTTTGATATTCGTTTTTAGTAATTTCTGAAACGAATTTTTCACTGGTCAACTGACGTTTCACGTTTGCCGTGAACATAAATCTAAAACTCTCTATTGAGAAATACCTGTCGAGCCCTATTAGTACTTACGGGGTGTGTATGTGCAGACCCTACACAGTGATCTTGATATATTGGAAATACCTGTCGAGCCCTATTAGTACTTACACATAAATTATTTTCATTCATTCTTTTTTACCTACTTCTTTCTTCTTTTCTTTCTTTCTTTCTTTCTTTCTTTCTTTCTTTCTAACATCCGTACTTATTAAATTTTGATCAAATCACATTTAGAATTTGCTTCAAACAACATGCCAAACAAAGAAACACTTAACAAAACAACTACCGGTTATCTGTTCTTGAAATTTTATCTAGAGACCGATCTATAAATCATGGGTTTGAAGAAGCACATGGATCTTGAGTTTTAAAATGAAACCTTTTTGTCACCTTCCTCCTCTTCTATACCTTTCTCTTCACAGACCTAAATATCATTTGTGCAGACCATTCATAAATATAAAATAAATATCTCCTTTTTATTTAATAGCTCTTCCCAAGTGTTGTTTAGAGCAACTGCCGCCCTCCCCCAAAACCTACATAGCCCGGTTCCAACAAAATAAATAATGAACAGCAATCCGGGGACTCACCTCTCACCTATGAGGTCAGGGGTACGAATCCCAGGCACCCCATGTACGCTGAGGGGTTTTCCATCAACCCTAACTAATTCACACTGATTAGAGTTATACAACGGAGTTGTACATGGACTTTTTGCTTCCACTTGCTTTCAGTCCGACCCGGTGCGGAGCTGCGCCACTACTGTACTTGCGGTGGCAGGTCAATAGTGGTTCAATAGCGATAACAAGTCTTTTTTGTTATATAGGATTCGACGAATCTATGGCGAAGACGTGAATTTATCAAGCGAGCAGAGGACTATATATGTAACGCTGCAAGAGAGTTTGACTGCATATGAAGCATTCACTACAACTAGTACAACTTATGATTAACTTATTGTCAAGATTAAGAAAATTATAAAATATGTATTGCTCACCAACTATGGGTTTTGAATAAAATTATTTGTGGAATCTCAGTTATTAATCATGGTTCTTGAATAAATAAATAAATAGAAATTTAGAAGTTTTGCGGAGGGAGGAAAACTGTAGAATCTGGAAAACTCTCCAAGCACAGGAAAGAACCAACAAACAACTCTAATAAAATACGAATCGAGTCCGGGTCGCATTAATGAGAGACGAGCGTTCTCACCACTACGCCACCCATGCTTCCCATACTGGAAGGGTTGATAGAGAGGTGCCAAATATGATGACATGAACATCATCCAACATGGCTGCCACTAGTACTGTTCTCTTAGAAATGATTGTAAACCACCTATAGTGAACATCAACCAACATGGCTGCCACTAGTACTGTTCTCTTAGAAATGATTGTAAACCACCTATAGTGAACATCATCCAACATGGCTGCCACTAGTACTGTTCTCTTAGGAATGATTGTAAACCACCTATAGTGTACATAAACCAACATGGCTGCCACTAGTACTGTTCCCTTAGGAATGATTATAAACCACCTATAGTGATCATCATCCAACATGGCTGCCACTAGTACTGTTCTCTTAGGAATGATTATAAATCACCTATAGTTCACAGAAAAATTCTCGGAGAAATACCAACATTGAACTAAAGGAGGTTATATAAAACCTCCGCTCAACTCTTTAATCTATTATTCTGTCAGCTTAGTATTTTCTTAATTAATTGTTATTGAAATATAAATAAACCGTAGTCCGATTTAAGGATGTACGTATCAGCCTTAAACAATTGTGACATTTGTTGTCAATACTAGGTTAAAACACTTTGACTACTTACTGTTACAGTCGTAGGATAAAAAATGCTAGATAGGAGCATGCGCAAAAAAAAATCCAGTCTCTTCAGCGAAATTAACGTACTCTTTATTCTCTGATTAGCCTGGAACCGCCTGAAGCTATCTGCCCTGTCTTTTTGATATTAGGCATGGCCGTATATTAAGAATCACCTATCAAATTATTGCCGCCTCCTTCTTGACCAAGGTACAGGTTTCAAACATAAAGATGCTACAATGCTCGTGTTAATATTTCACAAGGTATAAACATTCAAGTCAATTTAACGAGTTTTCATTTCTTTCCTGATTATGTATTTTGTTAACTTATGCTCGGTTGGCTTATTCATTATCCAATGCAAAACTTAGGCCTTAATTGTATTTACCAAGTGAGCATATCTTCATTATATATCTACGAGGGTACACTTGAAATTTGAAGAGGGTATAATTCTTTCATTCATTTTCCTCATTTCTAAAACGAATTAAAAGCCGCCTTCAAAACCTTTTTAAAACCATCATCGCAATAATCAAATATCAGCCTGTATAAATAGTGCGATAAAAAACAAATGATGATAGCCGAATCCATCGATTGATCTTAATACTACTGCTCTCTCGAGTCTTATACAAAACAAGGGAATCATGAACGCTCGAAGCTTCGTCTTTACTGCTCTTGTCTTGGCTGTGTTTTTGAGTGTTTTGACTCAAGATGTAACGGCTATATCCGGGGTATGGAAAAAGCCATACACAAAAAAACCGGTAAGTAATTTAGTAATCTAGGTTAATTGTTAGTAATCACACCAGTGAATGTTCCCATTACTTTTATACTTGCTGGATGACGACTTAGAAAAACATGACTTTTAAGCTTTGATTTCAATTTTCAAAAAACTTTTATCGACTTTTTTTTTGTCAGTCCTAAAGAAGGTCTCGTTTTTGTAAGTTTGACAATAATAAGTTTCTTTTAAAAATAACATTTTTTTAGAGTTAGATCCTTCATTTCATTATCTATGTTTCTAAATTCTACCATAGAAGGAAGTAACCATACTCAAGACAATGAATAGACCGCAAGGGCTTAGATGTTTCAGGAATATAATTATACACGAATTCCTTAAGAGTTTCATAAACAAAGCTCTTATCATATTTCTTTCGTTAAATGTCAGTCAAAATCATATTTTGTTTTTTGCAGGATTCAGGAAAGCGGACACTTCATTTGGCGGTTCGAGCAGTGAAATACGTGTGTGATGTAGCAAGAAATCTTGATTGCCAAGCAGTATATTGAAAAACATGTGATGCATCTCTTGGACAATGACAGGGACAAATTAATTAATTAATTAAACTCATGTTGATTAAGATCAATTATTTAAAATCTTGTAAGCGTTAAAATGTTGTTCATTTTGTCATTCATTGTGTAATGTTATAATGATTACCTTGTACAACTCTGTATAAGATAATTGGTGGTAGGTGGGTAGATGGGTAGGTGGGTAGGTGGGTAGGTGAGTAGGTAGGTGGGTGGGTGCGTGCGTGCGTGGGTAGGTGGGTAGGTTTGTTGGTTATATGGATGATTGATTTGTTTCTTGGATGTTTGGTTAATTACCCTATTTAACTATGACGTCACATCAAAACAATCTATTGTTTAAACGCAAAGGATCGTTGCCGTCGGAGGTGGTCAAATCAACGCAAGTACACCGAAAATTGTTCTTAAACCCGTCGACGTGACGTCATTGTAAAATAGGGCAAATGGTTGGTTGGATTTATGGATTTGGATTTTTGTTCTTGTATTGCACCTTTTGGCCACTTCGAACTAGTGGGTTTCATGCAACCCCGGAAAATTTCGAAATACTCTGATTCAGCTTAATCACGTGGAGTTAAATTCACTGGGAGCAAATATATGAACATCTTGATTCTCATGGGAGAAATATACTGGTGAGCAAACAAACTTTCTACACCCTGTTACGAGAGATCGAAATAAAACTGCATTTTGTGACCCACTGGTTACACATCATTTCATTCAGTTCTTTACAAGTAGCTAAAAAGAATCACCAGTTTAAAATAAGATAAAACATTTTGCTAACTAGTACAACTAGTACGTGACCGTTAACATGGCTGTTGCTACGTCGAATTCAACTAGCTAAGAAGTGCTTTTGATACACAAAAGAAGAAACACTTATTGCTGAAGATTGCAAAATGTCTAGATCTGTCTTAATCAATGTATTCTCAAGGCATAAAAAGAAAAAAAATAACCACGAAAAAATCTTCGAGTTTGTTGGTCTGGTAGGACATTTAGGATTCCATTGGGAAAACTTGTCATTGTTTTGGGGGACACTCGAGCATAAACGGGATCTCTCTATTGAGAACCTTAGAAATTCGATTTCCAGAGTTTTGAGGGGTAATTGTTAATGTAATATCTTACAAAGGCAACTGCCTCGCTGGCCCCATAGTGGCTATGTTCCTCGTGCAAGGAACAGCTTTTGTAATAAAGAGGTTTGACCCTAAATTGATACTGATGACCTTACCCACAGAAACCCCAGCCTTCCCCAATATATACTGTATCAATAAACCAGTGCGCGTATTATCCCACCATTTGACGCCTTAGTTAATCTATGAGACATAGAACACTAAACTACGCACTGATTGCTCGAGTGGGTATTTGATCATTTTCTAGGGACTACGAAAAAAGTATGAGTACATTGAATTCAGGCTTTAAAAGCATTTAAAATACGAATCAACGGAAACACAGATATATTGTAAGCGTTGTGTAAAGCCATGATCACCTTTGACATGTGTTGTGGCCGCAATCAAGGGCTCAGTGGCGGATCCTGGAATATGCTAGGGGGAGTATTCCAAATGAAAAAAATATTTTATAGATACTATGCATCGCTTCAGAAAAAGCGTAATAGTAATTAAGGCGTTAGGGGTAAATAACTTCAAATTACTTTGTTTTGGCTTTGAAATCGACCGGTGGCCCTGTCGTGTACACGGACGTATGTACGGACATGACATAGTCAAGCAATGAAAAATCAACTCGATGAGCTACCAATTTTTCTTGAGTATGCATGGGTGCTCCGCTAAAAGTAGATGCTTTATACGACATTGATAGTGGAATTTGTTGAAATTCTCGGGCGCCGATCACAAAATACTTGACTTCTATGAAACTTTTGGGGGTTTTGGTACAGCTCCAATACTTTGTTACTTTTATTTGCCAATATGCAATGTCAAATCTCTGCCATTTTTATTTTATTTATTTTTACTTATGAAATTTAACTGCGCAAAGGCTCTTGGGAGTAAGGCCTGGTTCCTCATGAGATGTAACTAGTGACTCCAAAAAACCATAAACGTCATACGTGACGTCACGTGATATTGTTGTACATTCATACGTTTCCTTAAGAATAGCAAAAAAAAAAATTCCTCCGCCCCATTTATTTGAATTTACAAGCTTCGACAATTTTTGATTATTTGATTTCTAAGAGTCTGTCTTTTCGTGTAAAGTTAAGGTTTATACAAAACCATGCATTTATCAACAGACTCAACGTTCTCATACATTAATCAACAAACTTCATGAAAATGAGTGCTGAGAAAGAGTCTTGCAGTCCGAAGTGTTAACTGGAAAAAAAAATTCGCACGACTTGTTTTTATAAGCATTCTAGAAAGCCTGCTATTTTGAACCCGCGTAGATCGCATTTTAAGATGGCCCCATAATGGGCACTGCGGGAAGCCACAGGCGTGTGGTTCACGGCATATAAATAAGGTGCATAAAAGCAAAGGCGAACGCGCTATGTCTTTTATATAAGTGTGTTTATATAATGACTGTTATATATGAGGCATTAATCCATTTCATGTACACACAACGAGCACAAAATTTAAGTAAAATAAGTAGACAATACTAGTATACATGTACGTATATTTGTATTGCGGTTACAAAATATGTTGAATGATTATACGAGGACGTCTCTGTGCGTTACATTTCAAATATTTTATATACGTATGTTCACCTACCGTTTAACTATATACTGAGTGATATTCAGACATTAACAAGGTTCAATATTTTCGCCGACCTGTTGCATGTACATTATAGTCTACTAATGACCTTTAAAAGTGAAATCTCATCAAGAACATTTTTTGCGTCGTTTATGGGAGTCAAAACACCAGACGTCTGTAATGGTCTGAATATACCTTTCATCAAAGATGATTAAAAGAAGTGGTTAAAGAACAGTGGAGCCAAAAGAATCAGGATGCTATAGCCCACACTACATTGCAGCTATATGAATAACAACATTAGTCATATTATATTATTACAACATAACATATTAAACATGCATTGTATGCATTAATGCCCTTGCATTAAAGCACATTCCATCTCACACTATAACACTGAATTGGCTTTTAATTCATTGTCATTTTCAGTTTCCCGTTCATGCAACATCAGGTGTTACATCGTTGTGTTTGCCTTTCTTTAGGTTTCAATAATGACGAAGTCCGCTCTGAAAAACACAACCAGTTCGATTACGCATAAATTGATCTTGGATATCTATAAATCGTACTCTACACTGAGAATTAATATGTTGTACGGAAAAATATGTGAACAAATGAAAACCAAATGATAGAATAATGAAATCAATTGGTTTATTGGACCAATCGCCCGCGTTTTCATTAATGCACATCTACAAATATACGTTATAAAAGTGCGCGGGATCACCATAAAAATTTTGGTTGAACTTCAACAAAATGTTCAACAAATGCTTAAAAGTATGGAATTTTAGACCCATCGCTTATACTAGACCGAATGCCATGTAAAAACGTATTTTTAAACCCTTATTATACGAAATGAAAATGTCTTTTTATATATATACTTTGCATTATCTTATAAATGATAATAAAATATCTATAAACAGCTGGATTAGTTATTTTTCGAAGTAACTTCGAAAAATATCCATTCACCTGGGTTCAGACCATTCATTGTAATAGCTGGATTAGTGCTAATTCAAACAATAATTATGACCTTATCTTTATTTCTTTATTTTTTTAAAAACTTGCATTAGAACCAAAGACAAACACACAAGTAGTTAAAGACGTGTAAAGAGCTTTAAAGTACTGTTTAATAAATGTTCTCGGCTCCAGCCATGGATCTGGTTTTGGATAATCCACCAGCTACATAGCTATACTCTTTACACCGTCGTACCGAGTGTGCCACCAGGTCAAGATCTGAATAAGACCAGCTTCATTATTCGTTTTGAAGTCGTAAAGTGTATATAAAAGAAACGTAGCATGATTTCTTTTAAAACTAGTGAGGTTGGAGTTGTTTTTTCCGCATCTGGAGAAACCATTATAATCAGTAGGTGCCTAATTTACGCCGCAAAAAGGTGAAGTTAGCGCATCTTGACAAGCAACCGGTAACTTAATTTCACACTGTGAAAGACGTTTCAAATAAGACGTCATGTTCATTATTCAAATTGACTTCCAACTTAGTAAGAGGGTTATATAAAGAGTTTAAGACGCGACAGAGTTGAATTTGCGAGGTTGACACAAGAGCTACGTAAAGCATGAAGGTCCACACACGGATAGTTGCTGCTGTTTTCATGTTCATGTTGCTAGTACAAGAAGGACAACAAATTTCTCAAGTCGTACGGGTAATGTTAGGGTTCACTTTTGTTCTTTTCTTACTTTTTTCCTTTTATTCTTTCTACAACTTAATGTATTTGATTATATATTTTGCTATATGTTCTCTCTATGTTTTTCGTTTTTCGAATGGAAAATACTTGTTAGTTTTTTGTTTTTTTGTTTTGTTCCGTCTGCCAGATTCTTATTTATATGATGATGAAATAGAAAATGCGCACGCGTGCTGTGTGCTGTTATAAAGCACGCAATGTTGGCAGAACACGAGTGAAGTGTTAGGAGAAGCACGACGCGTAGCGCAGTTTTTTATTTCTTTTATAAAATACAAATTATAATAATAGATAGGCAATGTGCTCTCATAAAGCACGCACTCCAAACCAATCGACATTCATAACTCACAGTCATTTTATATTTATCTTTAGAAGGCGAATGCAAGTCCCAATCCAACGAAAAATAGCAGCACGAAAAGAAGTAAGTCTAAACTACCTAGACCAGAAACAATGGACTACATTTGTGAAGTAGCTTCAGCGATTGGGTGCCGAGCTCCATGGACAAGTGAACGATCTTAACGATTAATATATCTATAAGACAAATGTTAAGCGAATATGAATAAAGAATAAGGAAGAATGTTTGAACCGAATGACCTTGTTGTAACTTTATTAACCTGTATATGTTTTGCTTGTGAAGAGCTATTATTATCAAATAGAGTTATCAATATTAAAGGTAGCAACTAGTACAGTGTAACTGCTGTGCAATATAGACTTGTGCATGCTCAGATAACATTCACAGTCTAAGAGAACACTTTCTTTGTCGCAATACCGTATAATAATGAGGTCCACGGTTCGATCCTTAGGATCTCCACGTCTGTTTCGACCTCTCTCTATTCCATGTAGCTTCGGCTTTATATACTCGTAAAACAGAGCACTGATGGCGAGAGGGGGTAAAGTGTGCATCGTCGGCTTCCATTGATATCAGTTGAATTTCAACTGAAGGAACTACTGACGTTAAAAATAGGTGCTTTACCTTTTTCTTAATATAAACATATTCTGCTGACACTTTGTTGGGTCGTGTAAATGGAGTCAATTCTCCTTCCCACAGCCATGCGAAGCAATCAATGTAGCAACTGAAATCACCTTTTTCTTCTTTTGCCTAAGGATCAAGTTGGGTTTTCATTCAGCCAATCGGAAAACTGTGCAGACCTAATACAGATCCATTGAAAGAAAAGCGGTCTCAGTAAAGCGAAATAGCGGCGTGTCTAACACGATTACGCATGCTCAGATTACTTAATCACATGGTCAATTAGCGTTTGATTCTTCTTGAAACCCCAACCCCATGTTAATTACTCCATACCATCCTCAAGACGAAGCGCTCTAGGCAACAAATGTAACCACCTTTTGTCGGTTGCACCCTCATCGTTTTGGCTACTTTCTGTCAGTTGTAGTTTTACAAGACTGGTGCCTTTCTGTTTGTTTAATTACCCCTGTTTAGGGTGTTCTACAAACCCGCTTTTTAGAACTTGTTTTATAACTGTAATCACTGTAATAAATGTCGAGTTATGATTGGTTGAGTGTTCTGTCACTCTGAAGTTTTAAAAAACGTTTAAATCAATTTCCAAAAGTAGGCAGTCACCTTAAAGACACGTAAAGAGCAAAGTACTCTCTACTGAATGTTTTCGCTACAGTCATGGTTCCGGTTTTGGATACATTTTGGAAGTTCCACCGCCTACATGACTATCATTGAAGTGTACGTATAAAAAAGGGGGTAAGAGATCTTTTAGACCTACTGAGGTAGAAGTTTATATTCCACAGCTGGTGAAAACATTATACTCAGTAGGTGCCTAACTTACGTTGAAAAAGGGGAAGTTTTTATTAGTGCATCTTGACATGCGGCCTGTAACTTAATTTTACAAAGACGTTTCAAAGGAGACGTCTAACTCATGGTTATTATTCAAATTGACTTCCAACTTAGTAAGAGGGTTATATAAAGAGTTTAAGATGCGACAGAGTTGAATTTGTGAGGTTGACACAAGAGCTACGTAAACCATGAAGGTTCACACACGGATAGTTGCTGCTGTTTTCATGTTCATGCTGCTAGTACACGAAGGACAACAAATTAATGTCGCCATGAGGGTAGTGTATTATTTTGTTGTTCTAGTAATCTTTATGATTTGTAATATTTGCAAGGAGCGCTGATTATTAATTCATAGTCAGCAGGCTGAAGAAAGACCATATTCATATGTTCACGATAACTTCCTAAAAAAGAAACGTTTCAAATAAGACGTCATGTTTATTATTCAAATTGACTTCGAACTTAGTAAGAGAGTTGTAAAAAGGGGTTGAAGACGCGACAGAGTTGAATTTGTGAGGGTTGACACAAGAGCTACGTAAACCATGAAGGTTCACACTCGGATTGTTGCTGCTGTTTTCATGTTCATGTTACTAATAATTTTTCCAAATTTAAAAAAAAAATTGATCGTATTTAAGTAGAGTGGGCAAAACCTATTTTCTAAATTCTTCAAGAAGTCTAGAGATACTCGTTAAAATACTGGAGTACTTTGGAGAACTTCCAGGTTCAAAGCAGGTCCTACAACTGGCCACTTATACTTGTCAAATTAGCCGAACACGCCTTTATAAAATTTCAAAGCAATACCTTAGTATTAGTAGTAGCAGAAGTATCAGTTGAAACCAAAGAAAACAATAATAAGCTCGCAAAGGCACTTGCGATAGCCCTGGATTCTCCTCTGATAAATTGCTTGTTTTTTTTTAGTTTATGACTGGCACAACTTCAAGGCCTTCACTGAGTATTAGCAAGATGAAAAGAATGAATTCAAGAATACACAGGCCAGAAACATTGGACTACATTTGTGAAGAAGCTACAGCGATTGGGTGCCCAGCTCCATGGACAAGTGAACGATCTTAACGATAAATATTTCCGTAATACAAATGTTCAGAAAAAATGAATAAAGACTGAGAAAGAATGTTTGAACTGATTGACCTTGTTTTAACTTTATAAACATGTTTTAAATGTTCTGTCTGTAAAGGTTCAGTTATCTATATTAAGAAACACAGTAAGGTAAGGTAAGATAAAGGTAAAGGTAAGGTAAAACTTTGTTTATACATCCTAGCGTGGGCCAAGAATTGCCGAATACCGAAAAGTGATCTAGCTCAGTTCTGTAGACATATACATGCATAATAAGCCTGAAGCGAGATGACGTTTTACCCCCGTCTCTAGACCATAATACTTTTCACATTGCTTTTGTTCTTTAATTATGAGTTTAACAAATTGACATCAGATTTTTATGTGTCTGTCCTCTTATTGACAATAAATTGCTTCATCACATTGTCAAAGTAGTGTGGATTCACGAGGCGTATTGACAATGTGATGACGCAATTTATTGTCAATAAGAGGACAAACACATAAAAATCTGATGTCAATTTGTTTTTTACAATAACAAAAACGATAAAAACTTCTCATTTTTAGCGATCAAAACAACCAACGGAAAGAGCGCGCGCTCGTTGACGTCAGCTTTATCTGTCTGTCCTCTTATTGATGATAAAAAATAGCCAATCAGCGCGCGAGAAATTTCTAAGTTATTGTAAAAAGAAAATTTGACATGTTTCAGACGGAGGTTATTGTACTAGGACCCAGTCTCGCGCGGACAGGATTTGTGTTTTTTGACCAAAAACTTGGATTTAGTCGGTCATAGCTCGTCTATTAGTACGGTGACCCCCCATTTTTTTTATTTCGAAGCTAGATATCATTTTCTTTAAATTTAGTGTGGAAAGAAAAAAATTCATAGTTAAAATTGTCATGAACATTTTTACAACTACACACGCATATAATTGACCCATATAACTGCGCCGAATTGCAAGCTCCTAGAAATTAATTTTCACGCCACTTTCAAAAGATTGGGTGGATTTTTTATCACGGTTTTTCTTTGTTAAATCGAGTAATTCGAATTTATTGGCGGGGATAGATTTTCGGCAAAAACGCGCGGAAAACTGAAAAATCCCTCCTTTTTGAAGCCTTATATCTCGATAACCAATACGGTGACCCCCTTCTTTGTTTTCGTTATTTGAATACCCTAACAATAAACTTCAAATGACAGAATTTTAAAACAAAAATCAAAGAAGAATTTTGAATCCGGTACTACCTTAAGTCCCCTAGTATACACTCAATTGAAGAATCGTTGTCGGGTTCAGAAACATAGAACATAGAAGCTGAGACCGAAATGGCACATGGAAAGTACGTTAATTAGATGCATGCTGTAATCGGCGACCCGTGGCATCATCCACTGTTTTTATACGCGTTTGGAATTCTTAACCGCCTGCATGGATGGCGCAAATGAATAAATTATAATATAATTATGTCATTTCCCATGTGCCATTTCGGTCTCAGCTTTTATATTCTATGTTTCTGAACCAGACAACGATTCTTCAATTGAGTGTGCAGGGCAAAGAAATATCAAAATCATCAGTCATTACAATATACCTTCAAAACAGTGAAATGATTACTCCCGTTTTTCTTACGAAATGATTTTAATTAAGATGTTTTTTGTTGTTTTTCTGTAAAAAACTGTATCTGTATATTATGATGATTCTAAACGAGTTTCAGTTGAAATATATAAAAAGAGGAGAAAAACAACAGAAGACAGAAGTCGATCGACCTTTTGGTTTTACACTAATTTTGAATATCGTTTCGCCACACTTGGATTTCCTTTTTTATGCAGTGCCTAAATTTATATAATGTTTTAACTATGCCTTAGCTATTAATGATTATGAAATATTTAAACAGGGAGATTGTGTGTGTGTGTGTGTGTGCGTTTTTACACTTGCATCAGGACCAAAGACAAATACACACGTAGTTATGTTTTTGCTCCAGCCGTGATATATGCATATCATTGAACTATTTACACCTTGTACCGAGTTTGTCACCAGGTCAAGATCTGAAAAAGACCTCATCATTTGATTTACAAAAGAGTTTTGAAGCATATGTAAAAGAAAAGTAACAAGAGCTAGTTACTGTCTATATACTACTCTTGTTATATTCCACAGCTGGTGAAAACATTATACTCAGTGGGTGCCTAACTTACGTTGAAAAAGGGGACGTTTTTATTAGTGCATCTTGACATGCGGCCTGTAACTTAGTTTACAAAGACGTTTCAAAGAAGACTTCTAACTCATGTTCATTATTCAAATTAACTTCCATCTTAGTAAGAGAGTTATATAAGGGGTTTAAGACGCGACAGAATTGAATTTGTGAGGTTGACACAAGAGCTACGTAAAGCATGAAGGTTCACACACGGATAGTTGCTGCTGTTTTCATGTTCATGTTACTGGTACACGAAGGACAACAATCTTCTCAAGTCATACGGGTAATTGTAGGGTACCATTTTGTTTTTCTAGTAATCTTTATGATTTGTAATTTTTGCAAGGAACGCTGATTATTAATTCATAACAAGCAAGTTAAAGTCCATATTCAGTGTATTTCACCAATGCTCAGGTATGGGCGGGTGGGGCGTTATGCAGTCATTCTCCCAAGTTCTTACAACTGAATGTAGTTGAATTCTATAAATATACTATATGTTCTCGCTAATAATATATAATTTATAATTTATACCTGTTCTTTTCATCCATTGTTTGCTTTTTTGACAAGGTTTATAATCATTTTGCTGTTTATTTGTTCTTTTGTTATTAACTCATTCGTTCGTTTCGTTTCGTTTCGTCTCGTTTGCTTGTTTGTTTACTCAGTCCATCGGCTTCTTGTAATTGTTACGTTTTCTTAGCAAATGCCGGGGAAGCGCAACACTCGCAAGCCTTCCTTGGGTGATAGCGAGACGAAAAGAATGAAGTCTAGAATGTTCAGGCCAAGATCTATAGACTACATTTGTGAAGTAGCTACATCGATTGGGTGCCCAGCTCCATGGACAAGTGAACGATATTAACGATAAATATTTCTATAAGGCACTTGTTGTTAAGAAACAGACTTTGAGATGTTAAGATGTATTAAACATTGTATCTGTAAATAGTTATTAGTATTAAATAATGTTATCAAAATTAAAGATAGCGACTAGCACGGTGTAATGTAGCCTGTGTAACATGAGCGACAAGACGAGCATAAACGTCTCCTCATCTTCTAAAGGCCGGCATAAGCAAATTGATCGAAACGTCTTCCTGCTGTCACGTAAAATTATGTAATTTTGACTTTCAAACTTGCCTGACAATTGGACTTCACAAAATTCTAAAACTTAGTGTCAGTGAAACCCATGATGAATTGCGTTTCAATGTATATTATCGGTTTGAACATGACGTCATCACTCCTACTCGGCTTTCGAACAGGAAAGAATAAAAGCGGCTTTCCGCAGCATTCTTCAAAACGAGTCTACTTCTTAAAGAAATACTTCCTTATTGTATATTCTCTGCCTTTCGAAGGACGATTTTTCCTATATCTATAGTCGGAGTAGATTGTGTCGTCAAACTAATGTACGTTTTGTGGATAAAAATGAGCGAGAGGTTTGGTTCCTTCACACATCGATGGACGTTCTGTTGATGTTAAGCTTTTGTCAGAGTGAATGCTGCTAACTATATGTAACTACTGGAGTACTTTTTATTTATTTATTATTGAGTTTGAACATTCGGCTACTTGAAATAGTGAATTTGATAGAAAATACTTGCTTCAATTGCCTACTATAACTACTAGTTTTGAACAATTATTATGCAAATCAGGTCATACAGCTGTTCGAAGCGATCGACAATTATATTTTGCTGAAAAATAACAAAAAAATGGCCAGTTAAGTGAGAAATTGGACAAAATAAACATTAAAATGCAATTTAAAAAAACAACTTTCCTTCCTTTACAATGAATCAAGACAGCATAGACTCACGGTGGTTGAAAATCTTAGTAGATAGCCGCGCGCCATCTTGTCAAAACTAAGCGAGCAAGCGTTTATGGGATAGCCATAGACCCCCAGCTGGGCTAATTCTTTAATATTGTCTTCATTAATACATTATCGCTTGGTCTCACAAAAGTATATTCACGAAATATATATATTCGGTATATTCGGTGAAAACAAACATTTCCTTTCTCACTTAAACTCTCCTAACTTCATAGAAAACGCATGCGCTAAAGTTTTTCTCTAGTGTTATCCACAGATTAAGAGAAGACTTTTGTTGACATTATTATTTGGAGACCCAAAGAAATGCGGGCTCAGTATACATAAGTTACCGTGTCTATCACGATAACGCATGCTCAGAACACAAAATCAAGCTAAATCACAAGGTTTAGTTAGAGAACTAATAGCTTGCGTAGCGGCCCAAAGGAAAGGGGATTGGGAACTATGGAGAGGAGGGGGAATGAGAAGAGGAAAGAAGGAGAGATGGATCATTCCCTTCCCATTTGGTCCACTACGTAGGCTAGAGACTCTTCCCAAACCCTTTCCCAAGACCGATGCCCTTTCACGCCCCATACTCTCAGTCAAGAAACGAAGGGCGCTAGGCAAAACATTGAAACACCTGATTTTGGTTGCGACTTAAATATTTTAGCGGCTTTCTGTTGTAGTTTAAAGACTGAATTACTGTTTGTTTATTCAGTGTTTGTGTTTTTTGTTCCACTGCTTATTCTTGCTTTGATTCATTTAAAGCTCCCTTTTGTCACCCCTTAGGTTTTCTTACTTATTAACTTTAATTTGCCTTCATTTGCAGTTTTCAATGAGGCTTAATTTTTAAACTACATATAATCACAGTAACTTATAACTTAAGCGGAAAAGTTCTCAAATGACAAGAAATAAAAAACGCGCGCGTGCCGTGTGCAGTCTTATAAAGTACGCCGGGGCTGGCAAACACAAAAGAGATGTATGAGAGTTTTTTTAATATAGCGCATTTCAAATATCTCAATACGCTTCGCATTTATGACCAGTGGAGAACTTTACAGGCTACATATTAAGGCCGGTGCTATGAGCAGCCGTGCAGCTTACAATCATCAGTGTGAATTGCTGTAGATTAATATTATACCTTCAGATTGGGATAGGCTTTTGAACCGGGAGACAATCCAGACCTCTACTCTTATACGAATAGTTCAACCTTTTATGTCCCCCATTTACTGCATGCTAGCAAGATTTGGGGGCCAGAAGCATTGGATTATTTTTTTCTAGTCTCTGTAATACTGAAGAAAACGTGAGCGAGTGCTGTGTGCAGTTAAAGAGGACGCGGGAGTTTGAAGAACGCGAGAGAAGTGTCAAGAGAAGCACGACGCGTAGCACAGCGAGTTTTTTGCTTCTTTGAAAATGATTCAAATTATAATACCCTTTATTTTGGATAGGAATAACGCAACCAAATGTGTGCGCGCGTGACGTCAACTTTCATAACGCACGTTCTCTTAACCAATCAGAGCGCGAGATTTATAAAATATATTTTATAATTTGCGCTAGAGTATACGTATGCATGCCATAGAAATGTATTTATGAACAGTCCACTTCGCAGTTCCCTGCTCCATCTTGAAAGGTAACCGTGACTTTGCATCGAAGCGAGACAAACGGTGAGCTTACAATGATAGAGATATGTGAATAATTGTCCAAGGTGTTAAAAAGAGGTCTATCATTGCAAGCTCACCTTCCGTCTCGCTTCGATGACACTGAACCATTTTTTTGGGCAGTTGTCAGTTAACTGTAAACTTGTGTGGTACTCGTCTTTTGAACTCATGTAAGCTTGTACAAGATTTCCAATTAACTTTCTGACTGGTTCAATGGCGAATCGTACGAATACGTTATTATATACTTTTTCTAATTCATGTTACCGCTAAACTGCAACCCTCCATTATCAAACGCTATCCGGGAATCACTAATGATTAGCAGAAAATTAGCAAACACTAATTAGTTCATAACTGCCTTATCCGACATAGCTGAATATCGAAAGTTCACTCAGCGCATTATCTCTCCGGTAGCTTTGTCACTGCAGAATCAGGATCGATAGTTTGAGTAACAAGAGATGTTTTATTTTGGGTATCTTGCTGGTCATGAATTGAGAATTACTTTCAACCTACTATATGGCCTCGCTAGTTTTGTGGGATTGGTAAAATAGGTAAGGAAAATGATTACCAATAGTGAAAGTTTTGGTAGTTCGTGAGAATTTCTTTTAAGCTGGGAAAGAAATAAAAAGTCAGATAATAAGCATTTGATACTAAATGTCATAAGAAGAATGGAATAGTATAGAATAGAATAGCTAAAAACTGGTTTATTTCCTAACTCAGCAATCGTCAACAATCAGTTATCCTGCAAGAAAGGAGGCTTCATTGCCCAAAGACATGACAATGTTCGCGACTTTTTAACCACTCTCTTGAGCAATGTCTGCCATAACGTCCAAGCCGAGCCTCGGCTGATTCCACTGAATGGAGAACGGTTTAACCTAAAATCCACGACTACAAGCGAAGATGCACGCCTGGATATCAAAGCGGGGGGATTCTGGCAACGAGGAGTGACAGCATTTTTTGACGTACGAGTGTCGCATGTCAACTCCAAGTGCAACCAGAAGAAAACCACCTCATCAATATTCAACGAACAAGAGCAAGAAAAGAAAAGAAAATATCAACAGAGAGTTCTGGAAGTGGAAATGGGTTCATTTACACCGCTTATCTTTGGGACCAATGGTGGTATGGGCAAGGAAAGCCAAATTTTCCTAAAAACTCTAGCGGATAAACTGGCGAACAAAACTGGACAAAGCTATTCTGACACAATAACATATATTAGAACAAAGTTGTCGTTTGAGATTTTGAAAGCTGTAATTACATGCATTAGAGGCTCCCGCACTCCTTTTTATAAGAACAACGAAAATGATTTTCTATTGGACTTTAGCATTAATACTAACCTGGCCGATATTAGATAATTTTAGACTTTTTTATAATGCTTGTTTTTCTTCTTTTTTTTTGTTTTTTGTTTTTTTTCTAGTTTTTTGTAAATAGTAACTTTTTCTCTTTATATTTTCACAAAGTACATAATGTAAATATTCTTTTATTATTATTATTATCTTTTTTTTTTTTAATTGTTATCATTATTATTTATTATTATTAATATTAAATTATTTGTTATAAAAATATCGTCAACAATCAGTCACTATAAACAATGTTAATTCGGATCTGGAAGCAATTTCTTGTGGAATCCCTCAAGGGTCAGTACTCAGACCACTCTTATTTCAGGACTAAACGATGTTCATGTTTGTTATTCCCTCTTTGACTTTCACTTGTTTGTAGATGATGAAAATTCATTTTCTACAGACGCAAGAATCTTTGTCCTTCAACAGAATATTAGATATGAGCTAATTAACATTCAAGTGTGGTTATGAGCAACGACAAAAGAAAATTAAAATAAATTTTGAACCAAATCTAATTCATAAAAAATGAAAGCAAGAAACATTTATCAGGAATATCTTGGGATTGATATTAATTCTTGCCTCTCCTGGAAATCTCATGTTGACTTTTTTTCAAATGTGGGAATTTTATCCAAATTACGGAGTAATATGTTGTAACTCTTGTAAATCTTTATTAAGCGGCTTTCAATTTTGATTTATGGAATTCTTAATTGGGGTAGTCTTGACTTATTCAACTAATAAACGACTCATTTTTATTTCAAAAAAAGGCTCCAATATTAATTACTTTTTCTCCGTATTTGATGCCGTTTTAGCTCCTTATAAGAATCTAAATATTATGAAATTGCATGACTTGTAGAGTATAGCATTGCAGTTCCAAAATAACATTTTGCCTTCTAATTTTGAAACATTTTTCACTCCAGTTAATAAAACTCACAAATACTATACAATATAACCACAAAGGACTTACCCAAAGCAAGAACTAAGGCAAATTTATCATAAGTAGATATGGCCAACAATTTGGAACTCGATTGATGATTGTATAAAACCAATACACTAACCTAAAATTTAAATGCAGCATCGAATTTGATTTTTTGAAATTGTATTAACTAGTTGACACAAAATTCTTGCTTTCTGTTTTATAAAAAGTATCGTCCACTAGTAGGACTATAGATCAAGTAAAAATTGAAATGAACTCAAATAAGAATTTTTAATACGGGAAGGGGGGACTGGGATTAGGGACTGGGATTAGGGACTGGGATTAGGGACACAGGAACGGGAAAAAAAGGAGAAGAACAAATCGAAAAAAGGAAAAAACATTTTTTAATATGACATGACTGATTAGTACAAGGGGTTAGAGTGGGGTTTGTTTCTCAACGTACATGCTAGTTTTTCTTATCTTAAGAAAACGTGCACCATACGCCGCTAACGAATAATGTTTTAGCTTTCTACAGCGAGATTAGCTTAGCAAAACCAATCATGAAGCGATATCAGGTATTGATCGTTGGCACCCCCTTGTGATACGGGAATAATGACTTTTACTTCTACAGACTTTTAAATTATCAACGAATGTAGAACGCACTTGGTCGGTACTGATGGTCAATTAGGATCACAGGTGTATAATTTTATGCCGATAACTTTGGTCAAAATAACCAACCCTAAGATCCAATTTCCTTTCGATAGACTAAGGCAAACTAGAGGCTATTCCCATTACAAGTACAGACAGTATGACGAATCAATTAAGAGTTTTAGATGCATTTGAGAGATGTTTTTTCTATCAAGTAAAAAAAAGAAACGTTTTAAAAACCATTCGATCACATAAATTGGAAATGCAAAAAACTGAAATAGATAACGCGCTGTTATACTTTTTTATTATTATTCCTTCGGTTATTCATTTTCTTAAGGTGGTTGACTACTTTGGTAAATAACAAAATAGAAAATTGAAACTTTTTTGAACCTGGAATTTAATGCTGATTTCGATAATGGGGTGTCCTTAGCTTGTTTTTGAGATAGTCACTCCGGAATGACATGCGTTTGTACAATTTTCGAAGAAAAATAGCGAAAATCAAGCTCTTAAAATCATAAAACCGAAACTAAGGAAGAAACATGAGTAATTTACTCTGAACACGTAATTATAAATACTGATAAAAGTTGTTTTAATAAACTATTGTTAGCGATGATTTTTTTTTGTTCAGGTTCTACGGTGTGCAAGCTATCGTAAAAATTGGGAGCACAAAACATACAGAACGATTTTTTTACATTGTTCTAATAAACAGAATTGCATTGAACTTTGAAAAATAATGGGATATTACCTGTTATTCTGATAAATAACAAAAAAACTTATAGAGTCCTGTGCAAAATTTGAGGGTTTTGCCCTCTTGAAGTTTAAAACGTGTATGGTTCTTCAATAAAATCATGAAAATTATTCAGCGGTTTTTGAGCGCGCACTTCGCGGGCTCAAAGCGAACGTACTATTTAATCGTACCATTTAATCGTTTAAAAGTAGTCAGTCACCTTAATGCATTTATTCCTTTTAGTATATTTTTCTCTCTTTTTCACAATTTAGTACATTTGTGTAGTTACGTTGCTGGGGTCTAGCTAGAACAATAAATCTTTCGTTAATTCGCAGACAAGCCTAACTAACAGTTTGTGCAACTAGGCTAGTAAACGAACGTCGTTACGTTCTCATTAGATTTCTCATCAGCATCCATCGTTAAAGGTACCACAATGGCCGCCATGTTTTTGTTTTTTAACTCTGGGGAATGCTTGCAACCATCAATACTTCAATAACTAATTAACATTTGCTAAACAGGATACCTGAGTAAATAAAAAAAAGTTAAAAAAACAGCTGAGTAACTTGAAATAGAACATAAACAATCTAATTTTAGACCGGAAAGCATGAAGATAAGTCCTACACTAAACTTATCATCATTTTTTTTATTTTTTTACTTAAAAGTACTTCATTTGGTACGTAGTTCCACAACAGCTGATCAGATCAAAATTCCTATTGCTTACTTAATTTAATTTTATTCGTAGCTTTCTCATACTTATAAGCCTTTGAACAGAGCGAAGTACCTCATTAGGGCCATGCAATGAGAACTATGCGCTAGGTGAGATGTAATGACTTATGAAAGGTCATTAATTCTATGGCTATTTCTGGCTTATTCTTCCTAAAAGAGATTTTTGAACATGCGCGGTTTTAAAGGCGACAACGGATTTTTTAATGATTTATGAAGTCGTCCCATTAATACACATGTGCGTTAGTACGCTTTAGACGTTTCACTGTACGAAACCTAGAACAGGCTGAGGCTACCTCTTACTACTTCTTTCATAGATGACAAGTAAAACTGCGCTCATTAACTTCCTTTATCACTTGTCTATTTCTATGAACGTGTTCTTGTAGTCATAGTTATGTGTACTTTATGTTCAATCAAGAGCGGTGATGTTATGCACTCCGCAGGATGTCTTTTTACGTTGTTCATATGTGCGATTGATTTCACTTACGGGGTTTTTCTGAGGTTCTTCTGACCGACTTTCTTTCATCCTCAGTTCCTACATAACGTGTGATATCCGTATTCCAATATATTCTATCATTTATAGGTTTCCTTGAATCAATCATTATATTTACTACTAACTCACGATATTGCTTAATTCGTTTTTTGCACATACACGAGCGCTTGCCGGTCTTTGAAGATAAAATCCTATGATTACGTTAATATGCGCTTTGAGGGTTCATTTTCAGGTTTCTCCGGGATTTTCCGGTACCCTCTCTTCTCAAATAAACAGTAAGTCTAAATTCCAGTCGGATTCAATGACGTTTTTCACATTTACTTACTAGTGCGTTTAAAAGGGAAAAGATTGAGCCTAAGAAAAGGACTGCCGGTTTGGAGAGAAAATATATTAGTATGCTAATGAAGTAACCATTCAAAGTTAATCAGACAAGAGTAATATAATATCCGTTCGATAAAAAATGATCCACTCCAGGTTTTTATGGGCGTGTACTTATGTGGTGAGTTTGCCATTTGCCTTTCAAACCTATTGCAATACTTTCCAATTCCAGTCGAAAACGAGTTTTCTAATTAAATTTATCAAAACATGTTTAAAGCACGCATCACTATTCCTACCGGAGAGATTGTTGGAATATGAATTGAGTTACCCGCATCTTCAAGTGCTATGTCCGCGCCGGCCGTTAAAAATGATATGCTTGAACTTGTTAGTTTGTGTTCTACGATAGCCTACTTGTATGTATTAGAATATTGAGAATTTGCAGCAACGCCTTTTTTTAACTACCTTGTTTCGTTCTTTCTTTTTTCTGTTGATCGTTTTCAATGATTTATTTTTCTCCAACCCAGCCAGACAGTTCTAGGTAATATAGTTAACAACGGGCATCGAGTGTAGTGTAGGTAGTAGCCTGGTGCAGCCAAAAGTCACTGTGTGGTTATTACCGTACGTAATAAGTCGGGCTGTTGGCTACGTGGTTGCTGTATCCTACTCCTTTTTCTCTGATTAAGAAATAATAATAATAGAAAATAATAAGAGAAACAAAAACAGATCGATCGACCGAAAATTTATTCTATGAAGTTTAAGCAACTATCTTCTGCAAATCACGTATTCAAAATATTATGTCATTGGAGAAAAAACTTAAGAGTTGATTCGTGGAAAGATAATAACGACCAGGAAATCATCACGTGGTCATTGGTTTGAGTGGGACGTCAAAGCGCAGTTCAAAATCAACGTCATGCATCCGACATTGCTACCCATCTTACGTCTTTTAGCTCGATAATTCAATCTTTTTTTAATCAGCTTATGACTTAAGAAAACATGAGTGTTGGAATTAAGTTCGAGTGCTAGAGAGACGAGAAACGTGTCCTTCCTTGCTGGGAAATGATTGGATAGAGCGGAAACTATTTGACTGTCGCCCCGCACTCCGGTTCATTAAGAGAGCTTGCATGCCTCTGTAGTATATCGTTCTTCCCTGTACGTCTAGCACGAGCCGAGTATACGGACTGGTTTTAAATGAAGAAATATAAAATCTTTCCAAGCTGTCATTACAAGTGCTGCCTCTTAGACTGTATAGTTTTTTCGAGTAGTTGCCCTCTGGCTATTTAGTATATTACGGCTCAGGAAAGAAGGATTTCACGCCTTCAGATCCATTCCTTCCTTAATCAGATAACTTTGGTCCACAATCATTAAATGAATCCATCGGTGATATAGGAAGCTGAAGTTATTACCAGGCAGGCTAATAGATGCGATAAAAACAGGCACCCCTACTGCGATGATTGCAAATTTATCTCATGGTAGCTCTTCAATCTTACTGACCTGGATCTCATTGTTTTGAGTGATAGGGGAGTTCTCCAAGCTATAGGTGAATGTTAACATGCGTGCATTAATATAAATACTATAAATAAGGCTGTATAATTGTCGATCTCACACAACGATCTACGATTGATCACTGATCAGGCTTCAAGCTAATACGTTAAAGAAGAATTCATTTAGCGATATTTAACATCGTTGGTTTGAGAAATGGATTCAATGAAACTTGCTCTTTTTTTAGTTTTGTCTCTTGTAGTTTTTTTAGAAGAGAGTGAAGCCATCGCAACTGGTATGCCCCAAGGAAGGGTCAATAAAGGAAAGCGTCATTTTCGTAAGGTAAGCTATTCTCAATTCCCCTCAAAGACAAGTAGTTTACAGTCATGCTCCGATTCTTTTTATGTGATGATGTTTCGCGTCTCCGATCAAATTGAAAACACTGTACCTTTTAAAACAAAGAAGGGCCAGCTTTATGGATGCAGATTTTGAAAGCACATTGTTACCAATAAATTGAAATATTTTATGCAATAAGGGCCTCTTTAAAGCAGGAAGGGAAACCAAAGTACTAGGTTTACCCCGCAATTGCGGTCAATAGCGATAGCTCGGCTAAAGGAAAAAATTGAGGTAGGGTAACCCTAGTGACACTCAGGCCAGTCGTAGTACGATGGGGCTACACCGTCAACGAACAAAATAATAAATCACAAGACAATGTCAGAATTTGGGGCTTTGAAATGCATTCAGTTATAAGTTTTTATAATGGCTTACTTAATCGAGTCGTTTGTGAAGCGATAAAAAACTTGTCTAAGGAATTTCGGTTATCCCTAAGGAGAACCGGTCCGCAGGGTTACCATATCAAACAGACTAACACGCAGGTTACAGTGCACTTGTAAAGAACTTAAAACAAATAAGAGAACTTGTAGAAGCTAGGGCAGTCGTACTACATAGTAGGGTAACCTTACTGGTATACGGTTACCATCCCTCCTCGTAAAGAAGCCCTAACTATCATGCAACGCATATATGTCGGGAAAATCGCAGAATTCGGCCGGTTAACGACAAGGATAAACAATGCCTCAAACAGATCACCATACATGTCGTGATCAGTTCTTCTTCTTTTCACTTAATGTTTTTCATTATATTTTATTGTATTTTCTCAACCACAACAAGTTCATGGAGTTTGAATTCGGCTAGGTCAAACTCGAGAAAAACTAGAATAAGAAGGACGTCAAAGATGCACCTCAACCGATCGATTGCACAAATGATCATTGTCCTCTTAATATCATGAGAAAGCATTTTAGATCCATGAAAATTAAACAGAGTCCAATGTTTTTTAAATGGTCCGTATGTATGAGTCCCTCTTTTCTGTTTTTCTATCTACGACATCTTGATTTTAATGTTAATAGCTTGAACGTTAATTACACAACAACGCGTTTGGATCAGCGCGCCCCATGGCCAACAAAACGGATATTAATAATTCAGTGTGTGTTTTAATTTTAATTTGCAGGGATCTCAACTGGAGCTGGCTGCAAGACATATTTGCCTCAAAGCACGAAAACTTCCCTGTTCATATCTATTGCAAGAAGATGACGAAGTCGATGATATATTCAATTAAAAAAGGCTTGGCAGGCCACTTATTCAACCCTTTTTCAACCCTACATCATTAGTTTCATAATCTTCTATAGATTTTCAGTATTTTTAATGTCGTAAAACTGGTTTACGATATTCAAAAGAAAATATCTGTAAGATGTAAAATAAAAATATATTTTCAGAAATCACATACACTAAAACTTGTTTTTCTTTTTAAGAATGAACTGGTAAAATAGAATAAAACAGACAGGGAAAGAAAGAAAAAGAAAGAGGATAGAAAAAGAGAAAATAAATAAAAACAACTCTTGCTGTAATTTAAAATTTCTGTTTTCTCGAACGACACATGTTTACTTTAAAGACCAAGTCCATATCTTCGTATTATCATAGATTCCTCAGTAACTAGCACTGCATTGCCTTAGTATCGATCACGTGACCTTTTAGAGTTGACTAGGAGAGCAATTATGTAACTAGTTTAGTTTAGTTTAGTTTAATGAATTCGTCACAAAATGATAGATATAATAATATTAAGGTAAATACAAATAATTCAGAAAGAGAAGGAGAGAGAGTGTGACGGGAATACGGAGTGTGACGGGGAAAAAACAGAAATTACGTTCCAATTACAATCTAGTCCTCTACAGATAAAGGCATACCTTAAAATGTATATTTTTTAAATTGTACAAATATATACACCTAATTGCAAGAAAGCCGCCATACCATAGTGGCGTGTCCAGGATTGTTCAAAGGGGGGTTCCGTTTCTTAAACTGTGTAAAATTCTCTTTAGTTTAGTTGATGTTTGACAAAAAAAATTGGCTCTAATCACCTAATTTGTTATCAGCAATTATCTATCATTTCGTGTTCAATATCATCTCTATGGATAAAATTTTAAGCAAAAATTATATAAGACATATTTCTATTACCTAAAAGATCAAACCTTCAAGGGGGTTCCGTGGACCCTTTCGACCCCTCCTCCCTCCAACCTGGATCCGCCACTGCACACAAAAAAAGAAAATCAGCAACTCAGCGAGAAAGGTATTGCTTGGAGGACGAAAGACAGAATTCGGCTTCGGCGATCCTCTTTTGTCCCACCATCCACCCCCACCCCACCAAATCACCAACACTCCCCCCCCCCCCCCCCCCCCCCCGCATGGCAATGTTCTCGCAATCAGGTGTATATGTAGTTTCTAGTTTGTGATGTTTTAGCCTGGAGGACAATAAGTTTCATGCTTTGAAAGATAAATGTTTTTTAAGCAGCTATTGAAGGATGAAAAACAGTTCATAGCTTTTGTGTTGGATGGCAACAAGTTCCACAGTTCAGCAGTGATAATGAAATATTAATTCCTATAACAATCCTGGCTATGTTTGTTGATTAAATTATAATCATTAGAGCGTCATATTTACGCGTACAATAGCATGTTTCGAAGGTACGCAAGTATTTCCTAATGTCAGTAGAGATAAGATGGAATTGAAAACTATAACTTGATCTGATATTTCTCTACGATATTCATGACACAGTAAATTAAGTTGAGCTAATCGCTCTCTATAAGACATGTTATTGGGATAGTTCAATATCAATTTAGTAGCTCTTCGCTAAGCTGATAGGATAGTGTAGGGTGACCACAGACTGCAGCCCGTATTCCAACTTCTGTCGGACTAATGCACAGTAAAGGAGCTTTCTAGTATACTTGAATCTCGTACGTCCCAGAAAACGTGTGTGTTTTAAGTCAAAAAAACAAGTCGAAATAAGTTCACAAAGTAACGTACGTACAATTACTAACTATTTCTACTGCCTGAAATGAATCAAAATACACCTCCAAGCTTCCAAATATTAGTTGCCCCTCAGTCAAAACACAGATAATATCAATATAGGAGTAGAGGAGCACCCATTGCTTTAGACACGATTAAATTAACACTCAAAAGCGAAAAAAAATCGGGAACATTCTTGAACTATTTGTATCAAGTCCCCCATAATGAAGACCGGTAAAGGTAGGAGCAGTAGTCAAACAAGTCACTGAAGTTGAGCACTCCTTTATTCTCGACAAGATACGACAAGAAACAGCGAAAGACCCACAATTACATAAACTATGTGACCGAATGCTAACGGAGGACTGGGAACACTACCGGAGAGACCCAGATATCGTTCCATTTTATCAAATAAGGCAGGAACTGTACGAAGTCGATGAAGTTATTCTTAGAGAAAATAAGATCGTTGTGCCAGCAAGCGTTCAAAGAAAAGTGGTAAAAAACAGCACACAAACTTGGACACCTAGGCGTTACAAAGACCAAGCAGATGTTGAGGGAGAAATACTGGTTTCCAACCATGAACAATCTAGTAGAACAAATAATCGGACAGTGTTTCGAATGCCAAGTAACCGTCAAGGAGAGGACACAAGAACCAGTCAAACCGTCTACAATTCCGGACAGACCGTGGCATGTCGTGTCTGTAGATTTCGGGGGACCATACCCAGACGGTCATTATAACCTAGTGGTCATAGACAAGAGGACTAGGTACCCTGAAGTAGAAAGAGTCTACTCTACCGCCTACAAACCAACGATGCAGAAGCTGAAGAAGATTTTTCCACTTACGGAACACCGGAGCGCTTGCAGAGCGACAACGGACCACCCTTAAATTCAGCAGAATTCGAGAGATTCGCTAAAGAAGAGGGATTCCATCACCACCGAGTGACGCCAGAACACGCAAGAGCCAACGGAGAAGCGGAAAGTTTTTTGAAGATGTTAAACAAAACGGAACAGATCGCACACTTACAAGGAAAGGACAGCAATATAGCGGTACAAGACATGTTAATAGGGTATCGATCGACACCACACCCCGCTACCAAGACTACACTCTACACGGCAATGACAAATCGTCAGATCAGAACAAAATTGGACCACCAACCTAGAGAATTCCAAGAGACCTAGAGACCTACAAAGGACCATAACAAAGAACGACAACGAGTATAAAGAGAAGACCAGGAAGTACAAAGAGAACAGATATGTCAAAGAACACAGTTACGTATTAGGAGATTACGTCCTAGTTAAACAGAAGAAGAGAAACAAGTGGACAACAGCATACGAGACTGCATTTTACGTGATATACCGCATAGAGCCAGAAGAACCACAGACGGCAGAGACATACGACGAGATGCCAGACACTTTTTTTAGCTAATTCAGTTGTACAGAACCTTGAAGAAAAGGAACCTGAAGTGCCACAACAGACCACAAGAGAGGAAGATTGGAGAGAAAAGATCCTACTTGAGTTACAAGAGGAACAGGATGACAAAATGCAGACTGCTGAGAAAGGAGCTGAACAAAAGGACACCCAAGACAAAACAGCTTCGGATCGCGGATCACCCCAACCACCGCAAAGCGAGAAGACCCCTGCAAGACCGCAACCACTTGAGATGCGAGCAAGACCCCAGATACCTAAGGGACATTTTAAAAGACATTGTTGAGTTATCACATTCAGAGAGTGCATGATGAGAGAGAGTGAAGTCGTAAAGTCATTATACGAGTATTTAGTTGATTTTGATATTGATTTCGTTGTCTTTTAAAGGAAGGGAGAAATATAATATCCAGATTACTTCCGGCTGTCACGCCATGTGTCACATGACACGTACATGTAATTTAACCGTGTGTGTAATTAGTTGTGAGAGCATAGTTAATAGCTATTAACTATGGTGAGAGGAATAAAGCACGAGGACGAATAACATTAAAGTCTCTATTTATTGTGGATTCTGCGGACACAACAAGGCTGGTATTTGATTATTGCGATGAAGGTTTTAAAAAGGTTTTGAAGGCGGCTTTATAATTCGTTTTAGAAATGAGGAAATATAATGAAAGAATTAGGCCCTCTTCAAATTTCAAGTGTACCCTCGCAGATATAATGAAGATATGCTCACGTGGTAAATACAATTAAGGCCTAAGCTTTGCATTGGGTAATGAATAAGCCAACCGAGTAAAAGTTAACAAAATACATAATCAGGAAAGAAATGAAAACTCGTTAAATTGACTTGAATGTTTATACCTTGTGAAATATTAACACGAGCATTATAGCATCTTTATGTTTGAAACCTGTACCTTGGTCAAGAAGGAGGCGGCAATAATTTGATAGGCGATTCTTAATATACGGCCATGCCTAATTTCAAAAAGACAGGGCAGATAGCTTCAGGCGGCTCCAGGCTAATCAGAGATAAAGAATACGTTAATTTCGCTGAAGAGACTGGATTTTTTTTTTTTGCGCATGCTCCTATCTAGCATTTTTTATCCTACGACTGTAACAGTAAGTAGTCAAAGTGTTTTAACCTAATATTGACAACAAATTTCACAATTGTTTAAGGCTGATACGTACATCCTTAAATCGGACTACGGTTTATTTATATTTCAATTTACAATAAATTAAGAAATTACTAAGATGACAGAATAATAGATTAAAGAATTGAGAGGTTTTATATAACCTCCTTTAGTCAAATGTTGGTATTTCTCTGAGAGTTTTTCTGTTAACTATAGGTGATTTATAATCATTCCTAAGAGAACAGTACTAGTGGCAGCCATGTTGGTTGATGATCACTATAGGTGGTTTATAACCATTCCTAAGAGAACAGTACTAGTGGCAGCCATGTTGGTTGATGATCACTATTGGTGGTTTATATTCATTCCTAAGGGAATAAAAGTGGCAGCCATGTTGGATGATGATCACTATAGGTGGTTTATAACCATTCCTAAGGGAACAGTACTAGTGGCAGCCATGTTGGTTGATGATCACTATTGGTGGTTTATAATCATTCCTAAGGGAACAGTACTAGTGGCAGCCATGTTGGATGATGATCACTATAGGTGGTTTATAATCATTCCTAAGGGAACAGTACTAGTGGCAGCCATGTTGGTTGATGATCACTATAGGTGGTTTATAACCATTCCTAAGAGAACAGTCCTAGTGGCAGCCATGTTGGATGATGTTCACTATAGATGGTTTATAATCATTCCTAAGGGACAGTACTAGTGGCAGCCATGTTGGATGATGTTAACTATAGGTGGTTTAAAACCATTCCTAAGAGAACGGTACTAGTGGCAACCATGTTGGTTGATGATCACTATAGGTGATTTATAATCATTCCTAAGAGAACAGTACTAGTGGCAGCCATGTTGGATGATGTTCACTATAGGTGGTTTAAAACCATCCCTAAGAGAACAGTACTAGTGGCAGCCATGTTGGTTGATGATCATTATAGGTGATTTATAACCATCCCTAAGAGAACAGTACTAGTGGCAGCCATGTTGGTTGATGTTCACTATAGGTGGTTTGTAATCATTCCTAAGAGAACCGTACTAGTGGCAGCCATGTTGGTTGATGTTCACTGTAGGTGGTTTATAATCATTCCTAAGAGAACAGTACTAGTGAGAGCCACGTTGGATGGTGTTCACTATAGGTGGTTTGTAATCATTCCTAAGAGAACAGTACTAGTGGGAGCCACGTTGGATGGTGTTCACTATAGGTGGTTTGTAATCATTCCTAAGAGAACAGTACTAGTGGGAGCCATGTTGGTTGATGTTCACTATAGGTGGTTTACAATCATTTCTAAGAGAACAGTACTAGTGGCAGCCATGTTGGTTGATGTTCACTATAGGTGGTTTATAATCATTCCTAAGAGAACAGTACTAGTGGGAGCCACGTTGGATGGTGTTCACTATAGGTGGTTTATAATCACTCTTAAGGTAATAAAAGTGGCAGCCATGTTGGATGATGTTCATGTCATCATATTTGGCAACTCTCTATCAACCCTCCCAGTATTGGAAGCATGGGTGGCGTAGCGGTGAGAACGCTCGCCTCTCATCAATGCGACCCGGGTTCGATTCGTATGTGTGTAGAGTTGTTTGTTGGTTCTCTCCTGTGCTTGGAGAGTTTTCCAGATTCTACAGTTTTCCTCCCTCCGCAAAAACCAACTTCTAAATTTCTATTTATTTATTTATTTATTCAAGAACCATGATTCATAACTGAGATTTTAAATTCCACAAATTATTTTATTCAAAACCCATAGTTTGTGAGAAATACATATTTTATAATTTTCTTAATCTTGACAATAAGTTAATCATAAGTTGTACTAGTTGCAGTGAATGCTTCATATGCAGTCAAATTCTCTTGCAGCGTTACATATGTAGTCCTCTGCTCGCTTGATAAATTCACGTCTTCGCCATAGATTCGTCGAACCCTATATGACAAAAAAGACTTGTTATCGCTATTGAACCACTATTGACCTACCACCGCAAGTACAGTAGTGGCGCAGCTCCGCACCGGGTCGGACTGAAAGCAAGTGGAAACAAAAAGTCCATGTACGACTCCGTTGTATAGCTCTAATCAGTGTGAGATAGTTTCTTTGTTTGGCATGTTGTTTGAAGCAAATTCTAAATGTGATTTGATCAAAATTTAATAAGTACGGATGTTAGAAAGAAAGAAAGAAAGAAAGAAAGAAAGAAAGAAAGAAAGAAAGAAAGAAAGAAAGAAAAAAGTCAATCTAAAACTCTCTAAAATATCAAGATCACTGTGCAGGGTCTGCATATACATACTTTACCTTCTGTCGTGTTCCTTCTAAATTATCTTTACCATCTTTACTATCCTTATCAGTATTATCCGTTTTACCTGTGATTACAGTCCCAGTAAATACTAAATGACCTGGAGCTACAGCACACAGGAACATAGTCACCGCAAAAAGTGCCGCTCCAAAGACTCGAACGTTCATTTTGGCCTATTTTAAAAATTCCTATTCGAAGGTTGAAGCATGCCGATCTTTGGACCATTTATTAATTTCTTCTTTAATATACACTCTGACCAGAGCAGAATCTTTCAAGCATTAATAAAAAAAGAGAGAATTAGAAGTTTTGAAAAATATTAGAATTTAATTTGATTTGAATTTCATTAATATTCGGCGTTAGACTTGTGTTATTAGATTACCAACAATTTGATGGTGACTTTAATTGAAACTTTTGATCTTTTGTCTTATACGCTTCATTCTAATAAAACGACTACGCGGAAAAAACCTTCAAACTAACGAATTTAATTTTTTAGGGCAGTGAGTCATCGATCTGCTCAAGGTGGTCTTCATGACTGATACTGAACTTCCTAGGGTGTTTTTGCACCCACGTGGGAATCAGTTACAACACGAATTTTTTATCCTAAAAACATATTATGGTCATATTATGGTTTATTTCAGCATTTTTGAACGTTGAATGCTGATCATGGTTGACGTTGAATCCTAGGCCTGCCGGACTGATGCTGGTCGATGTTTACCGGCTCTATGTTTCACGAGGCGAAGCCGAGACTCGAGGGAAAACAAAACTAAATAATTTCTCGAGGGACCAGACATTAAGTGTTTTGTTATATAGCAATAGGCCATTTGCATTATGGCGTCATTTACTACCACTACCAGACTCCATTGCACACTGTCTTTTGTTCTGTTAATTAGCACCAATTGTCTCACTTTTCCCATGAGGAACTACAAATTCGGTGTGTATACAATGAAGTAGAGAGAATAAGCCGAGAAAAATTGAGAAATGTTGTTGTTTGCAAGCATTTCCAAGAGAGTTAAAAGACAAAAACATGGCGACCATTGTGGTACCGTTAACAATGGATGCTAATGAGGAATCTTTCGTTAAATGGCATCAACATGGCCGCGATGACGTATCGTGCAAACGAAGAATTGAGAAGTCGTGCAGTTTACGAAACAAGAACTTTATTCTGTAGCGTAAGCTAAATACATGAAAACCGGACCATACTATTACAAATACAACTTACATACGATCTTGTATTGCTCTACCAAAAAGCGAGGAGAGTAGCAACAGCAATTTTAGTCGCTTTTTTCGTATTTCCCAAGTTTTTAATCTCACTGACAGTCTGTAATTTCCCTGAAACACTTGAAAATCTTTGCTGTTTTGCTTCGAGATCAATTTGTACTGAAAATTCAAGCAATATATCTGCTCTCAGTTTGTTGTTTGTGCATGATTGGTGCAAAGTATCACGCCACCACTCATTTTTCGCGTTCTGATGATCAAGTGCACTTGTTTATTTACTCGATTATTGTCACGTGCAACTTATATTGACATCAATACTGTACTGTTTATACTATTCGAAAAAAATACTGTTATCCTATATCTCACATTTACGAGATTTCGTACCTTTGATGACCTTCGCTCTCATACTAGAAAAACAGGTACTTATATCATTATTATAAACAAACAAATGTTTGCTCCCACGGTGCTGCTCCACAGGCTAGTGCTCAAATAATCCTATCATCTCACGATTTCAGGTAGGTAAGGCCGCCAATATTTAGGGAGCAGGTCCCTCCCAGAACTGAAATGTTTAAACTAGATGCTTGGCTGCAATTTCTATAATACCGCGAGCGCGGAGCACAATAATTAAGAAAAAATGGTAAACCATCGAGCACAGGCAGCCCAAACAAGGTTCCTGTGAATGGTTTATAAGGGAATGTATGGGAGTTATGATAAAGTTACGAAAATAAAATGTTTCACTTAAACGTTTGCCTCAAAACTTGCTGCAGTTGTTGGTTTTACTTCGTTCAGTCTTCTGGCGAAGTTTCAGCGCGATTTGAGGCCGTTTAGTGTTTTTTTTTTCAAAATCTGCTCTTCTCTACCTAAATAATGGGTATTATTTAGGTATTATTTAGGTAGAGAAGAGCAGGTTTTGAAGAAAAAAAACACTAACCGGCCTATTATTACTATTATCATGTATTGTTATCAATCTATATTTTTATTATTATTATCATTATTGTTGTTGTTATTATTATTATTTTTTAAATCCTAGTTTTCAAATTTCCAGGCATTTTTCGATAAGAAAGGCGGAAAACAGCGAGGCAAATATGTCCTATGGTACACCATTGCTGGACACCCCATTTTCTCCCCATTTCCAAACTTTATAGGATTCTCAAGAGTCAACAATTATCTAGATATGATATTTAATAGAAATTTTATTATTGTATAGATTTAAAAGGCATTTATAAGTCCAGTTGATCTCTAGCTACTTATTACATTCCTTTTCATTCTTGATAGATGACACTTGAGTGTTTTCAAGTGTTTAAATCTTGTTACGATGTTGGCATTCTTGTTTGTTCTTCGTCATAAGAAGCCTTGAATTGATCCATTTTATTCTAAACAAAAAGAGGAGTAAAAATAGATATTAAACTAAGGTTATAAGCTGTTTCAAAAATGGTTGAATATGCGAAAGGCCATGGCCTGTGGTATGGTACCATCTTCTGAGATGAAAGCGGAAGCACCGTGAAACAGAAATCATGAACCTCGCCTATCATCGTCGGTTACCCAAAACATTCTGTTTCTCGTGAGGATACTTCCAAATGAAAACCAATCATGAATCTTCGTATTTTAAATTTAAGTTTAATAAATTTCGGTTTTTGATAATCCGGAATCATAAATCCCCCCCAAAATCGTATAACGAATCACAAATAAAATCTGAAAAGGTTATAGCAAATAGTAAAATCACCGAGCGACTTAAAAGACTAATCCGCTTCTACCCTGAAATCATTCTTAGTGTCTGTGGTTGGCCTAGTAACTACTGGTAATATTATAGAATTAATAGCATCTTTCTCATAATTATAAATCGAAAACGAAACATAGGACTCAGAAAAGAATCTTACAAAAGGCAATTATTTTTAATCTTCATTGCGTCTTTCTCTGAACAATATGGAAACAAAAGTATGTACAAAAACAATCTGTGATTTAAAAAAATATGATCAAATGCCATACCTTTTTGCTGAGATACTTTACTGCGTCAGATCTCATTCCAAGTTTCCTAAGACAACAACTGATGGATTGACAGCCATGACACATCCCTGTCCCTATTGCAAGACCGTCCTGCTTGAAGTATGTAGCGATCAGAAGGAATAAGAAAACTTGACTGAGACTCACCATCTTGGCTGATGAAGGCAGTGTATGGTGGACAGTCCACGGCAGTCGTTATTTATAGCGGGACGTTCAGTGTTGTTTTATGGTTACCAATCGCGTGCATAATTAATCGTAATGGTTGGCGTTAGTCGATTTGACTATAGAAGGCTACGATCTTGCTTAAGCGTTTTTACTTAATCATTTTAAACGTTAATCGAATTTTGTCTGATTTTTATGAAGTGCTTACCAGGGTTAGGCTCCCCTCGCCTTTCTTCGTAAAAATGACGATTCACTGATTACAAAATACCATGGCGTTCATGAGCGGATATGTTTGATCGTCACTTAGCCTAGTACAGCTGCCGGTTGTAGGTTGTATCGCTGCATTAGTAGTTCCAAGACGCCTATATCGGTTGCTGCTGGGATAATTGACTGGAATTGCTACGCCTCATAATGGTTTTCCCTTATTTTGAGCAATAAGATCAGTCAGGAACTCTCGCTCTCGCTATTTTTATAATTTGAAGTATGGGACGTAAAAAGCCATGTCCTTCGTGCTTCAATACGCAATGTAGACTTCCTGTCGATACGCACACAAAGGGTTAGATGTATCTAGAGTTATCAATCTGGCTTTCACAGCGTATACCCGGAGGCCTAGGGAGGTCTGGGGTAATAGTATTGGGTATTCTTGTCTAATCTCCGAGGGGTAAAAGTCATCGACTTGGTATCTTTTAGGGTGTTAAAAATTGAAATTTAGAAATTTGTCATTTTGAAAAATATTTTAGGGTATTCTTTATTTCAATTCCGACGAGCATGTTTCCGAAACTTTAACTCAAGTCCTCCCCCTAGCCTGCCTCCTCCTTATTAATAATAAATATAAATAATAATGAATATAAATAATAATAATATATAATTATAGTCTTTGCTCCCCTGGTGTGTAACACGAGCTAATGGCAAGCGAACACAGGAATCGTATGTTCACGTCACGGAGTGGAAAGCTGTTTCTTATCTCCTTCATAAGGTGATAAGCTCACAAATTTCCAAAAGAAAAAAAAAATTAATTTATTTTTCGTAAAAAAGTGCAAATTCAGATCGCGGAAAAACAAATGATGTTAACATTTTAGATACTCTGATTGGCTAAAATGACATTCCCATATATCCGAGCGCGCGTTAGAACTCAGTTATTTGATAATTCTCTTGTATGATGTCTTATTTGATTTGATCTACCTGTAATAAGGGCTAGTTACGATACCCAGAATACACAGTGCCTTATTGTTCAATGTGTTAGGTCCTTCCTTAAATGAAAGGGCTATGGTTCAATAGCGTAGCAAAAGGCATTCAAGCTTAGTAACAAGGATGACGGGATAGGGGGTTAACTGCTAACTGAACACAACGTGGTTGGATAAATTCCAATATCATGGAAAATGATATTTTTCCTAGCACTATTTCCACTCACAAAGTACAGTTTGCAACTAATCGTCAGTATTATAAAAAAAGTCATGCACAAATCGTTAAGTGCTTATCCGCTCATTAACTCGAGAAAGCTTATTTTCGATAGCAGTTGTTTTCGTAGAGAACGCACGTCCTTCAGTAATTTATCTTGGCCATTTTATATAGACATCAAAGTGTCTGTATTAAATATCTTTTCTCATTTAATTGCACTTAGACTAAGCGAGAACATAAAAAGCGAGTGGGTAAAATGCTAGTAATAGCTCTTAAAGATTCGCCGCTTTTCAAGTTAAGAATCCGGCGTAACTAATTGTAAATTAAGGCAGCCATTTTAACTAAGATCGGAGGCTTTGAACTTTGTCAGTTGATTATTTGTTTCTAGTTTATTGCTGCTTGTTTCTATTTGTTATTATCCTATTCAAATAAAGTGGATAGTATTGTTATTATTACAATCAGGTTTCATCTGAATTGGGGAGTAATGTGCATACGTGACGTGGAAACTGTGGCTTTATCTAGAGGATCATCACGAAATGGTATTAAATTCCAGTTATGCACAATTTTGCCGTGAAAACAATGAAAAAAAGAAAAAGATGATCAAGTTGACTGAGTTTCGCGTGTTTCACTGAAATAAGAAAGTATAATTGAAAGTATAATGTGCGAAATCGCTATTCTTATTTTTTATCAATAAAAAATTCAAATTGAATTGTTAATTTTCAAACTTCAGAGAGTTTTAGATTGACTTTTTTTCTCCCCGCAAACGGCAAACGTGACCACGTTTTCATCGTTTTCTGTATCTTACTTTACTTTTTACAAACCTTCTCACCAAAGACAAATATTCTTTTGTTTTTCTACTACTTGGCCTTTTTCGCAATTCTTTTTAAGATACTTAAACTGACGTTTCACGTTTGCCGTTAACGTAAATCTAAAACTCTCTATTGAATCGTATTTTACCGCAGACAAAACATTGCAATAAAATATATACAGACAAAAAAAGAACATTTATAAAAAAGCAAAGTTTCAACGTGTACTAAAGCGTCATTATCAAGACTGAAATTCTTAAAAAAAAACAATTTCATATTCTCTACGTCATATCGCACTACATTTCACGGGAGATGATGTAATGTCAGTTTCCGAACCGGTGTGATGAAGAATATCGAACCTGGTACAGTGGAACCCCGTTAATCCGGCCACCGAAGGGACATTCCAAAGTGGTCTTATTAACGGGGTGACCGTATTAAGAAGGCTGTCAAAATGTCAAAAATATGTGTTTTATTGATCTGTACGAAACTATACTAAACCAATTAAGTGAAATATTGCATATTGTATTTTTAAATAATGTTTCTAAAACTTCTGATGCTATTGAAGCTCAGTTATAACTCACATTCAACATCTAAGAAGAATTCAACAAAACAAGAGAGCCGTAAACCTAAAAAGCCAAGAAAGTCAAGCCAAGAAAGTCCATTCATGTAAATTGACAAAACACGTTTGCTTGTTAATGGCGATGAGACGATAATGTGACACATGATAATGCATTTGTATTATAAACAAGTATACAGACTGTTCATATTCAAAGATGTTGATGTTGCTGACTTATAAAAAAGGCTCTTTTTAAATACTGTATAACCGCTATAAAATAAATGCGGACATACTTTAGCGCATCGCACTGTACGTGTTTCTCTGTTTGAAGTTGATGTGTTGATTCTACAAAAAGCATTACTGTAGAATGTTAACCGAATGAATAACAGAATTACAGATTTCAATTTGCAGCAATAAATTTACAGTATTTACATTAAGATCTAAACTGTAACCGTATTAAGGTATTAAGGACGGTGCCTACTATTGTCCACGCGCACACGCACTGCGCATCTACATTCGAGGAATTTCAAAATTTATTACTCGAATTGCACGAAACAAAACGTTTATTTTCAAAAGAAGTCAAAGCAGAAAACAATTTCAAGTAACCCAGGCTTGTTAGAGATAATTTGCTAAGGTTTAAGTATTATTGACAAAGAATCATGAGTCTTTTTGGGCAAGATTTGAAAAAATGGCAGACTCATAGTTCTGAAAAACCAAATCCTTTCAATAATAAGATGATATAACTAGCTAAAAACTAGTGTGAGCTGCGTCGGTGTTTCTAATGAAACAGTAATGATGAAAAGGTAAATTATACTGACGTTTCGGACGCTAGTTCGTCGGGGTAAAGAAATCATTTCAATAACAAAGCTTTTTACCGTTTCTTTAGATTTAATCCTATAAAACTTGAATAAAAACAAACAAGAAGCATATATATGAAATTGAAAATTTACCATTTATTAATATCTAGGTGTGTAATTATAGTTTTGAAAATCTTTTTTTAGTCGCTAAACACTTTCATCATGAAATTATTTTACTTTGGAGTTCTCAATCTAAAAAATCATCTTATTGCGTACCACAAATATTTCAGAAATTCCTTTCTGCTGTTAAGTAAAAAGTCGATAATAACTTCACTTCAAACCCAATAGTCTTCCTGGAACTATAAAGCTTTTAAATATCGAGTTTTTCTCTGTGTTTTTTGCTTGCATGGCAGGAAGCAGCAAGTTTAGCTTGACGTGCAAACGCGCCAAAAACAGAGTTTGTCACGCAGTTTTGTGTGCCGTGTAACGCTTGTCGCGCATTCGGAATAAGATTTATCCCTAATAATGTTCTTTAAAAAATTCGTATCTCTTAAAAACGCCTGGATGCCCCTATTTTTTCTTCTTTTAAATGATAGAGTAAATGCTAAATTAGCCTCGTGAAATGAAATTTTATAAAAACTAATTGGTTTTGAAAAGAATATGGACACAATCTTTATGTACCTACTGATAGAAAATAGGGAGCACGAAGCTAAAAAATATATATATATCATAGCCAACTATTAAAGTCATGGAAGAATTGTGGAAGAAAAGTGTTAGTCATACAGGACGATTTAAATTAGAAATTTCTCAAAAGCTTTTGAAACATTTTTTCTCCTGGTGTTGAGTAAAATCATGACGTCATCATTTTTTAACGATTTTTAAGCCTTATTATTTCTTTTAAATGCATGGTGACCCCTACTTTTGTAACCAGAATTTAACAACCCTTTGATGGGTTAAATGACATAGTCATTTAAAAAAATAATTGATTCTCAATTAGTAGGCACCGTCCTTAAGCGGGTACATTTTACAGTAAATGTATGAGCATTTCGTCGGGACCCAAAAGAGCTGATCGCAATAACGGGCTGACGCACTAGTCCGGCTCTTAATATACCTCTTTAGCTTAGTTGTTCGTTGTGCACATTTCTGACCATGTGATGCCACACTTGGGAGTTTGGTCATAAAAGAACAATTCTCAAGGGAATGTCATTTGATCTGAAATGTACAATTTGCATACGAAGCAAAAGAAGTCTATTGGATCGTGTATCGGGGAAGAAGAATAGAAAGAAGTCTCGTCGAACAGCCTATTTGCTTTTCCCTCCCACCCTCCCTCTTTTTCATCTAGAGTCTAGCTTTGACCTTGGTCTCTCCGGATCTATTTCTATTGTTCCGCCAATGAGACAAAGGCGGCCAGTTTGGACGTTTCAAAACAACTCGAAGGTCGGCTATTAAAAGAAGTTTTCCACCCTTAATATAAAACTAGGAAAGATGAAGTTCCAACCTCAATTTAGACATATATCATCAGTTATTTCAATTAATGAAGGAAGGTAGTAGCTAAGCTAAGTGGATATGAAGTATATATTCAAGATAATGTTTTCATTTCAGTTAAGATAAAGAGAAAGTTCAATTCATCTTTTTAGACACAGGATGTTATTACGCTTTAGAAGTGGTTTTTTTGTGCAAGATTTCGTTAATCGTCTACACCGACAACAAGCCCTAAGGGGAAAAACGACAAAACAAACATCATATAGATGCATTGAAATTTTCTTCATTCACTTTTCCTCTTGACAATCATATTTAGATTTTCTTCCTGTCTTAAAAACAGGAAAACATTCTACAACTATGCAATGAAAATCACTATTTGTTTAAGTTACGTAAATTTTATTTCTATAAGCAAGTATCTTTTTACTATTAAAAAAAATCGTTCGATAGAATATATTAGTCTGTTTATTTTCAATCATCATTTTCCATCCTGTGATACAATTTCCAATAGCCGCTACGATGTCTGTCACCTTGCTTTACTGTCGATGTTCTGTTGTTTCAGCTTCCTATACCATGAAGGAGGTTCTTGTTTGGTCTACGGTTGAATAATAAAGAATTGTTTGTCATCGTCTTCAGTTTGGTCAACAGGTTAAAATCATAAAGAAGTGTTTGTGGTCGCCTAACGATTTCAGTGTGCAGTGGCGTAGCGACAGGGATCGGAGGAAGGGGAGCAAAATGTTTTACTGCAGCTGTGAAGATTGCGGGAAACTCTAAAGATGAAGTGCTTCCGAGTGTGTTTTGGCGGGAAAATGGTACAATGCTTTCCTTTTTGACCGAGACTTCGCTACGCCATAGTTACGCCCCATCGCCAAACTAAACATTCTACAAAAAAAAAACTTAAAAATGCTTAGAATTATTTTTTTGTTGTTCTTCCTTTTTTTAAATTACGATACAAGGAATCCAAAAAAAACCTTTTCGCAAAATGAAAAAGTAATAATAATTTAATTAAAATACCAATTCGCCTTTCAGTATACTGAGAACACGTATCCAAACTCAAAAGTTGGCGGCCTTCATTAAAGGCAAATTAAACTAGTTTCTGTAAGGAATCTTGAATTTGAATGCGTAAAAGATTATTTTAAAGGTTTAGAAACTTGTTGCATGAAATTAACTAAATCTTTTGGAAACAAAACAAAGAAAATATCAGTGGATTTTTTAAGAATTCCTTCCGTTTTTAGTTAGCTGTCGAAAATAATATACTGATAAAATTACTTCCATTGTGCTGTTTTTAGTTTTCGAGTCATAAAGTATTATATTTTGTGTCTGAAGTTTAGTTTCGACCATGTTTCATTTGAAAGGAACTTGTCAAGATGATAATATTCATATTTTCAAGTTGTCGGAATTTTTCTTTCTTTATCGTAATTTATAAATCAGTTCTTTTCGTTCAAAGGCAACGAATTAAATTGCGAGAGAAGTTGCAAGCAAATTTACTGGTATAGGCAACAAACTATCGTGCGCGGATTGTTTTCTTTTTTTTCACAAACGTAGACAGACCTGCGTGTGTACACCAAAGAAAATGTAATATAACTAGAAAAATGTCGTAAAGTTTTCGCTTCCGCTGTATCTTTAGAGCGGCAATGCGAAATCGAGAAAACCGAGGAAAGCGATGACGCGAGGAAACAAAAAATACGTAATGACTTATTAATATAAATATGAAACTGTACCTATTAGGTAATTGTGAAGACTTTTATTACACAGACTTACATCCCATGCAGTAAGCTTATTCTTTACAGAGCATTCTAAACAGTTAGGCAAGGCCGTGACTTAAATATAAATATAGTTCAAATATAGCCCCGTAGGCTTGCAATTGCTGTTGATCACCTTCACGGGAAGGTAAGAAATAAGCAAAAGTCTCGTAAAGAAACCAAACTGTTTGGCGACGCCATATTGAATAACACAGGAAGCCCGACGATGACCACAGGAAGTCTTTACGAGACTTTTGCTAATAGAATATTTAGTTAGAATACTTGGTTAAGAATAAGCTTACTTCATGGGATGTAAAAGTCTGTGTAATAAATGTCTTGACAATTACCCAATAGGCACAGTTTCATATTTATATTATATCTATATTGAGTCATTATGTATTTTTGGTTCCTTGGTTTCAGTTGGTTTCCTTGGTTTCCTTGGTTTCCTCGGTTTCCTCGATTTCGCAATGCCGCTTTAGAGGGAAACCAAAAGCCATTAGACCAAATAACCAAAACGAAAAAGTACACTTTTAACTTTACTTACAAAAATAGTAGGTTTTGGAGCAGTGACATGAATATCTGAAGACTGAGCTGAAGTTCTATCTCTACTGAACGGGCCATGAACAGAAGTAGAAGTACGTGTTGTTTGGGAAGGATTTAAACCAAGAACGACTTGCTTTATGACTGACATCTCCTGCGCAAAAGGAAAAACGAAGACAAAATGAAACGATGTAAACAAAAAAAAAACTATACTGAACAGACACGTCAAAAAGCCGGCGCGGGAAAGAGCGCGGGAAAATGTTTCGGGCGGACTTCCTTTGTTGTATGAGTGTGTTTCTCTCTCTCTCTCTCTCTCTCTGGCCATTTTTCGGCTTTTACTTTTGCCTACGAGACTTCCTTCGGTTAAAGTAAAAGGCTGCTATTGACTTTAATTTTCAATTTATTGTACTTATTTTTGCCTTTTACAAGCACCGAGTATTACTGACATCATACCAGGTGATCTCTGATCAGAAAACGTTTCTCTGATACTTTGCTTTCCTAGCTATACGTTATGGACCATCAATACATTTAAAATTCTACCTATACTTATAACGCATACCTATGGGTCAAATGGTGCGTTGTGGTTTAAAGTCTTTTACGAAATTATCGTGAAATGATAGCTTTGTTCGACAATAAACAACTGAAACTAGGACCGCTAACTAATAGCTGTGATTTTCTTACTTACTTCTCTCTGGTTGAGTAAGCGTTCTAAATCAGCTGCCATGCCATTTTTCGTTCTATTCAGTTCTTCATTCTGTTGTTTCAATTTTCTATATTAAAGTTTACTTATTAATATCTTTTATTGAATTTTATAGCAATAATAATAGCAATAAAACAATGAAATACCAGGGGGGACTAAATAGGGGAGTACCTGTAGTCATCTTGGAGAAGTGAAAGCTGCTTTTCAAGGGATTGATTTTGGTAATCGCGAGTCTTGATGCTTTCTATTAAATAATTATAAGGTTGCTGTGCTTCATTTAGTAATGACGTTGCACTATGGAGCTACAAAGAGAAATAGAACGTAAATATATATATTTTTAAACATATTTTTTAAACATTTCTTTTCTTCCGTCCTCCGATGGATTCCCTAGGATTTGTTTCCTTCCTTTCTTCTTCCGTTCCTTCCTTCTGTATTTATTCCTTCCCTTTCATTTGCCGGCGTTCCTTTCTTTCTTCAGGAAGTTAGCTCGAAGTTTAAATAGTGAAAAAAGGAAGCATTGTGTCCTGTGAAATGGTTAACACGATGAATAACAAACATACCTCTTCAGCGAGCTGATCTTTCTTTTGGGACTCTCTGTCCAGTTCATTTCTAAGAGAAGTATTTGCTCGCTCGAGTTGCAGCACTCGTCTTGCAAGATGTACGCTGCAAAAGATTGAAGGAGGACTGATTTTTCAATACTTCAACAAATATCGATTTAGAGAATAATGCTTCCTATCATGATACTCCTTTCTCTCAGGGTATATCGTGCGCTACGTCGCGCGCTCATCTATATCCAAGAACTTGATGGGCCAATAAGCAAGAACCGAATGGAATAAACAACTAATAATTTTGAAACATTCTCCGATAAAAAAAGTACCCATGGATAAATCCTTATCCAGTGGATAAATTTGTTAGATAACAGCATCGACTTAGGATTTATCCGTTGGATAGCGCTATCCACCCTTCATACGACCCGGCCCTGTACTGTAGTGTGCCACGTGACCTGAATGGTTCATAGTTTGCGCGTCCCGGTATTCGAGAATATTCTATTTAATTGATTAAGAAAAGATTTCTCTTAACGAAGGCCCTAAGCTTCTTAATGCACTACTCTTTTATACCTCTGTTGCATTCTTCTTTTGGTTGTGCTTGGTACATTAGCACCGTATCCATAAGCGAAAAGAACTCTTTCTGCTTCAACTTCATTGTCAACTGAAAAGAAATCCCGATATCATATGAATAAAAAGTTAATTGGGGGTTTGCTCTGTCCCATTAGACTTCGAGCGGTCCCACTTTTCCCTCCAGAATCAGTAAAAACGAGTGTTGTTGGATTCCTGTGGACGCGCACGGCTCCAATATACGCGCGTCCACAGGAATCCCAAAACACTCGCCCTTACTGAGTTTGGAAGGAAAAGTGGCACCTCGCAGTCTACTGTCCCATAGCAAATTCTGCTAATCAGAATAAAGGAAAGCCATTGCAATCACTACCCTGCAGTCGAAGTAAAATATTTTTTATTTTGGCACACCATTGTTTTTTAATCATTTGCGATTTCCTGGGAGACTAGTAACTAGCTGAAGGATGTACCGACACGCAATAGACCCCTTGCAAGTGACGTCAAAGCAGCTCATTTTGGAGGGCAAAACAAAAGAGTTTCAATCTGCTTAGAATTGGAAACCTATTTTTATGTCCTCCAACTGAAATTGACCTGCATTCCGAAGTGCTGCAAGGGTTCTATATATAGCCTTTATAGCATAAACCCCCTACCCAAGAACTGTTATTAACTAGGAAATATAACAAGAGCCTTCATGCAAGTGAGGGGCACACAAAGTAAATATTCTGCTGCAGATGTAATAAAGATACAAGTTATCCATTACAAATTTACTGCGATTCCCAGTCACACGCGACCAACTAGACCTTCATCACAAAAATAAATTGAGTTTTGGTGGACGTCAATCAAAAGGCTTTCTATCGGTTTTTATACCAGGACTGCCCTGAATACTCACGTGAACACGTGCAAACACCGTTGCCCTTAATTCATGCTTCTTGTCGCTGTGAATTTCTCGCTCTGGATATATTTTCTCAAAATGTCACAGGAGTACGACTGCGAATTTAAAACACTTGACTGCAAAGCTTTCGGTATTGACTATGATTTGAGTTTCTTCAAGATCAGGTAATCCAATACCGATAGCTTTGCAGTTAAGTGTTTGAAATTCGGTGTCGCAATCCCTAGACATTTTTAAGAACCTTTTTGATTGACGTCCACTAATACTAAATTTGTCGTTTGTAAAAGGGATACTCTCTTCCCCCGAGCTACTCTTAGCGAGCTAACGTTTCCCTATTTTCTTTGTAAATTCATCTCGACCGTTTACATGAGATATTTTACTTTACCTCGGCTAGAAGAGTCACCCTACTGGTAGGGTTACCCTCTTTGCGAAAGAGGGTGACCTTGATACCCGGGACAACTTTTTCCCCATGTAAACACTTTAAAACGTTTTCGTTTGAGCATGCGTCCTGAATCTCCATTAAAACCAGTAGTTGTCCCGGGTTTATAGGGACACCTTCTTTCCATATAAATGCTTGATATAGTTGGCTCGAGTAGAAAGGTGTCCCTACTACCTTGTAAACGGCCCCTAAGTTGGTCGCGTGTGACTCGGCATTCCAGTAATCATTCTAAGAAACAAGAATGATCAGAAGGAAAATAAAGCCCTTTGCTCTTATTTATTTCAAAGGTAGATAGTGCTCCTCGCTTACTTTCAGCAGCTTGCATTATCACATCATCTAGTTCTTGTTCCAAGTTTTCGTACACATGTAATTTTACTTTTAGCTCTTTCACTTCTGCTTCAGATGAGGTAATTCGTTTATCGCTTGTGCTTTGTAGAGCGTAGAATTCTTTGCTCAGAACCTATAGAGCAAAACGATGGAAACAGAGAAAGACCCTAAGCCAAGGCAGCCCAAAAAAGTGTTTTTTCACAAGAAAAATCCAGTTATGCAAAGTTACCTCATTCTTTTTGTTGCACTTTTCATAATCCAGTTTTGTTTGATTCAAGTTCTTGGAAGTCTCATCTAGAACAATCTGAAGTCGGTCCACTTCAAACTGCTTCAGCTTTAGATCATTTTGAAGCTCTGACTGCTTGCTATCTGCACTTACTTGCAGTTGACGAAATCTTAAAATGAAAGGAAAAATAACAATATCTCCTTGAATTTTTCTGAGAAACATTTGCTTGAGGAAACATATAAATAACTATCCAACCAGCAAAAACACCTTAATTTTAATTTTAAAATATCTCCTTAATTATAGACAACTTGGGTCAGATGTGGGTGCTGCGGCTGAATGCAGGACTAACAAGCAAGAAAATGCAGTCGCGTCATCATGTTCGTGCAATCACAGTGTTTGGAGATGAAAGCCATTAAAGAGTCATGAGTATTCCATGGGTAAAATGTGCGGGTGCGAGTAAACATTGTGGGTGTGGGTAAAAAGTGGGGTGCAGGTAAAAGGTGCAGGTTTCAAAATATTTAAAATCTTCAATAACATGTACATCTGATGGATCTACTTACTCTGGCAACAGTTGCTCATATCTGGCAGTAGCTTCCCTCTCAGCACTCTTAGCTCTCTCTTTTTCACTGAGTGCGTTGTCCCTTGCTTCCCTCAGGCTTCTGTTTTCCCTTTCATACATTTCTTTTGTGTCATTTCGAATCTTCTCAAGTTCTGCATTTGTTTTCATACTGATGTTGCTAAGTTCTTCTTTTAACTTAACTTCGTATTCAGATTTATATTGCTCCCTGTAAACAATAAACAAGTATTCATTTGCGTTCAATCGTATTCAAAACGGATAGACTTTACTGCCTGTGTAAAAACTACGATCCTGGAGAAAAAGTGTTAAGAATTTGCTTCTCAAAATGATAGCTTGTCTTGACCACAGGGAGCCCAGGGATTCCTGTGTTGTGTACACGGACCTACGTATGTATGTACCGACGGAAGTAGAAGTCAAGCCATCAAAAATCAACTCGATGGTTTACCAATTTTTCTAAAGTATGATGATACACACCACAAATACATTGCTTGGGCTGCCTGTGGTCTTGACCAGAACAAATTTGAACTTTATCATTCGTTACTAAAATACCTTATAGTAATGTATTTCTCATACAGTTCTTCTCTTGCTTGTTTAGCAACATTTAGCTGCTTTGTCATTTGTTCTAGTTGGTCTTCCACTATGTTATATCTGGTGCTAAGCTCCTGAACATTTTTATTCAGGTACTCTTTGTCTTGCTTTAATAATGCTAATGACTGCTTTGTAGCCTGCATCTAAAAGAATATAAATTGTGACACCACTTTGCATCAACAAATGAGTACATCAGCAACAAATCAACAAAAAATGGATGTGCAATGAGGTGGAAATTGATAAATAGAAGGGGTGAAAATGAAAATGGCCTAAGTGACTTTTGGGGATTTTTTTAAACAATAGCCTATTGATAACATGTGCTTACTTCCTTATGGTATTCCTGTAACTCATCTGTTTTTGATTTCAGACTTGCTTCAAGAACTGTGTTAGATTTCTTCAGTTCCATTACTTCCCTATCCAACGAGTCCCTCTCCCTTAAAAATAACAATTGCAAGGACAGGACGTTAGTTAAATTTAGTCTAAATAACCTTACAGAATGTTTCAACATAAAAATTATAACAACGAAATGAATATTATTTAATATTGTAATAATATTATTTGAAAACTTTTAAAAAACATCATTTTTATCCTTGTAAATATAATATATGAAATGACCAAATGCCATGTTTCACAGGGAATGAAAGTGTGCTGTAGAAACTTTTAAAAATAGGGTGTGCTGTGAAAGAGTGTTGGTTTGTCCTGGGATTGAACCATGACCCCCTGAATGAAAGCCCAATTCTGAACCAAGTCAGACAAACGTTATAAGGCATTTTTAGTTGAGGTATGAGATTTGGGCATGGTATGGCTGCAACTGTTAGCTTTTCTAAAGAAACTGTGATAAATATACTGATTTGTAAAATTTATTTTTACCCTAATATATTATCAAAGTTAGATTTCTTGTAATCTCCTTGCTCAAGTCTTGACTTCAGCTCATCTACCTGAAGGCTTAGTCTCTGGGCTCTGTACTCAAGCTCTGATCTCGATAGCCTCTCCTGCTCTGCTTCCTTTTGATAAAGCCATCAAATGCAGCAAAATCAGTTTTTTAACATTTAAGTAATATATTAAGAAAGAAATAAAGGGTGGTGACATGAAGTGGTTTGTTCAACCCATAGGTCGTTCAGAGTTCATGAAAATATTTTGTTGTTGTATTAAAAAAAATTATGGGCAATACACTCAGATGTATCAACATTCGGTCAAGTACCAGCTACCTATTTCACACCACTCTCCATTCCCTAGAGAATAAGATTCTTTGTTTGATATTGTATCCATATACTCTTGGGAATGGCATGTTGCCTGCAATGGGCAAACAGAAAACCAAGATCAATTAGGTCTATTAGCTCAGTTATACTACATGATCAATTTGTTAAATTTTCAAATCTCTGCCTTTCACTCTCAAGGGCACTCTGTGGCCCCAGTGTTATCAAAGTTCTACCATAAATGTGTGGAGTACGAAATATACAGGTTTTTTTATGAAGTTGTCTTTACTTTTTGATAGGTAGCAACATCTTCTTCATTGCTTTGTAGCTGTCTTGTAAGGACATCAACCTGTTGATGTAAACTTTCACACTCCAGTTTGTAAGGGTTTGCAGCTTCATAGATCTTTACCTGTAAACATAAAACGTATTTATGCATTTCCCACAATTTATCAAAGGAATACAGTAAAATCCCAGTCATAAGTCCTGGGCTTATACTCCTTCAAAGATATTTTTGTTCTTACGATACTTCTTCATTTACAGCTATACATGTATTTTGTTGGTGGCAGAATGTTTTTCAGTTCCAATCAAAAAAATTCTTATAAGCATGTAGCTACCAATAATTCAACTCTGGAAACGAAACAACGAAATGATCTGAAATTTCTACACTAAGCCACATCATAGTTTTCTAAAACATCAGAGAATCCAGTCATCATTTTCTTCAGTTATTACATCACGTGCAAATGAAGAATAGAAGAACAATGTAATCATTTGATAATGGGCTTATAACTAGAGGGATTATAACTGGCATTTTACTGTACAGTATATATACATGTAAACTATAATTATTATAAACCCCATTGTATTGATAAATATTGAGAATAGAGTGTCCAGAAGGCTAAAATTGGACTTGCTGAGGTTATTAAAGAAAGAAATGAATATTATAGATTGAGATAGTCATTTATTAGGCCACTGGTATAGGAAGTAGAATTTCCAGAAATGAGATCTTGCCAATTTCTTTCGGTTTGAAATTCGCCCACCTTCCCCTCTCCTCCCCTATGCATATATAGGCTAACATATATTATATACAAATGTCATAGTATATATTTTAAGGTGCAGTATGTATGCGGTATTCCAATAAGGTGAGACAATATATGAAGCACATGGGAGATTCAGATATAATTATATGTTCCATATTAGTATGCATACATGGCCTGTATAAGGCCATATTAGGACACAAATAATAGTTGGATAATAAAATGCTTTGGAGGTCTCAACAAAATACTGCAGACTCCATATAATATCCACACTACTGCACCCTAAAATGTATAATAACATAATATGCATAAAATGGAAAGTATTATCCATCTTGGATATAAATCAAAGATTACGCTAACTTATTCTTTTGTCTCCTGATTGCGGCAGTTGGGTGGACCACAGTGTTTTTGACTGGACTGCTAGCCTTCATCAGGCAATGGTTTAGACTGGAAGGTATACGGTAGACAGTATATAAAAAGACCACCTTCCAGTTGATCTAGACACAAAATGTCGCTGTCCTCCCAACTGCTACAATCATAAGACAAATGAATAAGTATAATCTTTAACATATATAGGTTTAAGCTATAGAGCATGTGCATGTTATTTCATAACCACCATTTTGGTTGACAATAACAAAACATTCCCCATTGCTTCTCTTATTAGATCAACCAACATGGGGGTTGTTTTATTGCCATTCAAATCAGGGATTTTGAGTCACCAGGTTACACACACTGTATTATACATTTCCCAACATCCAACATCACCTATGGTATTGTGTTTATGAATCAAAGCCGCAATTGGATTAGGTTAAAAAAATGACGAAGCATAAAAATAATTACCAAAACAAAATCTTTCAAACTGATCTGATCCTGATCTGTGGATTTCAGTTCTAGGTATTTTTCTCCAGGTAAGACATTCAAGTTATCCAAGCCCTTTCTTAAATCCCCTGCTTTTTCCTGTAGTCTTTCATTCTCCTCTTCAAGTTGACGCTGCCGAGTCATTATAGCATTTATTTCTTGTCTCATCCGTTCAAGTTTTGTTTGAGACTCCTCTTGTTGTAATTTTAACTGAGATTCGAGCCTCGCCTGAAGCATGAGCTTAGCATGTCTGTTTTCTGAAGCTTTTTCTTCTAGGTCATCAACTCGGTTCATATGCTCAGCCTTCAAATTGTCAATCATGAGGTTTTTCTGACTTAATTCAATTTTCAGCAGCTCTAAATCGTGCATCAATTGCTTTTTCTCTATCATTTGTTTCGTGACTCTATTCTCGGCATCGCTATCTGCATTGGTTGTAGATAATGCAGAGGACATCAAGAAGGTTGAAGATGAGTCTACATCAGCACTAGTGTTGTTCAAGTCAGTGTCTGTATCACTCATCGTGTTATCAGGTTCAATATGACGACCTGAACGAGCTCTCCGGGACCGAGAATAGCTCTGAGACATGCCTATGCTGTGATTATCCAGTACATGGACAAGAAATCCAGTGATTATATAAAGTCAAGGTAATGATTTTCAAGTTTCGAACTCTTTTTCGGCCGTTACCAAAATACTACTAGTTCCAGACTCTTGGCGTGCGGTATATCCCATCAATCATTGCAAGCGCCTTCAACAGTATGTGGGCTTCCTGTGTTGGCTTAGGGAAAAAACGTCTGAAATCCGTTCTAATCGGTTTGAAAAAAATTTGATCATGTCCTATACAATAATAAAATTTTAAATAATAGATTTATTTGATGTGACGTCATAGTGAAATAGGGCAATTAAGTCTATTGCAATGAAATTTGGTAGAAACAAGAGAATATTAAGTACTTCATATTCTCTTGGTAGAAAGCATTGCCTTTTTGGATATTTTGATTATTCTGTGTTTGTGTAGTATGTTAATTAACTAATTTTCTCCAGTTTTGCGTGGTATGTCCTTTTGTTTATAACGATTTTCTTTATCTAGTCGTCAAAATGTTGTGGACTCACGATGCGTAGAAGGGAATGCACAACATTTTTTGACGGCTAGACGATGGACAAAATGGTACAAATAAGAGGACATACCACAAAAAACTGAAGGATTTTTTTACCACAGAAAACAAACAACTTTATTACAAATTTGAAAGAAAAGCGGTTTCAAGTGCTCATTCGATTTGCTGACGTAATTTATTAGTATGTCCTCCTATTTCCCCTGGCTCTAGACCAATCAGAACGCTAGAAAATTTACAAAAGTGTATAAACGTCGACATTGTAATTTTTTGACAGTTTTTAACAGAGCAAGAAATTAAAAACAAAAAAACCGCGGATACAGTTTTGGAGTTTATCAACATTTTGATGAAGTGCACTAGTCTGTCCAAAAAGGCTCCTACAAGTTGAAGACCGCATAAGAGTTTCAATTCAGGGGCGCTTGTTGAACAGTTGAAAAGATTTCATGGGTCGTCGGTGATCGAACGTTACACTGATTCGTATGGAAGTGACGTACAAACCCCTATCGAAATTTGGTTTTGGAGCAGTTCAATAACCGTCCAGAAATTACTTAATATTCTCTTGAGAGCAGGTTTTTTTAAGCACTTTATTTCACTCGCAGCGCGTTTTATCGGGTCTAAAACCAGATGAAACACTGCTGCTTGTTCATTTATTAAACATTACACCCATGCGACATTCGGCTTGATGAACGTCTCTGGTAAAAAAAGGGACAAGTGCATTTTCAATAATTTACTTTATTAAACTTCTACAGGTAATAAGTGCAAATACTTTTTCACTGAAAGCATATAAATTTACATTTTATCTTATGAATTAAGTAATTTCCATGCTGTCTCATCCCTCCAGTAACTGGTTGGACCTGTGTGGTCATTCTGAAAAAAAATAATTTATATATGTAAATTTGCGAAATCTTTATCAAAGATATCATACATGGAAAAATACTTAGAAAAAATCACTTACAGCACGTTCCACAGGTTTTGCGACAATGGGCATTTCTGTAGGCCATTGACGTCCTACAACGAAACTGAGTGCATTCGCTCTTCGGTAAGTTGTCACTGCAACCCCCTGAAAGGAAAAATATCCGCCCTTGATGCCATAATGGTTATTATTCACAGAGATCATGTGGTTAACATGAACTTCTCTCACGCACCCTCTCTAGACTTTATGACTACTTATGGTGTGGATCACACCCTACTTCTCCATTGGACCCAGTCCAATCGATCCTCAGAACTCATGGTGCAAACTGTGAAAAACATCCTTAAGAAATGCGACGAAAAGGCCCGGGGGGGGGGGGGGGGAGAAGATCCCTACCTTGGAATCTTATTGTACCGGACAACACCAGCCAGCCATAAACTTTTAAAAGTTATTATCAGAATTATTAAACATTCAATTGGTAAGTTCAAGACAACGTTACCAATGTCCAAACGAGCTAGTACGAGCCGTACCACAAGTGAAACAAAGGAAGAGCTGTACCAACGACAACAGTTACGAGCCTCCTACTACATCATCCGCACTGCTGGACCGATCCTGAAGCCTCTGGAACCAGGTCAAGCCATTAACATTGACGACCACCAAAGTCAGAGGTGGGAACCCGGAAAAGTTAACAAGCCAGCAAAGAGCCAAGATCATACATCGTAAAAAAACGATAGGACAGAAGCTGTTTACCGTCGTACTGGTGTAGTACTGGTGTAAAACTAAAACCAAGCTTCACTAAGAAAAACGAAGCCAAAACACCTTTTCCACCGCATTCTGAAACTGGAGCACCACAAGACAGCCAGCTCGCATAGCCACAGAATAGCAGTCCTTAAGTGACCACATCTGGGAGAATCTCACCAAAAACACTGGACATTTAAAGAAGAGGGTCAATTGAACTGTGTCCTATGTTTCGTTTAGCACCACCTGTCTACTGCTAGCTTTAATGTGATATCATTAGGCCCCAAACTCCTACCCCCACCGGAACACGCACCAGTACTTTCCTAACTCCCCATATATCGTATAACAGTAGTTTTCTCTTTGCATAAAACACGAGTAATTGAAAAAGTTGTTAAGAGAATGAACACTGAAAGTATTGTATCAGGGGTTACGTGCACTTTAATAAGATCCATTTGTCAGCTTCAGTGATCTTTTTGCCGCTTCAAAAATTTTTTAATGATTAACGAAAGACTAGTTACTTTGTTTACTTACTCTTCTCTGGGTTTCTCTCCCCAAGGTGATTTCCACGGGCTACTATCTCCACAGACAAACACAGTGCAATCACGATGAGACAAATAACCATTTGAGACTTCATTGTAATTCTTCGAGTCCTACAAATTCATGATACGAGGTTAGGATGATGAAGTATTCTAGCACTTCATTTTTAGGGTTTTTTAGGGCTTATCTTTGAACACCACACTTGGTAAAAGTGAAATTGGTAACTCATCGAATTGATTTTTATGGCTTGGTTAATATGTCGTACGTACGGGCGTCCTTGTAGACACCACAGGGCTCGCGGTTCATTTCACAGCAAAACTACTCGCAAATGCATCGAAAACATCGCATTGGGATAAATTTATGGTCAAGAACAACAGAAATAGACATTTTTTATGTGGTCAAAGATGTATCAATAAGTAATAAGTAATAAGTAATAACAAGAGAATAAATATTTATAATAATAATAATAAAAATAATAATTTAGAAATAAAAATAGTTTTAATATTTCTATAGATAAAAATCTATTATCATGTCGAATGAAATGATTGAAATGGAATACATGTTACACCAAATAACCGCCGTTTCATGAGCTTTTCCAGCTAGTATAACTACATAAATTGAGCTTATATTTTTATGACATTGTCTTGAGTTCAACTTTTGCAAAGGCCAATTACTGACAAAGAAAAATTGCATTTTGCAATGATAACTATGCCTCTTGTTCCGGTGAAGTTTAACTGAACGTAAACTTTCTTTTTCGAAAACTCTTGTCCTTCATTATTTCCGTTTTTTTCTTTTAGTTTCTTTTACAAGTTAAGGTAGATGAAAAATTAGAAAAATGCATTTTAGCTCAAAACCTAGCAAGCTCAGTTTTAAACTTCCGCGAAGAATAGTTCGACTATGAAGTTTATATAAAAGGAATAAAGATATTCCTTTTTTTAACTGACACATTTGGTTATCTTCTTTAGAGCGTCACAAACTTCACTTGTTTAGTAAGTTTACAGCCATTCTCAATCACACGCTCCCTCTAGCGATTGTTTTGTGATTGACGTCCACGCCAAAACCTTAACTTCTTCGTCGCGGAGAGTTTCATTAACAAGGTTATACGAGTTACATAAAAACGTCTTCTAAGGCATGTATATACAGGAAACTATCGTGATCTAGCTAAAAGCTAGTGAAACTATCCCTCTAGCGATTGTTTTGTGATTGACGTCCACGCCAAATCCTTCTTCGTCGCGGAGAGTTTCTTTTTTGTTTCTATTGTTTAGAATATTGAATGTAGTGGTATATAGTGCCTATGAGAGTAAAAGTTGGTCAAATTGGAAACGAATATTCATATTGAATAGGTTCAATAATGTGTATTAATCTAATATCTATTTCACGGGTTTAGTGATTTCAATAAAAACAATTAAACAACCGGAACGAGTCGACAATACTCCCGAACTAGGATAAAAGCTCCACTGCATAGGATTGAAACTATCACATGTAGAACGTCAAAGCCTATATTTACCTAACCACTACACATAAGAATATGTAGACCGCATTGCACTCATGAAATACATGAAGATATAGAAATATAGATAAATTATAGTGCTTGGGAACGAGGTTATTCCGGGCGAAAGACCCTTGGAATTAAATTCGGAAAAATTAATTTCCGACTTCGCTGGGAATCCAACCCACGACCTTCGGAATTATACTACTGATGCTCTACCAGTTGAGCTAGAGGTCAGACTGAGAGCAGGCCGGGGTAGCCTGCGTAGCGGCCCTCTGCATTGTAGGGAATTTTGGGCTAGAGGAGAAGGGAGAGGGAATAGATGTTAGGTCGCGGTAATTATGATGCAAAGATGAGAATATGTAGACCGCATATAGCACTTATGAAATACATGAAGATATAGTAATATAGATAAGTTATAGTGCTTGGAATTATATTAAGAGATAACTAGCTAAAAACTAGTGTGAGCTGCGTTGGTGTTTCTAATGAAATAATAATGATGAAAAGGTAAATTTTACACCGTGTAAAAATGAAAAAACGTACTGACGTTTCGGACGTTTTAGTCATTGATCGGAGTAAAAGACGAAGGACTAACATCCGAAACGTTGCAGCAAGGTTTTTCATCTTTTCACGATGTAACATTTACCCTTTTATCATCACTACACATATTAATAATGTTGGTTGCATTACCTTTAAAGCTTAGTAAAAATCTTCTTAGTTGAGGAATCGCTTCTCTCTTGTTCGTGCAGTCAAGAACAAATTAACTGAAAATGTGTTATTGCGCTCCTGTCTAAATATTGGAAAATTGGAATGAATTTCAATACTAAGTTTGCCAACCTTTGATTATCCTGCGTGCAATTAACGTTCGGCTGCATGCAAGCTTATGAGCTGCCTTGCAAATAGTAATAACGGACTATGTTATCCAATAGCAACAGTTAACTGAACATACCAAAGGACAAAACCAAGAATTTGGTTAAGGTTGTTATTGAGTCGACTAAAAAATGAAAGCATAATTATTATATACTATTATTAATTCTTATTTTCAAGTATTTTTTTACTCTAAGTTTTTAGCATCTTTTCATTCTTTCGTATGATGCATTCACTGGTATCTATTAGATCAATTAAAGTAAGCCCAGACGACGCAGGCCACTCTTGTACCCGCGGATGGTGAATGAATCAGTGTACCGCATTGATTTGTATATCGGAAGAATATCTTTATTTTCCTAGCAGCTATGTTCTTAAAAATACTAAATGAGAATATGTTATTACTTATCTAAATACAATTGCAAATTGGATTACATTTGAAAAAGATCAAGAATTTAGTAGAAAATCGAGATACAAAATTTGGTGCTTTGCTGATCAGGCTGGAAAGCAGAACACAAAAATGATGAACAACAGCCAGTTCAAACAACATATAAGCATGCATTAATGGCATTAGTTAAAACGATGTGGAATGAGGTTTGTAATCCAGAGTATAGTTCAGTTAGTTGTTGACAGAGGTCTTCTTTTCTTTTTCTTTTTCTGGATCGGGATTCGCAAAAAAAAGGGACACTCTCTGCCCCCAACCGTCACCTTTTCTGTTGCACATGCGTGAGCGTTACTATGCAACTGATGACAATGGAAATAGTGTACACACCAATAGTCAGCAAAGTTCCTCCAAAAGTCCACCAAAAGAAGGAGTGAAAAAAGATCGCCGAAGCCTCTGTCAGCAGGGAAAATGGGTTGGTGAAAGTCGAAGAAGTTGGCCGAAGCTAATGAATTGTTAAAAAAGTACATTCCCAGCCCTCGTGAATCCCTCATAATTGGTACGACCTAATACTATTATATATTTTTATATTTCACTTTAACTTCCAAAATATAGTCAGTTCAGTGTTAGCTCATCGAAATTCAATTATCGATCAGACAACTTTGAGGGCGAGAAGAGTCTAATTGTAGTTTTGTCTAACCCTATATTAATCGCTTAAATAAATGGATTAAAAATAATAAGTTGAAACACTATAGAAACACTAGTTAAAGTAAGAACGAACAAGGCATTTCCTTGACATAAAATGAAAGCAAGACTTATTTCTGAACAAAAATACGTCAAGGCGATTAAAAGTAGCACGTGTCTTCAGACTGAAACACTGATCTTGTTTGTGTGAATGATTTACACCTAATTGCAAGAACGTCATATGAAAATCGAAAAATATTTTATTTATTTTGAAAGCAAAATAGGAGTTATTATTTCTGCACTGTTTTTAAGGTATTGACTGACATTTGTGATATTATCTTATTGCTTTATGCTAATATAGTTATTCTTAACAATCTAGGGGGATTTAGTAGAAAAATAAATAAATTACTTCTAATTACTTCTATTTTCTAATTAATTCCTATGTGTTATTATTTTTTATATAAGAACGTTATAGAAAAAATTAGGTGTATCAACAACTACTTGAGATGCATAGTCACCTTATTAAGTTCCCATGGCCTTGCCAAACCCCGCTCAAGTGAACAGAAATGTCAGTCATCAAACATTGAATAAAAGTCTTACTGAAGTGTTTTACCCCTTCCCATAGCGAAAACATCTAAAAAAAAATTGCTTTTGCTCGAGCAAAATATATAATAGAGGAAAATCTGATATTGTCGGATACATAGAGGATATTACATGGGCGCACGGAGTAATAACGGATAATAGCGAATATCGAGCCAGTTACAGGAAGAAGAAACAGGTATCTAGTAAGGTATCTAATAGGTTTCTTATAGTAGAATATCCGATAATATCGAATATCGAGCCAGTTAATTACAGGAAGAAGAAAGAGGTATCTAGTAAGGTGTCTAATAGGTTAGTCTTATAGAAGAATATCGGATAATATCGGATAATATCGAGCCAGTTACAGGAAGAAGAAAGAGGCATCTAGTAAGGTATCTAATAGATGAATATCGGATAATATCGAATATCGAGCCAGTTACAGAAAGAAGAAAGAGGTATCTAGTAAGGTATCTAATAGATGAATACCGGATAATATCGAATATCTAGCCAGTTACAGGAAGAAGAAAGAGGCATCTAGTAAGGTATCTAATAGGTTTCTTATAGAAGAATATCTGATAATATCGAATATCGAGCCAGTTACAGAAAGAAGAAAGAGGCATCTAGTAAGGTATCTAATAGGTTTCTAATAGTAGAATATCCGATAATATCGAATATCGAGCCACTGGTTACAGGAAGAAGAAAGAGGTATCTAGTAAGGTATGATCTAATAGATGAATATCGGATAATATCGAGCCAGTTACAGGAAGAAGAAAGAGGCATCTAGTAAAGTATCTAATAGGTTTCTAATAGAAAAATATCGGATAATATCGAATATCGAGCCAGTAACAGAAAGAAGAAAGAGGTATCTAGTAAGGTTTCTTATAGAAGAATATCGGATAATATCGAATATCGAGCCAGTAACAGAAAAAGAAAGAGCTAGATATCTAGTAAGGTATCTAATAGGTTTCTAATAGTAAAATATCGGATAATATCGAATATCGAGCCAGTTACAGGAAGAAGAAAGAGGTATCTAGTAAGGTATCTAATAGATGAATATCGGATAATATAGTCGAATATCGAGCCAGTTACAGGAAGAAGAAACAGGTATCTAGTAAAGTATCTAATAGATGAATATCGGATAATATCAAATATCGAGCCAGTTACAGGAAGAAGAAAGAGGTATCTAGTAAGGTATCTAATAGGTTTCTAATAGAAGAATATCGGATAATATCAGATATCGAGCCAGTTACAGGAAGAAGAAAGAGGCATCTAGTAATTTGGGATGTTGGTGGGAGAACACTCGAGAAGCTGGAAACCACTCCGCTACGCGTCGTGGTTTCCTACGCTCCTCTTGTGTTCTCTCAACATCCCGCGTGTTTTGATCAGAGTATCAAACACGGAAAACTGTTTTGATCTGTTAAGTCAAGGTGTTATGGCAAACGGGCCACCAGATAGCCAGATACGTGTCCATGGTGCCACGCAAGACGCAGGTCCATTAGAGGTGGGTACGATTGGGCCAGCAGGGGTTTGTGGAAGCGAGTTTTATTAAAATAAGTGTCATTTTATTTGATGAAAGGATAACATACAATTGTTCGTAAGTTAAAACTATTGGCAAAAATCAACGAAAATATTTTGTTCGTAAGTCACGTGATATGTAACGTCACATCATGTCACGTGGTCTGATGATTGACAACACTAGTGTCAACAATGCTACCAAGTTTCGTTACCATAGCATGCATCGTTCCGGAGTTATGGCCAAGGGCCGCCACATGCGTGTGGGCCACTAGATGCGGGCCACGATTTCTCCCATAATTGCTTGACTCTTCATAGTTTTTTGGTTAGTCTATTTTTTGAAATTAATGAACATTTTCTAATAAAAGAATCTTTTATTAACGAGTGATCTCAAATGGTCAAAAATGCACGCGTTATTAGCCTGAATTTATTTTCATGATTTTATTAGTCTTAATAACGAAATTAAAACTCAACACAAATAAACGGTAAATGAATAGTTAAAAAATAATAGTCTATTGCCCATGAAGTTCGAAGATTCTTAGAAACCCTCGCTTAGAAATGGAAGTCATTAACATCATTTAAGTTGTTTACGATTACGATGGTTAATTAATATTCCTAGTTCGGTTGTCTTTAATTACAGAGTAAACGAAATAGAGCATGCGTAGACATAAATTTCTGTCACGTGATCTGTTAGCTCCGCCTTTTCATAATCAATTGGCAACATAGTGACATTGATTGACAGCTAGTACAAGCTAATTGATCGGGATGTGGACTGGAAGCCTATAGCTGAAGCCCGCAAGGGTCTCTAAGGTTAGGCCATGGAGACCTATGGGTACAATTGCGCAATTTTTCATTTTGTCGCGCAGGAATCTGTTAAGAAAAAAAAAGCAAAGGGATTTTTTAACCGGTTTATCACAGGTAACCCGGTAATAAACCTGGATTCATAGCTCATTTCCAGCTTCTCCCGACCCCAAATCAAATTAATTTCAACTGCAATATACATTCAAGGATTTTCCACCATACATGCATGCATTCCGGCTTTTGATGTCAATTGCCCCCTCTCCCTTCCACCCACGAGCCCGGATTTCAGTCCTCGGCAGGTCCTCAATGCAACCGGGAGGAATACAAGTGAACAGGCCGAGATCTTGTTTTTCACTAGCTTTAATTCAGATTAAACTTGAACTGAATGTGTCGAGTGCAACAGACCTTCGATAGAATGTTTCTTTAAATTTATTTGTTCAAGTTTAAAAATTAAGACATATCAAAATATTTTTGGTACGCATTGTCACAAATCGGATGTGCATTTATCCTCGCTCATGCTTTCTGATATTTGATATGATATATCGATAGCTGAGCTAAGCTCCACCTGACCTCTCTATACTTCAAGCTATATGCCATTCATATTCTTAAAGCTATGAAGCAAGCTTACTACATTGGGTATTTATAATTAAGCACGGTAAAACCACTATAAAATTCGCCAAACAACCCAGTACTGAACTGTTAACCATTTTGTATACCAAAGTGTATTTATGTTTCGTGTCTGGGTGACAAATGAAAGTTAATATTTCTTTTTAGCCTACAAAATGCTGTAAATGAGACCATATTAATATTAATTCGTGCCTTGCGTCCTTACCCACTAACTTGCCAATAATCGTATCTATTTTCAATACTCAAGGGGGGGGGGGGGGGGGGGATTATACTACACATATGCACATAAGTACGCGAACGAAAGCTTACAATTCTGGGATTTCGAAAGCAACGCTGGGATTTCGCCCAGTCTTCGTGCGCAGTAAAAGCGTCAAACGTTAACTACGCAAAGGAAGCCTATTTAGTGCGTAGTTCCGTCGAAAGGCTTATATAAATCAGTAGTTGACTATGTAATTAAGCCCACAATTATTGTCCCAGCATTGGCTCCCATTGATATTACAACAAATAGCCAACTCTAATTTTTCACGGATTTCCTGGCTAAGTTTCTTTGAGGTCACTGCAATCCGAAAAACAAACTTGTCGGCATAGCCTCCATCACATTGGAATAAAAAGTCGGCTGGTTTGTCTTGAAAATCTTTCCAGTCATTAAGAGTGTACCTCACGAAAACGTCTTTTTCGAAGGCGTGGTTTTTTACCCTTACAATTCCAATTAGTACATTCTTTGATTTTGATGCCCAGAACAAGTGCTCTAGACAGATGCTGTTCCTTTCAAAAAGCATTACGAAATGTCTTCCAAACAATGGTTGTGGAAGAGAAGATGAAGAAATTCTCGTGATATTGGGTTTGGCGTCTGTTTTTAACCCTTGATCCTGCAGGATGCTATGGTCGTTACTTGGATTAGTAAAATTACTTCCTCTTTGTGAAAAAGACTGAAAGTCCTCGCAGCTAGAATTCGGCGAAACTGTTTTGACAGTTTCGAGACTTTGACCGGCGAAATCAGCGAATGTAACATGGTCTTTGGGATTATTGCAATGGGATTTCTTTGAAGTTTGCCTTCGTTTCAGACAGCTTACAAGCATATAGCTTCAGTGACAGAGACAATGAAAGGTAACGTAGTGTCGTCGTGTCTTCCAGCTCAAAGATTTAGCAAGCATGCAAGAAATCAATAGCGAAGCCTTGTTAACTACACAACTAACCCAGTAATGAAATCAGTTTTTTTCTCGACTCGGTTTTCTTGGTTGAAAGGTCACGCATTCAGACATTCCATCACGTAGCAGTTTATAACTATTTTTATTTTTTGAGATTAGCATTTTGCTTCGTTTTGATCCATTATAACTAATATTCCGTGAAAGTGTGAATCAGAACTTTTTTGAAAGCTGTTGTTTACGTCAAATGACTTGTCAATGTCAAAATCGACACGTGATCATGCTAGTACTTTTCCTGGCTCACGGAAACCAGATCTAAAATGATAAATAAGTGTCATAATGCACTAGTCAGTTGTTTCCAATTATTTCTGGAAAAATCAATAAAAAAACAGCGCATTTAATTGGAAGTTAAGAATCTAATACGAAATATCCATACAATATGAAGAATAGTACATTTAAATGACAAAAAACATGCAAATATATCATATTTACCTGGTAGAGGCTATTTCGCGAGACTCAAAACGACATCCCGAAAATGACGTCATCCTCGTGTTCCCGACGGATTTGTTCCTTCGTGCCGACTCTTGAAGAAGTGAACGACAACAAACAAGATGGAGACGATGCGTTTCTACTACTTTTCTCTGTGCTTTTCTTAAAGCTTTTCTCTTTTTACATGAGGACTACCTCAAAGTTTACAAAAATAAAGGTAAGATTTTAAGCAAAGTATTTAACAAAATCGTTTTTGCAAAATCGTAACAATGTTTTATTATTGTGTCATTTCGGGACTCACGAAATAGTTTTTTAAAACTTTGGACGTTACTTCGCGAGTTCCAAAATGAAAAGATTTTTTAAGCTCAAGTTTTCTCTCAAAACTCACAATTTTATGTCGAAACTATGTCCTTGTAGAATTAAAAAAAAAAATCAATTTACATCTATTTTCATAAACATACGACCTCGGTGCTCTGAGTTGCGCGCTGAAATTTTGTTTCTTCGCTGCCATCAATCAAACCTAATTGGTCGGTACCTTTCATATTTTTGATTGGCGGCAGCGAAAACCCATTGAGCCTGCAGCTCAGAGCACCGAGGCAGCATGTTTATGAAAATAGATGTAAGCTGGAACTTAAATCGATTTAAGGTGATATTAACTTAAAGTTGATGATACAATAATGTAGGCACATAGGTTCGTAGGCTTGTAGGCATGTAGGTGCTTACAGGCTCCTCATTCTTGTAGTCCCGGAGTGGGGGGTGGGGTACTCCCATAAATGGACTATACAGGGATGATCTAATGAACAGGGTATGGTTTTTTGATCTTCTTCTTTGATCCAGCCCCACCCCTCAGAAATTCGACAACCCTATGTGTGTGTGTGAGGAGGGGGGCTAGTTTCTGGTACTACACAATGTTATTTTCAGTGTTAATTTTTCATCATGACTAGTATCAAAACTACATAGCCTGGGAATCGTATCACTTCATGCATGATAACTTGGGCAGGGCAGCCAAACTTTTTAGTATTTTGAACCAGAAAACTTCGCTTTTTAAATGAAAAATGATCACCAGTGTCCTGCAACAGTGTAGATATATTTCTTTAAAGAGACAGTAAAGAGAGACATTGACTTGTTTCTTTAGTACCTGCCTTTTATCAGCCTTGTTTCTGTCAATACCATGATGACAGTCATAGACTTTCCTGCCATTTATCACGAATGGTACGCCATCAAACTCTATTCTGCTAGAAGTTGTTGATTTAGCATCTTCAAATAACACTTTATGTTTTTTACCATCATCTATTTTGGTCTTATTTTTATAGAAAAAAGAATTAATAAATATATATGGCATGTAGATAGATTGATAAATTCACTCAATTAATTCTATTTTTATTACTTGTTACAGATAAATATTACTATCAACTATGTCTCATTTTCTCATTGGACTGAAGATGACAACACTCAGGTTGTGGAAACGTCAGTCACCACCAACAGCAGTCTTCAAGACCGCACTCACCTGGACAATCTTTTCACACTAAATTCTATTTATTTATTTCAATTTTCTCTTTCTGTTCTTTCAGTTTTGGTGTAATGCAAATTCTTTTAGAATTTTTCATTTCATTTTCCAGGTTAAGCAACTTGTTATTAACAAATACTTCAGAATGTCTCTGTTATCCATGCCATTTGTATATATTGACATAACATCTTATAAATAAAAAGAGTTAATACATGTATATATACTATAAAAATCATTTATTACTACAGTAGTCATAGTTGTGACTTATAAATCAGAATAATTGCTCTTGAATTTTTTTCCAGGGACTCGAGGAGGAGGAGGAGGGTAGAGGGCAGGAGGAATTTTCATGATGATAGCTTAGTATTTTTTTAAATTAAAAATGCCAACATACCTTTTGCAAAATTCTTGCAGTAAAACACACAGAATTTACTTGTTGTAGCAGTTTCAAATTGCCTAAGCACCTCTAAGGCTTCAAGCTCATTCGAAACATAACCAAAATCAGGGGCTGATACAGGAATTTTGCAAAGGGGAAAAAGTGGGGGGGTTGTAGCATTGATTAAGGTGGTGGAGAGATATAGCAGACCAAGGGATTAGAGAGATGATTATTTGCTGCAGGCGAGCATGGTTGTTTCAGTTTGACAACGGTGTATAGAAAAAAAGCAAGCAAAATGTGTTCAGCACCCCTGTTTTAATAAAACTTGCTATGCTGTTGTTGTTGTCATGAATAATAATACCAATAATAAATCACGATGGCTCTCATAGGGGGGTTGCAACCCCCAACCCCCCCTCCCCCTCCTAGATCCGCCACTGAAAATTTGTCTGCAGAGATGTGAAGTTATTCAAATGATTCAAAATACAGTCCATCTCCATCAAGATTTTTGCTACATTTCCCGGCAAATTTCTGAAATTCCCGCCAAAAAGGACTATCCATCATATCTACTTCCGGTGGTCAATTTCAGTCACGCGAAATAGTGTTCATAAGTTTGTTACATTACTTCGCGTGAATCAGGCTGACGTTGTTTCTTTTTTCAATAAAGGCCATAATGGCCATAAAACGATTTTTATAACATAAGGTACGACATTATTGAGATATTCTTATTTTTATTTAAAAATTAATCACGATTTACACGTTCAAGCGCTCAACAAACGGCAACACGACTTCAACACGGCATGATTTCCGGTAGCTTCACTATCGAGACAATCATTCCGTCGGGAACACGAAGGTGACGTCATTTTCGGGATGTCGTTTTGAGTCTCGCGAAATAGCCTCTACCTATTTGGACCTCGTGGCCTTCGTGGCGGTCATCCATGTCCGCCATCTTGAAAGCAGAAACTCGGTTCCAGGCTCCCTACAACTTCAATTTCCCCGTGAGGTACGAGGCTTGGAAGGTGATTGGTATTTCCAAAAAATGCCCCGGGGGGGAACGGAATTTGCTCAAAGCTACGGTAATTCTCCCTATATTGCCCGATAAAATCCCCACATATCGCGGGGGTGGTGGAAACAACTGACTAGTGCATAACTATTGTCAACAAACTTATCAGATAGAGTAAAGAACGCTTCATTGATTTTGTAGACATATTTTCTTTTCCGTTGGATAGTTTTTCTACATACAGTCAATTCAAAAGGCGTTGTCGTCGACCGGCTCAAGCCTACGCGACTGGACCGAAAGGAATATGGGTAAAAATATCTGCTGTTTGTAAATCCTCGTTTTATCGCTTGCGCAATATCTCTAGCGTTCGCAAATTTATCAGTAAGAGTGCCTGTGAATCACTTGTACACAGTCTCCTATATTACCACAGGGATCCCAATTTGGATTAAAGTGAATGGTGAAAATAAAATCGGGAAAATTAAATAATTAATATTTTTTTGAATTCGAGATCAAGATAATATCCTCCGCAATACAAAAAAGTAAACCGTGGTTTAAAGTGAGTTTCTTGTTCAAATATGGCGACTGAAGTTTCCTCCCTTGTCGGAGTATATATACATAAGATCAACATCGGATACCATAGGGAAACTATATAGGAAAACAAAGGCGCACGCGAAAAAAATGTTCTAGTGCATTTTTTGATTTTTTTAACTCTTTTTCATTTTTACGGAGGACATTATCTTGATCTCGAGTTCAAAAAAAAAAAAATTTAATTTTTCTGATTTTATTTTCACCATTCACTTTAATCTATATTGGGTTCCCTGTGATATTACCTCTGAATTAGATTTTTGCAACTCTATTCTATCTAGGCATTATATACACTTAAAAAACTCATTAATAATTCATGAAGGAAACACAATAGAAATCATGACCGTGAAGGAGGTTTATATCTGATAAAGATTCGTCTTCATTTGCATAAACTTTAACTTGGATTTTGTCTATCAAACTTGGTTCATTTCGTAAAGATTTCGATACACTATGAGAACTTACATCATGAGTTTTTTAAGCCGTTCAATAAACTCGCAGATCGTGTTTTATCTGGTATAAAAGCACTCGGCTACGCCTCGTGTTTTATACCTGATAAAACACTCCTGCTCGTTTATTAAACAGTACATATTTCAGAAATCGTTGTCGCACCAAAAGCCTCAACAACAAGCCAAGACCGCAGAGAAGCCGGTACTTTTAGCTGTAATTAGTTTATTCATGGTGCATTTTCATTTATTGACTTCACAAATTGCTCCAACCAAGGCTGCTTGAGATGATAATTAGTGGAGAGCAGTGGCGGATCCAGGATTTTTCAAAACGGGGTCCAGACCTATAACTGCGCATAAGTGCATCATGCAGTTTGTCCGGGAATGGCGATGGCTCGATCTTTTTGGAATACTTACTTGAGCTTTGCAAATTACCAGTACGACGCCAAAAACAAGCTTAACAACAGGACACAACCCAAAATTTCTGTAATCGTTTTTTAAAATTAATATCTACAGAAGATATTTTTCTTCATATCAAAAAATTCAAAAACAAAACAAAACAAAAACAACGGTGGGGTGGAAAAACAGGTGCAGCGGACCCCTTCGCACTTCCCCTAGATCCGCCACTGGAGAGCCATAGCCACTTGCATGAACCATGAATTAATCAATTATAATTAAAAGTACCAACGTTCTCTGGAGCCTTGGCTTGTTACTCGAGGCTCTTGTGCGACAACGATCTTCGAAATAGGTGTACATAGGAACTCCTCATTAGAAAGAGGGGGATTGTCACAAGATTTTCGTGACCCTTTGATTGAGGGTACCAACTGTGACACTTACTGGGTTTATTACTTTATTCCAGGACGTTTCAGTTTGATACTGTAACATTCCTTAGCAGTGAATCGACAAATAGGATAGTTAATGGGTGCAAGGGTAACCATTCAGTTGCAAATTATTAATGGTACGAATGATTTCACCCTCAACATCACTTCACACTTATAATAAGAGCACACACACCGTTATTAACGTAAAATTAGGTCTTTACTTCACGAGTATTAACCTTACCCTACTAAATTCATTGAATAAAGAACCTCTTGGTAGCCTTTAACGAAAAAAAAATCAAAGAATAATCGCCTAAAAGAACTTTGTACAAGCGAATATTTATCATTTTCGAGATAAGTTGTCTGAAGTAGACTTGTTTAGTCCTGTATTAGTTTGTTATCAATGTTCTTATGGTACTTGTGTACATAAAGATAACAGTACAGTATAGCATAATGTTATATGAGCTTCACAAATGGCTGTTTTCCATTTGCCAATGTCTTCCATTAGTCTGTTCTTGACGTGAGGTATTGTACTCTTAACGTGATTTACACGTAACCCCGGACTTTTAATTCTTACTTGGGAGATAGGAACAAATACGCGTTTTCCCCCTCGGTTTCTTATATTTTGTGATATTATATAACATCCATTCCCTTTTGGTGCTATTATTGGTTGTGCTAACCCGACGTATTGGAATGTAATAAATTAATCTACTAAGTGATCGGGTTCGAGATCTTTTTCGTATCTTCTCCACATTTTAAGGAACAGATCTTCCAGATCGTGTGCGTATTGTCTTGTGTTGAACAACGGACTTAAAAATCGATTTTTCCAGACTTTGATTCTTATTTTTTCGTAACTGTTCAAAAAAGAAAAGATTAAAAACATTAATGACTACTCACCCAGGAAACTTGCGTTCATATTTGGGTACGAACGTCGTCAAAAAAGAACAAGGGTTACCAACAGATGAATTATAGGGAAGTTACCGGTATCCTCAATTTGAAATAAAAAAAAAGAAAAAGGAATGAAACAAGTACAGAAATCGTTCATTCAGGCGCTAGGTCATAGTGCTAATCCCTTTATACAATATCCTATTTTAGAAGTATTTAGGAGTATACAGTATAAGTCGTATAGGTGCTATAGCGTTGGTACTTACTAAACTTTATCGACACCAAGTTTGACTGCAATCTCTTCGTAGTTACTTCGTGAATCAGCGATAAGCTCTGGACATCCTAATGCAGTCAACTGTGAAGAAGCCACCCTTGATGCCAGTGTATCTAATGGGAGTGTAATAACAGGACAACCTGCCCAAAGTACATCCATACACGTTGTGTGACCATTACACAAGGGTGTGTCCAGGCACACGTCGGCTAACTGACCGCGTCGAACATGCTCTTCTTTTGGAGCAACCGGCGAGAAAATGACTCTATTTTCAGGTACACCCTCCGATGTCATTTCAGCCTTGATGTTTGCTTCACCAACCGCTGGAAATCTTAATAGCCAAAGAACAGAATTGGGCACTCTCTTGAGAATATTCGCCCATACCTTCAGGGTTTTGGGATCGATTTTGTATAGCTGATTGAAGTTGCAGAAGACGAAAGCATCCTCTGGGAGACCATACTGTGAGCGGCATGTGTTCGATGCTGTACTAGGGATTTTCTCACCGCTGTCTTTACATCCTTCGTACTCTTGTTTTTTAGCCTCGACAAATGAAGGAATCCTACTAAATAGATTTGGATTAATCTCTCCGTTTAATAGACGGCTAAGTGCGTGAGGTTGAACGAAGCCGTTGGGGACATTGTCGGCGGTTCCGTCATTCGATGCCGTCCTTAGAAACTGCATCAAGTGAGGGAACATTTGCTTGTGGTCTCCCACGAAGAAAGTGTTAGGCATGTATGCCAGCTTCTCGGAGTACTGTTCAGCACAATCCAGAGGAGAAGTTGTCTTGTCGGTAACAATGTAGTCCATGTAAGGAGCTCCACTAGTGCCTGGGTAACCAAGCCACATGGTCTATTGGACCCAAAATTAATAAACATTAATAATCATAGAATAATATCCCCATGTCCAATTAACAGACATCTACTACTAAAGCTGCACCATTGTTCGAATGAGATTCCCCAGTCACTCCAAAACCCCAATTGTCAAGGAGTATTCAATAAATCATATTTTGACTCTTAGTTATATTGATCATCTTTTGCTCCAAACCTCACTATTTATCTTTATTAAGGGCTTTCCAAGAGCCTTTAAAACGTTTCAAATTCCAGGAGTTTAGAGTTCAATTGTATTTACAAAGTTAGCTATGTAGCCATAAAAACTCACCCCCCCCCCCCCCCACCCCCACCCCCAATGACGGAAAGCCTTGACTCATTAGAAACTGAATGGTAACAATCTAGACGTTTGCCATATATAAGGAATAATTATTTGATTTGACCGTGAGATTTTGACAAAGATAGTGCCACATTTTCCTGCAGCAGAAAATGTTTGTATTAAGAGTGGAAGGCTAGATCCATACCTGAATTGGAGCAGATCTCAAAGCAAATATCTCATTACGTGCACCCTTGGTGTATCCATTCATATTGACCAGAACATGAATACCATCTGCATTAATTCTATCAGCAACCTCACCATGACAAGCCATGGATGATACATCCACAAAGTGCTCTGTTTCTTGAGAAATCTTTTTACGAAAGCTAGTGTTATCATCAGGTGTCAAGGCATAGCAGAAAACCTGGCAAAAATGGAAAAAAACGATGAGAAAGAGAAATGTAAAAACATTAACTAAAAAAATTCATGCAGAAATGTTCCCAAAACAAGGCCTTTCAAATGTTTATTGAGCATCAAGACTAACTCTATCTGTTTTATGTGAGGGTCAGAATACAATGTATGAGTATGTTATTTTTTCCATTTAGGTTATAAAATATATTGGCGAAAGTATATCTAAAAAATTGTTATTGGGAATTCTTAAGAAAATGCAACAAAATAATATAATATTTATAAATAATTTCATATTAATTATATGTTAAGTATAGCATACACTTAGTATAGCATACACTTAACATATAAATATAACAAAAGTCCAATAAAAAGTTTGGTCAAAACAGATTTTGAATTATTTTGCATTAAAGACAGGAAAACCTTATCAAAAGTATAAAATTTTGTTCAATTCTATTGAGAATTGGTCATTAGCCATACATGCGTGCATGCTCAAGTAAACCATTTCGAGCCTCTTCAACATCCTGTGGTCCATCTGTGTTGTGAACTTGAGTGTTAAAATAAGTGAGTAGAAAGTTCTTCTCTACTTACCTCCACTTTACTTCTATCATGAAATCCTGGTATACTTTGCATGAGATGAGATGTAGGGTGATTACCGAAGTCACTTGACACATAGCCTATTCTTAGCCGTCCACCAGACTCTACCAAATCCTTGGGGTATGTGTACTTTGGTTTGCGCAGTAATGCCACCTATAAAAATAAAAACAAAAAAAATCATCTTTGATTTATCTGCTCACCTTTACAAATTATTCACAGTTTTCCAAACCAACTATGAAAACGAAAATGCCAAACACCGCTGATGGCTGAACACGAAATTAGCCTCTAATTTTAACATTTGAAAGAACTGGAAATATAAGTTTTGACAAATTATCATAAGTTGTTGTAGTACATTAAACTAGTGTTGAGCAAGTTGTGTCTAGCACAAAAGAAAGTAATTCTTGTTTGTATTGAACTTTTACGATACCAGAAAAATTGTTCTAAAAAGGTTTTCTTTTTTATATTCAACATTTTTGACACTGAAAAAAAGAGCACATTATAATGGCCAGATAAACCTACCTTTTCAACACAAAGGTTACCATGCCTGTTAGCAATAGCCTTGCGAAACTCATGAGTCAGAGGGTATAGCATACTGTGATGTGGATGTACTGAAGGTAATCTGTTATTATCTAACTGTTCAGCAACAATGCTCACAAGCTTTTTCATTCTAGTATCATAGTCTGTCCAATCACAGATAATCTGAGTCACAAGAAGTGGAATTATTAGTATTTTAACAATATACAATGTTCACTTGACAACATTATTGATAGTCACCTGTAAGCAATGAGCTAGGTTACAGTATGCATCTGGGAAATTAGATTTCAGTTTCAATGCAGTTCGATATGATTGTATTGCCTCGGGTATATTCCCAGAGTCCTATGGAATAAAGATTTAAAGCATGAGATGTCATTAAGCAATTATTATTGGAGATGGTTGAGCATAATATCGTAAATTATCAAGACCGTGGCTGTGTTATCTGCCGAAGCTGAAGGCTGAAGCAGATAACACAGCTGAGGTCTTGATAATTTATGATATTATGTGATAACCGAATTCAATATTTGCTTTATTATACATTTTGTATACTGGAACAAATTAACATTAACTTTAAATTATAGAAACAAGAATTATGAACACCATGATGCTGCGTGAAAAATGCAATATTCTGATTCAGAAATATTTCGAGGATTCTTCATAAAATATATGAAAATAAGTAAAGGATTCCTTAAATAATTGTTTTTGTACATAATTCTGGAAATAAATACACCAAATGAATAAAAACAAAGTTACCACAGCGTGACCTTGAATGAACCTGTTATGATTAATGTATTATCTGTAGGAAAACCTACAGATAATACATTTATCATGTCGAGTTCACATGATATCAGGGATTGGCTGAGGGCTCTCGACCAATCAGAATTGAGATACTTAGTAAAATGTATAATAATGAATATTAATAAAATGTTACTTCCCTAATGGACAACTTTGACAATACAGCAAGAATGCTGATTGATATCAAGTCAGCTCATCACGAGAAAATATGACAAAACATTAACTAAAATACACCTATTTCAAAAAAACGTTGTCATCACCAAAGGCGCTATAGTCAATAGGTGATAGGCGTAAATCAATAAGACATATGTCATTCCAAGATCCAAGAATAACTGGAATGACTTGTGCTTCTTATTCTCATGAAGAGTATGGACCTTCCTGCTGAGACTGATTCAATGTCTTTGTGTTCAACGAAACCATTTTCATGTCAGAATTACCTATCGCCTATCGCCTTTGGTGATGACAAACTTTTTTTGAAATAGGTGTAAGGCTATACCCCGAGACATCCAAATGTTAATTTATCGATTTTCAACTGTTTTCTTTGCCAATATACACCAACCAGAAATAATGAATCTTCATAATAATGCTTAGTAAAGTAAAGGTGCTCTTTCCAGTTCTGACATTAGTTTTTCACTCAGTTTACTTTACAGTTAACTCATTCGAATTGGCAGCCACCATTTTGGCAAAGGGTCTAATATCAGACATTTTTTAGAGTTGAAAAAGCTTTATGCAAGAGATTCGTTCTTATGGACATTGGCTATTCAGTGCCTTAAATGCTTTTACCAAATCAAAAAGAGATTCTATCATTTGATTAATGTCAGCAGAAAATAATATATTTATATACCTTATGCACTGAGGCTAAATTGCTGTGTGCATCTGCAAATGCAGGGTTAATCTGAATAGCCCTAGTGTAGCACTGGATGGCACCCTGGATGTCTTGCATTTCTTTAAGTAAGTTACCCATGTTGGAATAAGCATCAGCAAATGTTGGGTGTATCCTAAAGAATATTAAATAATCAACGAAGAAAACATTTGTTGTACCTTTATTAAAAGATAGTTTCAGATTGGAAATTCTCTGACAAAAATACTGTTTTAATGAGACTGTCACAGCTGTTGCTTTGCTCTACAGATTCAACACAATGTACAGAGGAAGAAAAGGTTTTGACTGGCAAAAAGGGAAATACCTTATAGCTTCCTTGTAGTGTAGAAGAGCTTCTTGCAACTTTCCTTGCTGTTGTAGAACACTTGCAAGATTAGAATGAGCAGCAGCAAATTCTGGAAATATCTGGAGGAACAGAAAAAATGAGATTGAAGAGACTGAAAACTAGGAATTTGGGAAATATAGACCAGCATTTTTATTTTTGAGCCTCATATAGCATGAAGAATTTGGTAAGAGTATGTCCTTTTTTATGTGTGTGCCATTGGCATCAATGATTGATATACACATTTGGTTATCACTAGTATCAGGAGCTTTTTCAATGGCAACAGAATGTGATAACTATTTTTTTTAAACGTTTTACAGAGTCAACAAAATGGAGTTTTGTTGAATGTCACAAAGCTTTCAAGGGCTCGTGCTCATGGAAAATCATGGAAACGTCTTGGTTGATGTCTACCAAAACCTATCTTATCACAACAGCAAATTGTATGATTTTGCATGTGTGATTGAGAGGTGGACATCAATGATAATACTCACATCTAGGGCTTTGCAGTACAGTTTGATGGACTCCTCAATCTTTCCTTGTTCTCTTTTGATATTGGCCAGGTTGTTAAGTGAGTCAGCATGGGTGGGACATAAACGTAGAGCTGTATTGTAACATTCTTCAGCCTTACCAACCTATTTTTCAAAAGGATAAAATGTTCATTATTAAGCTCACCAAACAGCTATCAAATGAATTAAGAGTCATTTCACTTTCAGATTACCTTGTGTTGTTCTTTAAGAGCATTTGCAAGATTACAGTAGGCATCAGGAAAATTGGGTTGTAACTCAATTGCACGACGATAAGTATCAACTGCTAAGTCGATCAACCTAAAAAATAATTCAGATGGATTTGTCAGTAATAATTTTCCCCCCACAATAACTAAATTACATTGACTTACCCTTGTTCATAATACACACAAGCAAGATTACCATGCACTACTGCATGGTTGGGACTTAGATTTAAAGCTCTCAGGTAGGCAGCAACAGCCCTGGAATAAAGTAATCTTTATGATTAGACATTGTTGATGTTTTTATCATTATCATCGTTATCATTATAAGAAGTAACATGTATTAGAAAACAAAAAACAAAAAAAACTCACCTGTCAAAGATTCTTGCCTCTTTTAGAACATTCCCAAGGTTAATATAAGCATCCAAGAAACTTGGGTCTAGCTGAACAGCCTGAAATCAAGTCAAACAGAACTTACAAAGAGTTCCTCAAATTCAGTAATATCATTTCTTGCAATTATTATTTTTTTGTTGCACACAATTCATGCATTAATTATTGTGCTAACGGAGGTAACTACAGTGTATGTTATAAGAATTTGTAATCTTGAAGAATAATTATTGAGCAGCTAACAACTCCAGGGGTAAGGTTTTACAATGACATGACTTAGTAATGCATTGTCAAACAGAAGCCAGAATTATTATATGAATAATTATTAGCTAACTATAATGAACAACAAATACCTTTTCAAAATGGTGGATTGCAAGCCATATCTCTCCTTGAGCATTGAATACACATCCAAGGTTACTCCAGGCAACTGCAAAGCTGGGTTGGGTCTCAATGGATTTGAGGTAGCATGCCTTGAGTTTAAATTGAAAACAGCAAAAAAGGGGAAGAGCAGAGCGAGAGAATACAGGCCAGCAGCAAAGCAAGATAAAAAAGCAAAATCAAGCAAGAACAGGCAAAAAAGAGAAGAGCAGCAAAAAGAAAGTTATGGTTTTTGTTCTCATCCTTTCTAGTCAAAATTAACATGACTACTTTATTCTTAGCTGGTCCAATGGAAAACATCATTGAACCAGCTAATTGGTATTGCTTCAGCTGAAAATAAACACGTCTTGAGTATTGGTTAGTTTCCAATACATCCTCCCTTGCAAAGGTAGCATTGTACAACCAAATCTCAGGAACTGATCCCCTCATAGTGCTAAAATATTCTGTTGTAAAAATCACTTTTTTAATTGAAGCCTGTGAGTACCTTTACGTTGTTCATAACAAAGAAGCACCATAAATATAACCAAGTACATGTACATGGAAAGACTTGGGTTTGATAAGAGTCTATAAAATTTTCAATTTATAATTATTCCCAGTACTCTAGTTGTGTTCAATTTAATTCTTTTTGACTTGGAAAAATTTAAAAGTGCCTCACAACTAGAGGTATTCACAGCCTTTCAATGCTCTTCTTAATATCTGGAATGACTGGACTTGGAATACAAAGGAAATTAGTACCAAACAAAGGAAACAACTGAAGTGTGGATCACATTCTTTCCTTCATAAACAAAATCTTTCTTTCCAGAAACTAACAATCAGGAAAAAAGTGACCATTCAAAAGAACTTTATGACAATTATAAGGTGCTTCCATTGACTGGTAAATTGAAACAGTTCTTGAGTATTAAATAAAACGAATAAATGATAAAATAGAATTTTTGCAATCTAACTATTACAAGGAAGGATGTCTGCTTTTCCCAATAACTTTACTTGTCTCAAAAGCATGAGATTAACCATTACAGAAAAGAGAGTAGAGTAAGCTGTAGTTTGTCAAAGAAGGCAAGGCCTGTCGTGCTCACTGCCAATGAAAAATAACTTCTAGGTTTATATGGGTTCCATTCATTTGCATCCAAGACAACTCACAACTTTAAATTCGTGGCAAAGAAAGAGCAACAGTCCATGTCTTACATTTTTTGACATCCTAGGTTAAGCAGAAATAGGGCCAGCATAGAAGAATGGGGCCAGCAAAGATGAATTGGAACAAGTTGTTGGACTGGAATTATGGGCAGACATGCTTGTTGGTCTTTCTGATGCCCCCAGTAACATGTAGCAAATGGTTTCCTTCAGCGGGTGTGCTCCATCTATGATTGACCCTATGGTTATTTATGAGAAAGAACAACAAGAGGGGAAAGAAAGGGATAATTTAATACAGACCTGTATCTCTAGACTAAGAGATGAGTTATCCTTCACAGGAAATTGAAGAAAAAGAAAGAGAATAGAGTTGTTAGTTTTTCATATTTTTCTTAGGCTTTATTTAGACCCCAAAACCACAAAGACAAAAGTATCTTTTTTAAATGAAAAACTGAACAACCTCTATTCTCTTTGTACCTTTAAGTGCTGTGATGATTTCTACTAACTGTGGAATGAAAAGAAGCCATGGATGGTAAAGAGAGGTATTTGAACTCTTAATTCAGGTTAATCCAACTGAGACAAATAACTGAAAAACCTCTCTTATCATCAATGGATTCTTTTAAAAGACTTATTGCCTTGGTTACTGCATGTTTAATTCTAACCCAGGGTTTAAACAGCTTAATAATAATGTATTCAAAGCATGAAAGTCAAGCTAGACTCTAACCTTTGGTTTTGGAAATAGAAAAAAAAACATTCCAGCTTGACTGTAGCACACACTCTGATTAATACTGCATATTGTTTACTATTCAGTGTCTGTGTTACAGAACTTATAATGTCATCTAGGGTGAATTACTAAATGCATTAACCAATCAATAAGCACAAATAATTAAAAAATGTCATGGTACATGTACTGGTAAATTGAATTCAAAAATAGGTATTGTAGACTCTCGCGTTTATTCAAATAGCAAAAATTAGAAAGTAAACATTAAGAACATAGATTCAGTGCATTGTACCATAGACACAGCCATCAACACTTTCCTTCCTTGTAATAAAATTGTATCCATTACTTTAAATATTTAATTGTTGAATTTAAGGGCACTGCAGTCAGTGTACCCCAAACCCAACAATAAACTTACCTTCGCTTCTTCAAGACGTCCAAGGGCTTTCAAAAGGTTTCCCAAATCACTTCTCACACAATATAAATCCTACAATGGAAAATAAATCTTTTTGGGACATAGAAAAAAATTAAACTTATCATCTGTTTTTTAGTATCGAATCAAAACAAAAACAAACAAGACAATAAGATACCACAAGAAATTGGATCTTGCTGAACGAAAAAAATGACGCCAAAAACTCGTAGAAAATTAGTGTAAATCATAATACACAATCAAATTTTAAAATTGAATATCTGGCTACACGTGTAATGAGATAATGTAACTTTTTTTACTAAGAATGAAACAATGCAAAATGTATTTAGAAAATAAATCTTTCAGGTTTTTTTCAAATCGGAAGCTCGTGCAGTCCACCAAAATTGAACTTTCACAACATATTGTGAAAAAAATACATTTTTTATTTCATTATTTTGTATTTCACTTACTGGATTATATTGTAAAGCGGTTGCATACGCTTGAACTGCTCCTTCTAAATCACCAGCAGCCACAAGGGCGGCAGCTAGATTTATGTAGCCATCAATGAAATCTGGTTTTAACTTTACAGCATGGCGATAGTTATTGAGTGCATCTTTTAACTGTCCTCTTTCCTTGAACACATTGCCAAGGTTAGAGTACGCTTCTGCCAACATAGGGTTTTGTTTTATAGCCAGGGCACTAAAGTGAGCCGATCTAAATAAAAAAAACAAGTCAACATAAGTAAGGCACCACCTTGGACTGCAATACTAGTCATGGTTAGACTTTCGAATAATTTCAATAAGTCATGAAAAATGCGCGGTGGTCTTGATACGACATTTCAAAACAAACGAAACAAAAAACAAGCTAACCTGTCGAGTCGACGGCATTGAAAATGGATGGACGATAATAAAAGAAGAACTCCGGTATTATTTGGCTCTCTTCTCCAGAGTTGCATACATATCTGCTCGGCTCTGTCGTAATTTCCAGTCTGGTATTCACGATGAGCTATTTCGGCGAGAGTGGCTGGTGGAGAAGAAAGAAACAGATACAATGAAACGCGGAGACAAACATGGCGGAGTTCTTAATGGAATTGTGAGAACTTTTTTCGGGTTTTGGCTTACCAGAATTATCTAGGATCGCTGTTCCCATGACCATGGTTGAAAAAAAGGAGATTCTGAGCTACATAACCCTTTCATGCACAGAAAAAAGGCAAAAACTGCTCTAAAATCAAGATGGCGTCTATATCGTATGCAATGACAGCGACGTCATCTGCGCACACAACGTTTTGCGCCTCACCAGTATAATTCGCTTTTTCAGACCAATGATTCACCTTCTTGGACCACAAAAGCGCAAATTGTTCTTCTGAAAGGTTCTTTATGCAAAACTACAGACATTTAAATGAAAGGAAGATGAAAAAACAGCAAATATTTCGCCTAAAAAAGCTTTGTATTGAGGTCTCGTGCTGATCAAAACGTATTTTCCTCTAAAGGTACATGTCCGTTGCTTGGAATGACGTAATCGTTGTTGCGAGTAAAACCACGTGAATGACATTTGTCAAAATTACTAAGTTAGAAGAATAGAAGTGTTGATCAAAGATAAATCGAACAAAATTCCTTATTATGAGCGTTGATGAATATTTTGTCATTAAACTAGCGATGGATAGAAGATAACGTATTGCTGGAAGCTAGAAATGACCCTTTTTTAAAGCTATTTCTATTTATTGAAACAATTTTTTTTCAGAGAAGCTATGTTTATGGCTAAGAATTTCTTCCTACAGTACAAAAATCCTCCCACAATTACTCTTTCTCTTTTCGCTATAAATGATGCATATTTATATTTTAATTTATATCCCGGAAAAATCCAAATCGATAATTTTCTACTTTAACTAATAAAATTCTGCTGGGGAATAGCTTGTTCTATTTTTTTCCCAAATGGCATTTCGAATTTCTATAGCCCGTTGTTCAATGATTTTTTTTATCTCGGCACAATCCTATCGAGACTTCCTGTCTCTGGCACTCGTGGCTAGGTTGAACAGTGTGGATTTGGCTGAAGCTGGCTGAGGGTCAAACGAAACACAATAGCACTTGCCCATATATGTTCAATGCACGTGATAAGACTTGATTGGCAAGGTTTTTATCAATTAGATTGCATTGCTTAGAAGACATCAGTCCATTCTGGTTCTCTTGCAGGGAAGTCTGGTGATTGCATCGTACCTAAGATTCCAACGTAAGTTTGCCTTCATTTGATTACTCATTGAATGCTTTCACTCCGTCCACTGAGCATAGAATCGTCAAATTTTTATGTGCTATTCTTTTTATACGGTTTTAGAAGCAAAATGTCAGATAAACCAGACATATCCGAAGTCACAAAGTTCGACAAATCGAAATTGAAGAAAACGGAGACCCAAGAGAAGAACCCTTTACCCACGAAAGAAAGTGAGTAGCAAACGATTACTCTTGTATATTTAATAGGAGTCCGTTTAACTTCCATATTGCAAATAAATGTCTAAAGTAATAGTTTTTATTTTAGAAAAGTGTGGGTGTGTCGAGCAGCATACGTGTTACGTTTCGGTGTCTAAAATGAATAGCTTTTCCAGGCATCCGGAAAACCTAAAAATAAAAATTAAAAGAGAAACAACGCCCGTACTTGAAGGGGAAAAATCACACCCATATCCTATTTTCCCATTTTAATTTTCCATTTATACCCAATTTTATTTAATATTCTCTCTTTTGATTGAGTAAAATTGTAACAAGATGTTCGAGTACTGTAGCTTACCTACCGTTACATTTTCTTTCCATAGCTATCGAACAAGAAAAGCAAGCATGATAATGGAGTAGGTGATGGAATTTCCTGTGAGATAAATCTAGCACCTATATTGTTAAATAATATTTTATTTTCTCAAGGAAGAAAGCTGATTGTAAATTTAGTCTGCTATTTGATGTTTGGTTGTCCAGAAAAGCTTAAGACTGAGAAGCAAAGCACTCAGACGATTGCTTAAAATTACAATTTATAATAAAAAATACAGAATCACTTAGGCAGTAATACTCATTTCCATCGATCGATTGAGATGTTTTACACGATGTCAATAAAGCTCATCGTCAAGTGACGCTTGTGTGACTCTTTATTCCAACTTAGGCGTTCCGCTTCCATTGATAAGTTGAAAAATTCTTGCCGTAGTCCCTGAATTTACTACTTCGACCTTATCAATGATCTCCCAAAATGTTTATAGCCGATCTCCCAACTTCACCTCCATATCGGCTGGGTTTTTTCGTTTATCTCTATTCACCGGTTTTGTTGTAGATTCTATTATTTATTTAGTTGTTTGTGCTTGTATATAAGCCTAAAACAAGAATACTTATGCTTTATATATGACGTGCGCGTCGATTTTTGTTTTTATTTTTTGCAGCATACAAAAAGGCGGTTGCGACATGGATTTCTTTCAGTTGTACTGCTAATTCCGATCCATACAAAGCATTTTATTAGACTATAGTTTTCCCCTACTAAATCCTTTGAACCTTTGTTGGAGTTTTAGTTCTAACACTCTAGAAAGCATTGACCTGTGAAATAGGCTTCATGCATGACTATCGAAGAATAAAAGATTTTGCCTTATTTTGTTTTTTCCAAACAAAAGGGTACTTATTCTAATTTAAAATATTTATCGTCGGCATTTATACTGCGACTAATAGAATAAGTATATTATATTAATTTATTTTCAGAAGACTGGTTTCTTACTCCTAGAATTTCCACACGAACCTTGATATAACCATTTAATTTAGAATCCATATTTTAGAGAAAGTCTTAATTTACATATGACTTTATTTGCTTTTAATTTTCCATGTCATTTGGATCTATAACAATAGAATTATCAGTGGATTACAAGATCTGAATTTTTCATTACTTGAATACTAATTTTACTCCAGAGTTGGTAAGTTTTCTTTTTGTCTTATTTGAGGTGTAGAGGTACAGTTTTATGTCCAACCTAACAGTCATAAACAACAAAGTCCTGAAACTTGTGAAATGGGACTAATTTAATGTTCTTGAGGGGAAAAAAAAATGGATTAAGTCAACATGCAAACTATTACTGTTTAGTGACGATTCCAGTGGGCCTGCAGGTGGATATTTTCAAAAGCCTAGGGTATTTTTATTTTCCTCAATATTAACAAATATCCCTGTTTCTCAAATCATATTTGAAGTGGGATGAGTAGCAATTTCACTAGTATTTCTTTGCATTTGAAGCTGCATATTTTTATTTGCATATTCTGAGATTACTTGAACAATAATTTATTTCTACTTGTCTGTCCCCCTCCCACTATAGAATATATAACTTGCCCAGGATATAATGTTACAAGATGTAGCAAAATTAGTGACGTAGATCAAAGATCAAGTAGTTTTGAAGGAACCTTTTTTGCTTGCCAATGATCAAAATGCAAGGGATTTGTGTTTTGACAAAAAATAACATATTTATCCATTTGAAAGCTGGGATGTGATGTTTTTTAGAATTGTGAAGTTAAAGTTTGCCATTGATACGATGTAGTAAGAGCGATACGATGTGGCTCGATACGATGTAGTAAGAGCACTGCAAGGTTGCACTGTATTACCAAAAGGAATAGCCAGTATAAACACCACATTTAAAATTTTAATCCAGTTTTATCCTTATAAATATTTACCTAGTAAGTTCAGGATCCTTCACCTTGTCCTCAAACTAATATATACGGTAAAGACAATACCAATAAATGTGAAATAGTATGTTTAAAAGTTCAATTTAATGTTTGAAAATTGCAAGTTAAAAAATGTCTAGATAAAGTTCCCAGTCAGTTGTTACACATCAGCCAATCAGTAAGCTCCACACAACCTTTTCCTGATTGCATCAACATCTTATAGCAACATACAAATTATCTTGTCATATGTTATGCATAAAATGTGTCTGTAAATTTAACAAGATTACATTTTTAATTTTAATAGCCTTTTTTTATCAGAAAATGCCCAAGTTTTAAATCAGGATGCCTTTAAAAGCTAGGAGATGACTTCATAAAACAAAAAGAGAGTAGTATGTGTGACAATGCTTTTGGATGTGAATTATAGCAGCTGCAAGGACATATACATTACTTAATTGTACTACAGCATGCTTTTAATTTATCTTTATTCATATAAGCCACCGAAAATAGAATAATAAAAACAACAAAATTGTAAAGTGAAAAAGCAATAAACAGCACAGTGAGGTTCTCCTGTCAATTTGATAAATTTAGGATATTTCATTATCTTTCACTTCAGTAATGTCAGTGTTGCTTGAATAACAAGAGTGTGTTACGGTTTTTGAACATCAAACATCTGCTTTCATCAACTTTGACTCGCATAATACTTTTGTTTATTTCATTGCCATTTGATATGATGGTTAATTAAAACATCAATTAAGGTATTATGATAATGCCATCAGTGCCAAGGCGTTCATTGGGACTGTCAAAAATGATTAAAAGATATAAGAAGTTTTCAGGAACTCGTCACTTCTTGAGCGGTAATATTTGTTGCGCTAATTTCAAATAATACAAAAATACACAGTATTAATTACGGCATTTTATAACTACTAGCTGGAGTACTAAGGTAGGCTAATGATGGGTCAATTTGGTACGACACCGACTCCCCCTTAAATGGAGAACAATCGGTACTAGCCCTAAGCTGGCAGTATGACTGCATTCTTTCAATGATATTCTTGGAATTGAGAACAGATGTGAGTGCATAAGTTGCTATAAGCCTACGGTATACCTGGTTCACTGGAAAAACAATTGAATTTTTTAATGCACGTTAGGGGAACCTGTTTGGACACGTCGAGCTCTGAAAACGATTGTGAATCATTTAAAACCATAATCTGATGACAGAAGCTGACAACAATCTCTCCTTGATTTCCGACTTCCAGCCAATCAAACTATAATTGTCTTTAACGTAACTACATCACATTTTAAGAACATGTTTTGATTATATTATATTTGGCTTCTTCAATCCCCCTTACATTTTTCTACTAAAGAAATATCATGAAAGTAATGAATAACATATCATTGTCATGTGAACTCAAAAACGGACGAAAAGAAAAAATGCCAAGTATGGATGTGTAAAATGTCCAGTTTATAATATTGGCCAAAACTAATAGCCATATAAACCCAAAGTTCAAACGTATTCATTTCCGATACTCATACGATGACTCAGATACCATTACTAACGAAGTCATGTCTGCTTCGATGACATAATTCAGGAAAACTTAATATATGCCAAACGTTTTACGAATTCGTACCTTCTGGTTTTCTATTGTTTAGATTTTTTGAAAGGTTTTATTGTAGGCCTTTTTACTGGGCAGTTGTTTTAGTAATACAATATCCACCGTGTATACAGGCTGACCGCGCTTGTATGCATGACTAACAACTGTGTATCACGACAGTACATGTCAGACAAAGCATACCATGTTCAAGTTGTGAAAGGATGAGGGCGTGGCCACGTGCAATTTTACGTACGACATCCGTACTGCCTGCAGCTGCTCACTATTTACACCAGACGACCGGAAATAGTCTCCTAAAAAATCCTAAAAAGGCAATTTCATTTCTGAGGGTAAATATTCTATACAGCCCATGGCTTTTTTCACGGCACTAAATGCTATATGAGGGCGTGGAGCAATCCAACTCTCTCAGATCCTGCTAGACGCAGGCTCATCCTACGAATTACACTGATGAATCATAACTATGGATATTAATATGAAAACCAAACTTCGACTGTATTCTCGACCAGGACGTGTGTCCTTTTAAGTAGAATGGGGGAAAACTAATGTGCAACAAAAATTAGTCAGCAAGAACAGGTGATGGCAAATGAAACGGCATTGCATGGAAAATTTGTTCAAATCAGAGGTATGACTACGTAGATTGGACACTGTGTAAAGATTTCAGTCATAGTGGTATTATGAAGCCATGTGTAAAGTGATGATCTCGAAATGAAGAATTTGGCAGTTCAATTAGTTCTAAGCTTTTTCATTGTATGGGAGATCCAAGCCATTTCAAGAAAGTAGCCGATAGTGTGGATCGAAGTTTTGGATATGCCGCGTGCAACTTGGCAGAGAGCCGGGACTTTAAGCCGGCGGCCACCGGTACATCGTGACTTCATCTATCCTGTTGGAACCAAGTCAACTGACTTTAAATATCAGACAATACTGGCAAATTCTGCGCGAAATTCCGACGGCTTAACCCCAACTCGCACTTGTGTAATATCCACTATTATTTATTTGGTACATGCTCAGATTCATTCTACGTCCACCATATCAAATTATTATTCTCGTTTTACAATAAATTGACACAAAGCCAACGATGTCAGTGAAGAGTGCTATTCTTATTGTTTTCAATAATTGTTTTGTTGCTGGATCAGCATTGTATTGTTGCACACATTACAATGCAGGTCATATCATGGCATTAACGCTACTGGAATGAAAACTATACCCTCTTTATACGACGCCAGGTGGACACGATTCCCAATTCTTTGTTTGAACGTTACGTCATCACGGCCATGTTGTGGTACCATTTAACAAAAAGATTTCTCATTAGCATCCATTGTTAACGGTACCACAATGGCCGCCATGTTTTTGTCTTTTAACTCTCTTGGGAATGCTTGCAACCCACCAATCGATCAGTTTTCTCCCCCCTCGGTCCCGACGCATGGGTAGCACACAAGCTTCCCGCAAGTAAATGCAGATATGCGGGTTGCCTCACGGGTAGCCCAAGCTAGGTTTCTTTTAAAAAAAACTCAATAAAATAAAGTAAAGAAATTTTAGCTGACCTTTGAAAAGTAGAACCTCTTTCGCTCTTTGTACTTAGATTTTGGATTTAATCAGTTATAACGCGTTTTTTCCCCTCCACAGTTCAGATATCTGGGACCGAAAAGGCTGCTGGCTGGAGACTATGGTTCAGAAAGGGGAAAAAACATCAATACTGTTTAAATAAAAAATATAATACACAACACAGGGCGAAAAAATAGGTACTAATTTTCAAAGTTTTTCAAAAGCCAAGATTTCTTTACTTTTAATATGTCACATTTTGGCAATTTTTAATATTGATTTTTTTAAAGTATCGTACATTTTTAGAAACCTAACTTGGGCTACCTGTGGTTGCCTGTGGTAGTCTGTCATGTGACATCGTTTTCTGGTGCAAATTCTCTTTTCAAAAGACCAACATGGGGCTGGATTCAATCGTCCCTTCAATCCTTAATTTCCTTTCCTCGCTCTCTTCTCCCATCCAGATCTTACTCCTAGTGGCTGTTGTATTTGTAATAAGAAAAGTCTTAAAGGCAAAATTCGATAGACCGATAGAAGAAGAGCCTGAAAGGCCGCTCGAACCTTTGAAGAAGCGGGACTTTACGATCGACGAGCTTAAGGAATATGATGGAATCAAATCTCCTTATGTTTTGATGGCAGTCAATGGCAAAGTATTCGACGTGACTAGAGGAAAGGACTTTTATGGGCCAGGTATTGTAGCTGTAGTTTAATAGTTTTATTAAGCAATATCTTTGTGTCTGTTCTGGTTGGTGTTGTTTTTACACGACATTACTTGTATATCTGATGCGTCTTGTCTACTTGCTTGGAAATTTTAAATTGCTTACAGTAAAACATTTTCCAAAAAGCTTGATGCTTTAAGCTTATGTAATAATTTATCAGATTCATATTTATAGGAATATATATGAAATAGAATAACACTTGTTCTACTCACGTTCTTTGTACTAGTTTTGTCTCGAAATAAATTTTCAAGACGTAAAGAGACGTTTATTTTATCATCTCACGTGGACGTTTTTCAGAGGTTTTGAAATATGGTGGACATTGAATCGCATTAAAAAGCGCGTTAAAAAATAGTACTATTTTGGCGCTAGGTTTATAAAAACAGTTGCAGTCGTTGAAAAACTATCCATAAAAGGCATTGTAATGCAAATGTTTTGTTTACAAAGGATTAGAAAACGTGGTTAAAAGTGCTTTGAACGTTGGGGTGTATTTGATTGAAGAAGCTATAGCTCTGCTATACGCCTCAATCCACCTTAAAGTAGGACTACCAAATTTAATAGGAACACCTATTTAAATCGAAAATTCACAATTTTTTTAAATTGGGCTTGGTTCACATCTCTTATTTTTTTATCATTAATATCAACAAGAGTTTAAACAAAACCGCAGATTGAAATCATGACAAACATCTACTTTGAAAAACCCTTCAAACCAAGAATGGGATTAACGAAGAAACAAAGAAATAATATTAACTCAAGCTCAAATAAAACTACTTAGTAATTAATAAATATTATTCTCAAATGCATTAATAATTCATTGATAGGTCACCCAATAGTCCTCTTCACAGTTCCCTACGCCATCTTAAAAGACAGCCATACCTTTGCATCTAAGTGAGACGGACAGTGAGCTTGCAGTGATAGAGACGTGAATAATTGTTCAAGGTGTTAAAAAAAGGTCACTATCATTGCAAGTTTACTGTTTGACTCATTCGATGCAAAGGCATGGCTACCTTTCAAGATGGCACAGGGATGTGATAGGGACTACTAGATAAAAATGATGCACTACTTGGTGTTACAGTATTGGGTTTACTTTACAAGGATAAAGGGTAACCCTACCTTTGTAATAAGGGGTTGCCCTAGCCTCTAGACATGTTTTCTCCTATTCATCCCCTTCTATGCACAGGGTTACCCAGTCTGTATTTCCTTCATGAATTATTAATGAGTTTTCTAAGTAGTGTTTAAAAAATGAGTAGGAGTGTTTTATCAGGTATAAAAGCATCAGGCGTAGCCGAGTGCTTTCATACCTGATAAAACAAGATCTACGAGTTTTTTGAACTGCTTAAGACACTCATGAACAATTTATAAGATTATGGTTCGACTGGAGCCACCATACACGTCACGGACATGGATTTTTATACTTTGATAGAGATTTGACATCACGGGCATGCGCAACCAGATTCAATAGAAGCTCCCACATGTTGGATATTGCGTGCCAAGGCAAATACAGGCACGTTAGTCAAAGATTTTCAGGGTTGACTATGACCTTGACGAGGCTCTAAGTCTTCATCTAAACTTGGATGCATACTTCATCCCTGATGAAGTCATCCTCATAGTATTCGAGTGGTCTTTATATAAAGACCACATGTGTCTTTATATAAAATCACTTGAATTCTAATAAAGAGGACTTTATCGGGTATTAAGGTCTATGCATGTGACGTGTATGGTGGCTCCAATTGGATTATAAGCTTATGAATTATTCATGAGTGTTTATTAATTATATCATACAACATCACAAACCCTAAAACATGCATCAAAAAACACAAAAAGTGGTATTCACATTTGGCTGCACTTCTCTTTTAGCTTAACACCACATTGAAAAAGTTCATGAAGTCAATTTTGAAGATATTAAGATTTTCAATCAAAAATCTCAATGGGACAAGATAGTGTTCCTTGAAGCTTGGCATAAAACATACAGCTTCTTGCACAAATATACCACTTTTCTTAGATACAATAGTACTTTGGTCTGCAAATATATTGCTTTATTGACATCTGTGGTCAGCTGCACTTTCAGGGTGCAGGTGCAGGTGCAGTTTGAACAATGTGTTAAAAAATTATGGACCATACAGTGTTTTACGTTAAGGCTGAAGGTTTGATAGCAGTCCTTCTCTTAGGAAAAGAAAAAATATTAACAAATTAAGTTGTCATTTTATTGTCCCTAAATGTGTAATAAACAAATATTGATATATGTCAAAAACCTGATATCCATTTTATTCTATCGTCTTCCATATGATATCACTAACTTGCTTGTGGACTTGCTCATTTGTGATATTATGATTCTCTTATGTAAAATCATGAGTAAAAACGATATCAAGCTCTTAACATGTGATAATCTCTATAGTATTATTTTGTTCTTATTTTTTTGAAGGTGGACCTTACAGTAACTTTGCTGGACATGATGCAAGCAGAGGACTGGCTACATTTTCATTGGGCCCAGAAGCAATTCAAAATGAGTATGATGACTTATCAGACCTAAATAGTATGCAGATGGACTCACTTAGGGAATGGGAAACACAGTTTTTGGAAAAATATGACCTGGTTGGACGATATTTAAAACCTGGAGAAAAGCATCAACAGTATGAAGAATCAGAAACAGAAGAAGAAGATGGAAAAAGTGAAAAGAAAGAAAATTAGACAGGAGAGTTAGTATAGCAGAAGATGTAATTGTTTAAGATTTGAATAGCAAATCTTTAGAAGTGTGAAATCATACTTTATTTCAAGTTCATGTCGAAGAAATTTAAGCATCTGGAGATACTTGCTGATTTTGTATTATCTAACAGCCAATCAGAAAAAAGGTTCATAGCTCTACATGTGTCAACGTAAGGGGCTGAACCTTTCAAAGGATCCAAACTTTTTTTAAAGCACAAACTAAATTTGAGTGGAGTATTTTGGTTCTAAAGGAAGTTTGATATATTTACATCATACTTAAAAAGGCCTTCCTTCATTAATAATGAAACACAAATAATAACCTAATTATGGGAATCAATGATGCACCAAATTAATTTGAATCTAATTTCAAGTTAATTTGAACGTGAAGGTGGCTGCCTGCCATAGGAAAAAAAGTTTTTGAATCACTTTTTTAAAAACCCAAATCTGATGCTGATTTTAAAAAGAAAAAGGGGTTTCCTGAGGTCGTTTCCGAGACATTCACAGTTAAGCATATCAACAACTTTTGAAGAAACATAAACCACAAAAAACTTCCCATGAAAAAAATTCATGTCACTGGTAATCAAGCTTTTGACTTTAATTTTTCAGAAATCATAAATTACACATGATTTTACATATATAAGTGAAATAATTTGAAAAATGTTTAGAAATATAGTAAAAATTAATTATTTATTTGTAGGCAGTCACCTTAATTAATTACACCCATAATTTACATAGATTTTTTTACTTATTTACAGACATTCATGAATTACAAGGCACATTCATTTAAGTTGCAATAATTTAGTGTACATGTATCATTAATTTCCTATAATAAGGTATCAGAGATCACACTTAGACATCTTTTTCTTGTAGGTCCTATTTTACTCTCAGTTCTAAATGTAGAGTCTCTTTGTAATAGAGAATGTTCCATTTTAAACCAAAACAATGAGCAGCATAGAGATTTCTGTCTACCTTGCTTTTTATTGTTATAAAAATTAAAGAGTTTGTGTATTGATTGCCTTATGATAGCACTAATATAAAAATGCTGGAGCTGCAGTCCAGTGTAAATAAAAATACTTAAAGTAGAGTGAGCTATTTGGTAGATAATCACAATTACAAGTGATAGAGCGAGGGTATTTAACCCGTGAAATAAAAATTATTAGTCAACGTGTAATAGTCAAATAGACACAAAAGAAAACAATGGAATTAAGGTCTATTAAAGTGTGTTAGTGTAATATTTATTTCACAGGTTTAGTGACTACACTCTATCATTGAAGATCCTGAAATAAACTGTTTATTTCTGTTTCATAATTTGTCACTTCAAGTTGCCAACATCATCCCTTCTCATGCCAGGAGGCACATGCTACAGATGTCAGCAAACTGCTGAATCAAGGCAAAAAATATGCCACGATTACAATTCAAAACCTCTATGATTCTGCATAAAAACATCAAATGTTTAGCCTACATTCCTTTCTCCATGTGTCAGCATTCTTTTGATAATTCCTGCAAAAGAAAATTATCAGAGGATGCCAACCCCTGAAGAAGGGATTGCAAGACTAAAAGTTTGATGTTTGTGTGTGGAATTATAGACGTTTGGAGGCGTGACTGTGGCATGTTTTTTTGACTTTCAGCAGTTTGCTGACATCTGTAGTAAGACAGTAATAATGAGAGTTAGTCTTGAGAGTTTTTGCAACCCATACCTAAGTGAGGATAAGAAGGGGAAAAACAGTGAGAAATACCACAAAAAATTTGATTTTTAAAAAATTTTCTCTGTGCTTATTATTATTTTTCCTGTTGGATTCAGTTAAGATACTTTGAAGTTAATTATTAGACCAGTGATTATGTGGAGGAAGTGTGTTATGATATTCCCATTTCAGTCGTCATGTATTTCCCTTTTGCTTATTGGATGAGGTTTGGATAATAATTTGATGACAAAAACAGAATTTGATAAATATTTTATTATACATTGTTCAATACAATGTATGTATAAGAAAAGTTGCAAAATAATACATTAAAAAAACAACAACCTACAGATAATGACTTCTCTCTTTTGTTTGCCACAGGACTTCAAAATATAAGAGTTGCCTGTGGAGGAGGCTAAACTGACCTATGAGGGCTCGTTTTTAACAAATACATAAAATAGGATTTTGCAGTGGCATTGTACACTAATTCCAATTGGAATTCAGGAGCTGATTTTTGCAGAGGGAGGAATGTCCGAGAACCCGGAAAAGCCTTGAAGCACAGGAGAGAACCAACAAACAACTACTCGCATACAACACCGAGCTCAGCGGTACTGGCACCCTGGTCTCATTGGTGAAAGGCGAGCGCTCTTACCACTACGCCACCCATGCTTCAACATTTTTGCAGATAACTGCCTACAGATAACTATTCACCACTGAAAAGTCTCTGGCACTCGCCAATAGCTAGACTCAGTAGGTTCTCAACCTATGAGAATTTAGATAGTAAAGATAATGTATAATAAACTAATTTATTCTCCACACTGGTTGTGCACACACTATAAAAAGTCCTTCCCTCCTAATTTTCCTAAGTTCCTAATTCAATTGATGAGTTTTCCCTTACTTGGTCACCCAGAGAGTGGAGTTGAGTGAAGCAGCATGAGAGGAAAAGTACGCTACTTTTCCTTTCCCTGTGAACAGCTTCAAACTCTCCCCCAGTCAACACATAACATAAGTCGGCACTTTCGCATGAGTAATGCTCTTTAAAAAAATTTCCATTGACAGGTGCAAACCAGTATGATAATCTAAGGTTAGGATTCAGTTCAAGCTGCCAATACTCTATCAGACTGGCTGCACTTTGGTGCTACTATTGTAATGGCTTATGCAAGACAGTCAACTAATCAAAAGAATGGGATTTTCACAATATCTCATCTTGGTCTAGTCAGGGAATGAACCCACAACCTCTCACACATAGCTATTGACCAGTGAAATTACAAACAGATATGATAACCATGTTGATTCACTGTCAGTGGTGGATTCAGGGTTGGTTCAATGCTGCTTTTTGAAGGTTGATCATGTTCTTTATGTACACTCGGTAGAATGAATTTGGAATCCCCTTTATGAAGCCAATCACATCAACTTTTTCTACATGTAAGCCAATGATTTTTGAGCCCCACTTTCTAAAATCCTTTATCTAGTACCACTGCTCCATGATGCTAAAAGGAAGCAAAAAAAACGGCAACAGTCACCAATAGACTAAGGCTAATTCATTACTTACGACCTGATATAATATTACCGTGCCACATATAATGTAAGATTATAAATAGATTAACTAAAATCACTTGATAATAAAGATAACTAGCTGAAAACTAGTGTGAGCTGTGTCGGTGTTTCTAATGAAACAGTAATGATAAAAGGGTGAATTTTACACAGTGAAATTTTTTTTTAAAATTTCTGACCTTTTGGACGCTCTTTCACTCCAACAAAGGACTAGTGTCCAAAACATCAGTAAGATGAATGGCACTTATACAAATATTAATATCTATGATTAAACAAAACACAACTCATAACTAATAGCAGTCTACTGATAACATCTTTTATTCTTATCATTATTCTGGGACATTTTTCCTAACAACTGATGATAACTTTGTTTTCTTGGCAACTTGCTTTCTCAGAAGCTCTCTTTCTAGTTCATTTTTTCTTTCCTTCATATTCTGCAAATTTTTAATCAATTTTTCTCTAAGTTCCTTTTCTTGTTGCTCAAGTTTTTCATGTTTTATTCTTTCTTCTTCTTCCCTTTTTAATTTTTCTTCCTCCTGTTTCCTTTTATTTTCTTCAATTTGCTTTAAAATTTGTAGTTCTTTGGCTCTTTTTCTTTTTTCTGCTTCCTCTTCAGCTTTCTTTTCTTCTATTCTCTTGATTAGCTCACCCATCAAATGAATTGCTTCTTCTTTTCTTTGGTTTTCCAGTCTCAGTCTTTTATCAGCAATTCGCCTTTCCTTTTCTTTCCTTGCCTCTTCTTTTCTTTGAACCTCTTCCAGTTTCCTCTTTCTTTTTTCTTCTCTCTGTTTTCTTCTTTCTTCCTTTTTCCTAAGTTCTTCCATCATTTGTTGAACCTTTTCAGCTTCTCGCTTTTGAATTTCTATTCTTTCCTGATTTTTTCTTCGTTCTTCTTCCTCTCTTTCTTTTCTTTTCCTTTCTTCTTCTTTAAGGTCTTTTTCTATTAACTTCTGTCTTTCATTATTTCTCTTTTGAATGTTTTTTGCACTGAGATGACAAGTCCTATCAAAATCCACCTGGATATTTGCAGCAGCAGCTCTTCCTTCTCCTGAAATATGAACAACTTTCTTCCCTTTTAAACCAGACATAGCAGCCACAAATCCTTGATACTGTGAATACTGGATATAAACATCAAAATGTAAATGAGATCCAAAATAAAATGTCTGAAATTCATTCCCAGTTTTGCTCATTCTTTGTCTATATTTATCCAATATTGGGATGTCTATCGTGCGAATTTTCCCAAAATACTGAAAAACGGATTTGACGACCTCTTCACTAGGCTTATCACTTGCATCCTGAGATGAAAACCATTTAGACGGTAATCCTTTGATGACAACCGTGTCTGGTCGTTCGCCTGGATTACATTCATTCAGATTATTTGCGTCCCTAAAGAACGAATCCCACTCGTGTCTGGACGGAAATTTCACCTTTGCTTCAACAGCTTTAACCCTCAAAGGCTCTGCAAAACCACTGAGTTTAATCATATTTCCATCTAGTTTACTTAAGAACTTAGATATGACTGCTTTAGTCTCGGTCTCCCCCTCAAAACGAATAGTTTCCAAAGTCGACTCCACAACACGAAGTACAGCAAACTGATCTGGAGACACCATTGCCTTTAGTTTTTCCATTACTTCCCAGTTAGAAATTGAAACGCCAGCTACCTTAATCTCTGGAAGTGTTACTGAGATACATAGCTTGGCAATTGGCTTTAAATAAAGTTGTCTGATAGGGCAAATTTCGATAGCTTCACTAATATCACCACAGACCTGCGCCGCCATATTGTCTTCGTCTAGATCCATGTGACTGGATGTTTGCTAAGGTTCCTGGGTTTTGTTTACATCATCATCCAACATCATGGCGGTACTAGTAGAAATCCGGGTACAAAGTTCAATCTATTCTTAAACCCAAACTAAATACGTGGTCAGATATTCACTTCATTTAGACGAGTAATTCATGGCTTGGTCATCGAATAGTTCTCCTGGGCATACATCGCAGTCATTTCCCAGACACAAGGCCGCTCAAATTAAGCTTCTCGAAAGGCTACGCTTGGAGAATCCGGTTTTGAATGTGGTCGCGCTTCCCTCTCAGCCAGTTTCATGTGGAAAGAACAAACTCAAGTTTCCTGACCCTAATAATGATTCTTATGTTATTCTTTCTTTGAATAGTCATGCATCTAAGTTATCTTTGCCTGTTCATTACGAGTTTGAGGAAAAAGAAGAATTTGAAGAAGAAGAAGACGAATGTCGCTTTATGGGACACGTTAACGGATTATCCTACAGTTTACAACTACTGTCAGTCACGCGTTACTCACTAGATGGAGAAAAACTCTCACCTGAGCCATCAGAAAAATCGTTCTACTGTTGCTGTCCTTTAACGGATAGAGGAAAAATTGATCAAGAGACAACCTCTGATGGTGTTTTCGGGTTTTGGTTTCGCCTTCTCAGTGAAGACATGCGGTTTCATTTCACAGTAGCATTAAAACTTGACGGACTTGATTTACTGCCCAAAGAATACTACAAGAATGACACGTATTTGTGTAATCTGAATTGCCAGGATGGGATTGTTTGCTCAGTTGAGTTTGATATCTTTACCACAGCACGCCAACATGAAACATCGGGTACAGATAAAAAAACAAAAACCACTGGAATACAAAGGAATTCCGATGGAAAGATAGCATTATCTCAACTGTATTCGAACGACAAGTACAAAAAGTTAATTCAATCTGTGCATGAGCTAAAACTCGAAGCAAAATATAATGACCTAGAGCAGCTATTATCTCATGCCTCTGCTAGATATCAAGCAGACTATGATCTTAAAGTGGTTGTACTTCTAGAACAAGGGTCAGTTGCCAGTAGAAAGAGATTCTGTGATTATGCCAAGGAGCTATTTAAAAATGCAGTAGATTTAGTAGGAAGGTGCCAAAACAAGTCCCTTCTAACTGGGAGGATATATGTCTACTTGTCTGAAGTACATTTTAATGAAGGGTGTATTGGGAATGCTGGGGAAAGCCTAGCTGTCGCTAGAAAGTATCTGGAAAATTTTGATTTGTGTGAAGACCTAGGTGATCTATGTTTCTGTGAAGGACTAATTCTGATGGTCCATGCCAAAAGAACACACAGTTTCTTAAAGAATCTTATCCCTGAAGCAAGGGAAAAGTTTCTTGATGCAGCCAAGAACTACCATAGTGGTGTGAGTGTTTGCAGCATGACTGATAAACTGAACTGTACTTATGTTAAGCTTGCATCTCTTGAATTGCAACCAATGCCTGTAGATGATGGCAAAGAACTCATTGTAACTGCTGAGCAAATGTCCAAGGCACAATCTTACCTGGAGACAGTACAGCAAGATTTTAAATCATTATCACAACAGACAAAACTATATTATTATTTATGCTCAGCTGAACTGTGCCTGGAGTTGAAGAAGATTAATGAGGCTAATGTCAATTATAAACAAGCCTTGAGTCTTGCAGAAACTATTGGATTGCAAAACTATGTGCATGTGGACATTGCTCTAGAGGAAGTGAGACGATGTCTGGAAAATGATCTTGTGGTGGAAACACCTCTTGTTATGGAACAACAGCAAAATGATGAGACTTTGAAAGGGCAGGCTGATAACCTTGATGGTTACCTAGGAGATGAAAGTGATGAGGATGCCTAGCAAATTAAAATGTTACACCAGTGGGGTAGGGATATTGAAGGAATGCTTTAAAATTACAGAACTCTGATCTCGAGTGTTAGCCTGCGTCACAACTGGAATTTTCTTAGTGAATATGGTATTTACGAAGAAATTTCCACATGTGACGCAGGCTACTCAAGTGTAAGAGATGAAATATTCTATGTTATTAGTAGTTCTAGACTTAATCTTGGTTACTAGAATCTCAAATTGATTTGATAACCTGAGGTAAACTCTTAGTTGAAAGAGCAATGTTTTTCTTTCAACTGCATCTATTACTGTTATGAGGTTTAATTCAAGGAGTATAAATAAAAACTATTCTAATACATGTATATTTGAATACCATTTTAAAGGCTTCTTTGGGCCTTTTAAAAACTGATTCTAGGAGTTTTCAGGGAGATAAATGAGTTGCATGAACCCTGTTTTGTCCCAAGCAAATGCTATGCTGCCTAAATCGGTTCCAATATCATGGATCAAAATACAGTCCACTCTCACCTTGCGTACACCCACAAGAAAAAGAAAAATCCCTGGCCAAAAATACTGACAAAGAAATGATAATAATTAATTTTGCTATTGCAGACACCATTACGGACACCAAGTAACAGTCCCAAGGGTGTGCACTGTAACGAGAATTAATGATATAAAAGGGGAAAAAAATCATAGTATCTCAAAATGTAAAGACAATAAAACTATTGGAAAAGATCAGCTGGTTTGATATTGCAATATATTAGAAGAATTCAAGATTGTTTAATTTTTAGTGCAGCTTCTTTGTCACAAAAATTTCCTTAAATGAATATTCCATAAAATAAGCTCTACAGATTTTGGTTTACTACTGAATTAGAGTAATAATACAAATAAAATTACATTTTATTAAAGTAGATAGAAGAGACAGAATTCAGAGTTGCTATAAGCTTCATGAAGCAAGCATACGTAGTTTGGATGGATTATTTATTTACAAGCTATTAAAACAATTGCTATTTACAAACAGTGTCATATTTCTTTTAGCAATTCTGAAAGAATTCGACTCTAAGGGATATGCTATTTATTATATCACTTTCATGCAGAGATAGTGAAGAGAAAATCTCATCAAATTGTACTTTTAAATAATGAAGTAAAATAGATAACATTCCCTTCAGGATTTTGGAAAGGGGTGGCTTACAAATAATATTGTGTAGCACAAAAGTTTTATAATGAAGTAATTCAGTTTGTCAATTAGAATACCTTATCTGACAAATTGAATATTCTAAATGACTTTAACATAATTAACAATTGATGAAGAAAAATAAGTCCAAATTTCTTATGAAAAACAAGTCCAATTCAAGCACATTCTAAAATGTAAAGACCTTCAAAACATTGTACCTTTAGGTCATGTAAAAAAAACAGAGTATTTTATGCTGGCTAGCAGGGTATGATAGGGTCGTAAAACATCTGATTTAATGAGGCTCAAAGTTTGCATGAATCATTATGCAAAGTGTTTCTTTGGACTGAGCAGACGTCTAGATTGAGGAAATACTTCACTGTCTCCTTCATCTTTGTTCTCTGATAAACCGCTATCTCCATTTTTCTTCCTTTGGAAAAATCAGAAGGAAGTTAGATATATAGTTTTGTTCTATCTAAGAAAAGAATTATCATGGTTTATTTATCAGCTATTCCTTAAAATCCTTGAAAAGCCCTTGAAAATAGCAAAGTTGCTGGATTCTCCTGAAATTCTCCTTAAATTCTCCTTGAAATTGTAATATATTTTCGATTGTAACATTCGTTGTAGCTCCAATAATGGCAAAGCATTGGTAACTCATGCATGTGCTATTTTCCTTACACTTCAAAACTTTTAAAGTCATTGATAACATGAAGTCATTAAAATAAGGTATTTCAGTCTCTATAGTGTTAAGAACAAAATTCACAAACAAAATAGTCCACGAAAATCGTAATTTTGGGCCTTGAAATGTCCTTAAAAAGTCCTTGAATTTTGTGTTTGAGACGTAGCAAAAACCCTGAAATATTATTATACTTTCTAATTAAGTTCTACCTGCTGGTATTCAATGTCTGTTGATGTGGTTTTTTTAATTAGCAGTAATCTACTGCTTGCTGTAAAACTTATTTTGACAGATACTTAATAAATCTAGTTTTAAAAAGAAAACATAAATTAAAATAAACTGTATTTTAAACCCACAAAATCTTGTCGACTAGTGCCCCTCTCTTGAGTTGGGCATGCTGTCTTCAAATAATTTGTAGGAGTTTTTTTTAGGACTCATGCACATGGCAGTGATGCACAAAAAATTGGGAAATCCTGGAGGTAGGGAGGTCCTTTTATGAATTCCCTTCTATGTGGGGCTATGGATATTTTCTGGAAATACACAATGGTCACATGAAAAATTCTTTATTTTCCAACAATATTGAGGGTCACTTGTGGTAAATTTGATCCCCCCATACACATGCACAAACATTGAATGTGTGAATGAATTTGCATGGATACATAATTGCACATAACATAGTAAACTTACTGTTTGAGTACTTACTTTTTTCCTGTTTTAGGTCTACCGGCAGTCTTAGGTCTGCCTGCTGTTTTGGGTCGACTTGATTTTGGCCTTGATGGTTCTCCACCTGATTGTTGGGTATCCTATTGAACTGTAACTCAAGTACACATCTGATATGTCTGTTTCATTCATCTTGGGACACAAATCAACATAAATTATACATATTAAACATTATTAATAAAAGAGGGAGTTACTGTAAAAAACGCTGCCAGACTAAGAAAAAAACATACGTACAAAACTAAAGTAGTAATTCTGTTTGTTAAAGAAGAAATCAAACTTCTCGTACAGGGGTTGCAACCTCCACAAAGATGTTATTTATAGCTTATAAAAAAATAACAATATTCTGGTCCTTATTTATCTGCTAACATCTTTCCTGCCCAGGAATCCCTCAAAATATAAGAAATAGCATAAAGTTTATATAATTGACATAATATATTAATATTTATTACAGAGTGAGCCTCAAAATCCTACATCCCCTCCAATAAAATAATATATTGATTTCATTATAGATAAATTTTCTTTTCCATTGCACTTTTTCTATATCTATAATAATTATACTTTTATATTCTTTCTAATCATTACATGATTGTAATCTTTCTCAACGTAATCTCCATTGTCCATTTTCTATTTAATATATGGTTTTTTTTCTTGTTAATATGTTGCAAATTTTTTCTTTCATTTTCCTAAAACTCCAGAAACCGTATAAGCTGTTACTGCTAACTGTGTAATCTCCCACTATGAGCTTAGCTCTTGGAGAGAACACAGAGATTCAATATGTTAATAATTATTGTTTAAATAATAATAATAATATGTGAGTGGTAAGAGCCTTGAAGTAATTCTAATTACAATAATCTGAAATCAATAAAACACCCTAAAACAGCATGATAATAAGAAAAATATTTCGTGACAGCAAAATTTCTCACCTCTTTATGTTTATCTTTAGGATCAGGACTAGGTGTGGCTCTTCTCATGTTATTACCAGTATAGGCAATGAATCTCTGTAAATACACAAACCCACATACAAGTTATATTTAATTACGTTTTCTGAGTAGGGTTTTCTTGAAATGTCATGCCTGGTCAAAAATAGTGCTTACCAACTGCCATTCACCTAACTCTTCATTCCAACATTTGTTGTGATCTAATAACTCCTAGAGCAACACAATGTTATGTTAAAATATTTAAAAATGTGAAGAAATAGTAACCCAATTTACTTCCAGCTTAACCTTCTCTCACTACAGTGCTGATCAAGCTAGGCTAACTTTCCAAAAACTTGCTAGAAGTTAAGGGTTAAGCTACTGTATATTTTGGCCCTAGTTGATAATAAAAATGCTCATATGAGGGGTTTTTCAAATATTCTGCAAACATCAACAAGTCTTACCTGAAATTCTGGTGGAATAAAACTGTCCATAATCATTGCCTGGCACTGTAACTCCCTCCTCAGTTCTCTGATATTTTCTAGCAGTCCTTCAGTTTCCCGTTGGTGTTCCTCTTGCTGATCAGCCATCTAAAATTTCCAAAAAAGCGAAAATTTCAACTAAAAGTCTATCTCATTTTATTACTGCTGATTATGCTGGCTGGAAAGACCACAATAAACTGCAGTATCAGATGACCAGGTCATTAATTAGGGTTTTAAAAGGATATCTTCAGGGAACAAAACACCTAGTGCCTCCCTTTTTAAACAATCATGTACATTCTTTATTTTGCAATATAATATAGTCGTCACCCACTTTTCCTCAAATTTCTCAGCATATTGTTAGTAACAGTCACCCTTTTTCCCCTCAAATATTTGTTAGAACTTTTATAATAGTCAACCCCATCCTAAAACTCCTGGCCAATAATCTGTTGTCAATGAGCATACTCTGTTTGCTGTTTTGATAACTTAAACAGCAAAGTTTTTAATGTTTTTGTTGTTTTTGTTACGTAATAAAAAAAATTACATCAGTTTTTTATGTGTCTGTCCTCTTATTAAATTGCAGATACTATGTACTTATTGACTGAGTGGGAGGGCCGTACGGGAAAATATTTGGCTCGAGGGCATGCCGTACAGACCCATCGCAGCGAGGTCCGTAAAAATGACCGCTTAGGTCAACCCGTCCGGCCCCCATCATGTGACTTTTAGAGCACGCGAGCAGGGCCGTACGGATCATATGATAAATTTCATTATCAAAACTTCAGCCCCACTACTTTGATGACACAGTTTACTGTGATTTCCAGTCACAGAGGATCAACTGAGACTGAAATTCCAAATGAAAAATTGATTTGTTTTGGTGGACGACAATTAAAGAGTTTTATTAAAATTGTGGATTCTTAAAATCTTAAACGCTTGACTGCAAAGCTATGGATATGGACTTACCTGATCTTGAAGAAACTCAAATCATAGTCAATACCGATAGCTTTTGAAACTTTTGAAGCGTTTGAAACTCAAACTCGGAATACTGTGTAAACTTCGAAAAAATTTATCCAGAGCTAGAATTTCACAGCCACAAGAAGTATGAGATAGGTTTTTTGCACTATGCACATGTTCAAATGAGTATTCATGCCGATCCTGGTGCAGAAACGAAAAATTCCCTTTTGATTGACATCCATCCAAACTTAATTTTTTGTTTGCGACGTGGGTGTAGTTGGCTGCGGGTGACTGAGAATCAAAGTAATGTCAATAAGAGGACTGACATATTAAAATAAATGTATTCACATTTGTAAAATTCATACTTTCTAAATACCCCCCCCCCCCCCCCCCCAACTGTTCTATTACTTTTACAAACCTCAGATTTTGCACTCATTAGCATACTCCAAACTTTCTTCAGTTTTTTTGTTTTTCCAGCAGCTTCCTCTTGAAGATTTGCATATTTCTCTTCAATATCCACTCTCTCTTGCTAAATATGATATAAAATATTTAAATAGAATCATGATTATTAAATTTAAAAAAAATTGGGAATACCAACTTATTTGAACAGATAAATATATAATAGTGGGTAATGTCAAGCGGGATGAAAGTTCATTTTTTTCTCCCCACACCCAAGTTGTAATAACTATTTACTGTACAGCTGTATTTTTCTGTGGTGAATTAAATACCATAAAATTTAAAAACATTTAAAAGATTAAACCAATGGAAAAAGAACTTTCCCAAATTCACTTGAGTGAATTAAACAATAGGTCCAACCTGACGAGGTTGGACTTAATAAATAGAGTAATAGATTGTATGAACACATCTCAGGGCTGTCAACCCCTGAGATATTCAAATATGTTAATCGGTGTAATATGATCATCCGGGTGGATGTAGTCCTGAGAAGGACTGTTTGATGTGACTGACGTTTCGACAGCCTGAGCGGAAGTCATCTTCAGAGTCCAGTGAAGAATAAAGTCAGATTGGTCATATTTATACTGCCATGATAACAATAGCCTAATTACCTGAAGTAGTGTAATTGGCGGCATCGGTCTAATGAGTGCAAGTCACTCTTTCGGTGTTGTGGGCGGTTTTATTGGGAGATTTGAGACTCTAATCTGGAGACCGGGAGATATGGTCCAAAATCTGGAGACTCCCTGTATATGCAGGAGAGATGACAGACCTGACATCTAGTTCAACCCCAACTTGGAACCATGCACGTAGATCATGGTCACTCATTAAGTAAATTTGGAAAATTTTAGAAAAGTCTATTAATTCATTATCACGTCTGAGCTTCTGACCTCTTTTTCCTCAATGAGTTTCTGTAGTTCCCTTTCCCGTGCATGTCTTTCTGCTAACTCTTTTGCAGATGCTTCCAAGAGATGTTCTTGTTCCTTTGCTTTCTCCAGCTAATAGAAAAACAATGATTCCAGATACAAAACAATTCAATAGAAAACCCAATAGACCTCCTCGGCACTGGCTTAATGTTTTTCCATTTCAAGACCATATTCTATCTAGAGTATCGTTTCTTTGTTTAAGGTTTGCACTCGGTTGCACATGAGAAGACACATGAATATGGATAAACTCATACAAATTATCTTATTCTCAAGGGAATAATACATGGTCTGAAATTCTGAAATGGGATAACAATACACCCAAGCGGAGGAGGTCTTAAAGAGACAGTCTAATTGTTTAAATCACACATACCAAGTTTACTCCACCAACAATAATCTTGCTTTCAATTGCCTTCAGCTTATCTTGAAGCTTTTTGTGTTCTTCCCTGTTAACAAAAACAAAACATCTTAAATTCCTCCCACAAATATTCTGCAACATGTTTGCTTTCCTTGTTGGAATATTTAACTACTAACTATTGCTTACTGTCTTTAATTCAGTTAAAGTCTGACTCAAGATATATTGTATTGATATTGACTAATTTTTAAATTATAGTTCTTTGATTGACAGCTGTCAAAATGCTAGTTGGCAAATGAGACATCAAGTTTTAAAGGTTACCGGTCATGACGCCCCCTTCGTCTCTATTAACACTTAATTAAGAAGACGTTTAAGGATAATAATAATATGGCGCTACAAACCAATGTAAATCGAACACTATTGGAGTTGTTTCACGATCATTACGGCTTTAAATAACTCGTTTCTACGAGTTCACGTATCCACGAGTTAAAAACGATACCTACAAGCTGACGAACACTAAATCTCTGTTAGTAGTTAAGCGATGTACTTCTTGAAGTTCCAGAACATAATATAGCTGAATTGGGAGTTAAAGAACATCATTCAGATGCATTATTAGGAATCCAACCATAATTCTAAGACATGTTCATTGATTAAAACTTTTATTTCGTGCGATCCAGGTTCTTTCACAATGTTTTCCTTACTTCATTCTGTGACCAGCACTCTCTTTCTTTTGTGGTATATTTTCAGTGTCAAACTTTTTAGAGAAAGGTTTCAGAACTTATGCGTAACCGAAACAATAATAGGAAAGATCACTAGCATTCTTAACACGGCAACTACGGTGTACTAACTTGGATTACGAATATTTTGTCGGACTTACGAAGTTTTGTCAAATTTTTGCCTTTTCGTTATTTTTTTCTCGTTCTTGGATTTATGCTATGAAATATTTTTAAACGTCTTCTTAAATATGTGTTAATACAGACTAGGGGCGTCATGGAATACGCTGGGGATGTCATGGTAGTAAAGACTGGGGGCGTCATGGTAGTACAGACTGGGGGTGTCATGGTATACGTGGGGGCCTCATGGCTGGGGGCGTCATGACAAGGGGGCGTCATGACCATAATTCGTTTTAAAGGGTGGTTTTCACTAGCGACATAAGCATGAACACCTGGACACAAGCATATCAAGCCCACTCACTTCTCTGTTGATGTCCTCACTGTGACATAAGCGTAAGCATAAGCACAAGGATCAAAGCAATCCTCTTTTTTTCATGCTTCTGCTGGTGCTTATGCTGCCTTATGTCATAGTGAGGACATTTTCTTATGCTTATGTCATAGTGAAAACCACGCTTAATTAAGGGCTGCACTTCAAAGATAATGGTAGTATTATATTCTATTGCTCCACATTAGGAATGAATACTTTTAAAACTTATTTTAACTTACTGTGCTTGAAAAATATCTTTTTCCCTTTTTTCGAGTTCCTTGGCCGCAGCATTACGTTCTTCTTCAGCCATGTCTTTCTTTGCTTGTAATGCTGCCTTCTCTGCCTGTATCTTAGCCTGCATTTCTGCAATCTTTTCAGGTGGAATGGCATGAGATGCTGCAAATAACAAATCATCCTGCTTGGTTAGATCAGAATATCAGAGCCCCTATCTTGGATAAATACAGTCATGTCTAATATAGGATTGTTTCTATATAATGTCTATCAGCAGGGCAGCCATTTTTTTAACAAAGTCTTACATTTCATTTTCATAGAAATGTCCTCGTCCCAAAAATCTTACTTTATAAGAAGTAAGTGTAAAGCGTAATATGAGGAGGATGAGAGAATAAAACACTTGACTCTCACTGTTAGTAGTACTTTACTCCAAGTTGTTGACAGTGCAATATTTACATGCAAACTATAAGTTAGAGTAACATTAAAATAATACTGAAAAGAGGAAAGGAAAAGCTGGTGACCCTATTCTATCATAGTGCAATGAAACTGTGTTCAATAGGTTATCTTTGATATCTAAAAACCCAGACTTGATTGTAAGGGCTTTAGTCACATGGTACTACATAATACATGGTACAAACATGTGGATCATCAAATCCATATATTGATAGGAAGAAAAGAATGTACCATAGATAACATTCCTAACTTTCAGCTATAAAATCGCTAGTCAGTTCACTACTCAACATCGTTATAATCGAATCCATAGCACTATACATGTATCTAGGAGTCATCTTTTTAAGGACTTATATATACAATTTAACACAGTTGGAATTTTAATATCTCAAATGTGGCTTATTAATAACGAATAAGATAATAACTGATACTAACTTTTCCTTTTCTTCTTCTTCCTTTTCACTTTAACACCATTTTCTTCTACTTCTTCTTCAGAAGAGCTTTCTTCCATTGCTCCACCCTCTAAATTAGAGAATAAAAACAAATGGCTCATTAAAACATATACCAGAACAGCAACTTTATAAGTAAACTCACAACGTACACCATGGTCTTATGACAGTCCTGAAGGGGTACAATGGGAACTGGGATTTGCCTGTTTTACCCTGGGGAAAATGGGATTTAGGTCACTGGGAATTGGGGAAAACAATCAAAACAAGATGGGAATGGAAAACTGCTTTTAAAGTTTGGGATTTAGACACATTGAAATGGGATTTGTAAAAAACATTTTGTGTTGAAAATGGGATTGACACCCCCACATACTTCTGGACCCTTTTTTGTATCAAAATGAAATGGAAAAGCAGGAGGTTAATAAAGACAAAATATAATATCTCATTTTTCGGTTTCTTCAAGATAAACATAAAATACTTATTCTGAAGGACACAATAGCAATTTTTAAATGAATATTGGATAATATATAATAAACTAAGGTAGTGAGATGTGATTACTGACAGACTCAATGATATTTTCCACCCAGATATCCTATGAAAGATCTAAATATCCTTAAAAATCAAAATACCTTCATCTTGAAGCTGGGCTCTAAGTCTCTCAAGCTCTTTTTGGAATTCCCTAAGCATAGCATCCTTAGGATCTTCATTAATTCTAGCCTGGTTTTTGATGTTTTTAGCCCGGTTGGCATACCTGATTTTAATCAAACAAGCAACAATGATATTAATATTATTATAGATGCCTTACAAATATTTACTTAAATGTTACAATCATGTAACAAGACACTGTCACAGTACAAATTCAACATGGGGTGCTAATTATAAGAAAAGAGGTCTCAGTACAGTTCACAGTAATTAAAGAAGGACGCTTATGGTATGCAGAAATTAATATTAAGCGTTGACAAGTCACACTTACATGCTGGAACCACAAAAAAGGAAAACATTTTCCCTCATCACAGATCTGACAAAAATTTAATTAAAATATCATTGCTCATGAAAACCCCTTACCGTCCTGTTTCAAAGGTTTCTTATTGTGTATAGCTGACAATAATTAATTAGTTGTTATCAGTTTATCAAAAAAAAAAAAGACATACTAGGTTGTTGTAGGTTGATTGGAACAAAGCTTGCTAACCTTAAAGTGCTTATGGTCTCATCAAAGTTATAATCTGCAGGACCAACATTAGCAATCTGAAAATTACAAAATTGAAGTCATTTTTTCACTAAAACACCTGGAAATACACAAGGCCCAGGGGTAGGTAATTGTCTGCAGAAGCCTTATTTGGGGGATTTGACCATATAGCATGCACACATTATGGGGAATTTAAGAATACTAACTGTTCCCTGTGCCATCTTGAAATGTAGTCGTCCCTTTGCATCGAAGTCAGATGAACGGTGAGCTTGTAATGATAGAGACCTTTTTTAATGTCTTGAACAATTATTCTTTCACATGTCGTTATCATTGCAAGCTCACCACCATTCTCGCTTCGATGCAAAGGCACTGCTACCCTTCAAGATGGTGCAGGAAACTGTGAAGGGGACTATTAACAATTCCTGTAAATGAAAAGATAATACTCTGAACTTAATTACTTAATAAATACATGTAAGGTTAAATGCGCTATTACACTGAGCAATCTTCTCTGCAACTTGTCTCAAAAAAGTGTTGCAACGCAAGTTGCAAGAGTGACTACACAGTGCAATGGAGACACAATTGATGCCAAAAGTAGAAACGAATTCTACTTTATTCTGCAATGATTGCTGCAACTTGTTCTGCAACATTTTTCTGAGTGTGCTCACGCCCGTTGCAACACAATTTGCAGAGAAAATTGCTCCATGTTAAAGCGCCTTAAGGACTCCACATAGTTTTTTATTTTGGTCACATTTTTTTTTGAATCCACTAATACATAAACCTACTTTAGCTCAACAAATCAGCAATTTGTACCAGTTATAATTGGATGAAAGTTTTGAAAAAGAACATCTCAATTGTTCTTTTCGTGCCAATCAGCATTTCCATAGCAACAATAAAAACGTTTGCAAAAAAACGTTTTTTTTCTTAATATCTTTTGATTTTGGGGTTCCTATGTTTCAATGACAAGTGAATAAATGAGCTATGATCTACAAAGTGTAGCACTGTATTTTAGGTTAATTAATAAAAATTGTAACAGGAGTTTTTTCATATTTTCTTAAATAATGTGTTCAAAATATTCTATGTAAGTCTCACAAATTATCCCTAAACTACCACAGTAGCCACCTTAAGCACTGTTACATGTATAATGTCTTACCATTACAGTCTTGGAATTGCCTCCCAAGGAGTCCTGTAGAAGCCTGGTTAATTTAGAATTCCTGTAAGGGATATGAGTACTTTTGCCGTCTACTAGAGCTGATATGACGTTACCAAGAGTTGATAGTGACAGGTTGATTTTAGTTGCCTCCTTCAAGCGTTGACCTGTTGCACCTGTTTTGGTTTGTCGTTCAGATCCCTGTGTGCAAAAAAATTCAAGAATTTTCAATTTATAATACACTCAATGCAAGATTCTCATTGGGCTAGAAAAATAGAATATAGAAGCAGAGAGCCAAACATATTCCGAGAAATGACAAATATACTATCTAATAAGCATATTTGTTTGTGCTACGCAGTCAAAATAGAATGTTGAAAGTGTATTAAAAGACCTATGTTTGTGAGCTGTTTGGCATAATAATTCCACATGATATCAAAACATGCATCTCATTAACATAACCTCTTAAATATGTACCCTCAGCTTCTATATTCTCTATTTTCTTTATCTGACATTGATTTTGCAATTCAATGTATGCAGGTGTATATAGCGACCATCAGCAAGAACTTAAATAATAATAATAATAGATTATTTCTTCTTAAAATATGGATCACAATTCATGTATTTTTGTGACAGGCACAAATGAGGAACAATACAGTAATATAATATTGTATACTTACAGCCAAGTCAACTAGGTGGAGTTTTCCCATGCGTACGTGGTGTTGTCCATCTGGACCTTTCTCACTACATTCCACTGTAATGCTAAAGATTGCATGTGAACGTGATGACCTTTCATTCATGTTTGTTGCCCCAACAGACCCTGTGATAATCAAGGAGATTCATGATTATTTTCTCCTTCAAAGGCTTTGAGAAAACGGATGGTTTGGCAAGGGTACGAACTGCATTTTTACGTCTTAAAAGAGTATATCATACTGTAAGCAATTACTTTAAGATGTTTGTACCCTTAAACTGAACCAGAACACATCATGTTATCTATTACTAATACAGTAAGTAATGGTAAATAAATATATATATATCTCTATTTAAGTTTATAGTCATTCTAGCGCTTTCGAACTAATTGAGGACACTTTTCACTCACACACACTACCACTACATTCAATGTTCTATGCACACAACTCTCAACTTACATTTTGATTTTCATGTAGGGAGGGAACCAGAGAACCCGGAGAAAACCCTTGTAGCAAAGGAGAAAACTATACATCAAACAAACTCAATTCAAATGTGAAGACCTCGAGTAACCTGACCTGACCTGACCTGTTGGACTCACAGTGGTGAAAGAAGATGCATTAGCAATACCTTAACAATAATTATCAACTTACTGTTTTTATTTCCAAGTGTCATAGTTTTGTCTAAATCATCTGCATTGTTCATGACATAAGAAGATAAATCTTTGACATAAACTCCAACATCTGGTCGTTCTTTTACCTTGCAATTATAAATAAAATATTAACAGGTAAGTATTAGTTTTAAACTCAGCAATCTTTAATGCATTAGGCTTCACAAATTTGCAACGTCCCCTGTGATTGGTTAGGTTTAGGTGCGGGGTTGGCAAAAGGTCATTGCTTTTTATTGTTCTACACGTGTACACTCCAATAGGATCACATCTTGCAAATTTGTGAAGAATGACCCATGCATGCAGGTTTTGCTGGATCTATTTCATCCTGCGATTCCTGCAACGTACCTGGCTGCTACAATTGTATTTATTAGGGGTGGATTCTCTGAGAGAGGGGAGGGCCTAACACATTTGTGATTCATTGTATAGAGCTGTCTAGTAGGTAACTGACAGATTGAAAATTAAACTATTTCACTATGAGAATAGAATAAATATTAAGAGCAACTATCCAATGTAATAAGCTAGAGCAAGACCCACCTCTAGACTGGCATGCTCATCTTTACCAAGAAGATCCCTTACATTCTCATTGTAGATTTCTAAGTATGAAACTCTCACAAGGAATCTATAGCAAATAATAACTGAAATAATAAATGTCTTTATTCAAACCTTCCTTAAAAGAAGCATCTGATTTGAGGTCTTTGCCTCATGAGGTAGCTAAAAGTCAGATTAATCCAAGGTTTTCACAATGTAGGGGTTGGAGATTGGAGAATGCTCCAGTAACTTAGCAAAATTCTCTGGCTTAAACTACCATGATCTTCTCCTATTAATATTTCAAAACTTAAAACAAAACAAACCCTGCCAATACTCATTGGCTAGTTCATGATCTTCTCCTGTTATTTCAATACTTAATAAAGACCCTAGTAATCTGATTGTATGGTAAGCAGGGTGCAAGGGCAATAATTGATACTTTCTGGTATGCTGTGTATGTTATTCTAAGATCAATCTTTACCATCTTTACCATACCTAACATCACCATCAACCTTTGCTATGTGACCAAAAATATGAGCAAATGAATTAGGAATAATTCCCCTCATCTCTGGAATAGACCGTATTCCTTCCATGGTAAATGTTTTGCCTGTTCCAGTCTGACCATATGCAAAAACTGTTCCTAAAAATGTGAAAAGAAAATAATATAGCAATGTAATCATTTGAATTAATTTATATCTTCCAAACAATAAGAATCCTCATAGCATTTTTGATATTTTTCTATAAACAAAGTCTTTTGCCTTTACTTTTGACAAAGACCATCACATCTCAGAATTAAACTATATTTGTGGATTAATGCATGGACTGCAGGGGGATGATGGATAGACTGTCGTACAGTGTTTCTACCCCTTGCTCAAGATTTAACACTTTCAAATTTCAAGCACTGGACAAGGCATGTCGTAAATACCAACCACCCCTCCCCCTTTCGACATTCAGGGCAGTAAGCACACTTCCCCTTAATAATCAAAACATTGCGAAGTCCCTGATATCTACCCACCATTATATCCTTCTAGAACTGATTCTATGATAGCCCGTGCTGCATCTGTATACACGTCTACTTGCTTAACTTCTGGCGCAAACACACGATCGAAAGTGTATCGTTTTGGAGGCTCGCCTGCCGATCGAGCCGAAGGGTTTTCCACAGTTATTGTACCATTTGCTTCGTTCACACGAACACAAACAGAACAACCAGAACTCTTTTCTTTTTCGTTTAAGGGCCGGCATCTAACGACAACACGAACATTATCACCGCCTTTTTCTTCCTGTGATAATAAAGATACAATATTTGAAAGAGTTTTTCATTGCACAATCCTCGTCCTAGTTGCTAACGTTTCTCCCGAATTATCTTCACAATAACATCCAAATTTCACTTTCTTTTTAAGAATAGAATACTTACAGGCATCTTGAATAGGTTTCTAAATATCTATAAATAGTTTTCCAACAAGAGACAATGTCTTCTAGAGGCGAAAAACATAGCAGAGATAAGGTTTTTCGGCATACTTTAAACTACCATCCGCCATTTTTTCTCTTGATGGCGTCTCCGTCTTCGTCTCTATGGACGTCTCTAAGCACAGGGATCCCATGTAACATTTTTGTCAGTTCGTTATGAATATTGGCGGGAATCTGCAGGACGAAAAGGGAGGGATTACTAAATAGAAAATAGAAAAGCAAAACGTCTATATTTGTTAACGCCTTATTTACATTTTATTTCAGAATCATTGGGCTGTTGCAAGAAATTTTTATTTCATTTATAGATTCACTAGCGCAGTCAGGGCAGTAGAACACGAGAGAAGCACGACACGTAGTAATGACGTCATCATTTTGTAATTCTATATTAGTGTGATCAAGAAAATATTTTCTTGGTGTGAAATGTGCGACGTAGCGCTACTAATGCTTCGTCAGTGTCCAACGGGTTGGGTCCCTTGTTCTAGCCCTACGGAAACCAGATGTGAATTAATAAACCGTTTTCTCAAGGTGGCTTACGCATCCAACCCGAGGGGCTACGATAAACGCGATACAGAAAAACGCAAATACAGTAAGATAGAGAAGACAGTTTTATACATTTAAAGAGGAGAATAATCTATTATAAGATGAATTCTTATTAAAAAAATTCATATCAATGCATAACAATACTCATGTTCTGGTATCGTGACCCGTCAAGTTCCTTAGCTATGGATGCGCACGCAACCTTGAGAAAACAGTCTATTGAGTTTATTTGATGTGTTGTTTTCTATCTTGTAAAGCTCGACCTTATATCAATATGCGAGTTAAAGTTATATATTCGAATGTAGTAAGGAGTAGAGAGCATAATGCGTATAAATGACAAGTTCTATTTATTTATTGATAATAAATCTCAACGAAAAAAAATAAAAATATCGAAGAATAGTAGTTAAGACAATCCTTTCCCATTTTATGAGGGTTTTTTAAATTTTTTTTACAACTTTATTGGGTATCAATCAGAAAGGAAAATTACAGAACCAACATGCTACCCAAAGCGGAAAGTGCGAACGGGACTCTAGGACCCATGCTAGGCATTTCCTTTTGACTAACGATATAAATCAATAGAGTATTGTCTTGGAAAATTAATACAGTTATAGTAGTAAAAACTGATAACTAGTGAACCGAGAATGTCAAAAAATAATCAATGGAGTTCAAACAAACAAAAGTCCCTGAGGGAGGTTCAGTTATTATCGAGTACGATGACAAGGACACTTACGAACTAATGACCAGGTACATGTCAGATCAACATCAAATGTATCCTCAAGCAAAGAAAAGTACCTATGCCTTAGAAACAATTTGAATTGAGATTGACTAGAAAAAACACTAGTTAGCGCCTCTTTACCGACGGTGTTCCAAAGGCAAACTATCCTATTAAAGTAAGATGCTTTAAAAGTAGTGGTTTTACAAAAAGATGTTTCAAGAACCATACCAGGATTTTGAGTAAGACGAGTACGTCTATGTTTGGAGAATTTGACAAAATCGTGAACATTGACATTTGTCTGTCCATATAATGATTTATAAAAGAACATTAGATCCTTAATATCTCTATCATAGCAGAGAGGGAGCAAGTTCAAGTCCTTTAGTCTTCCTTTATAAGTGGTTTCCCCAATCCTGGTCCTGAGGATCTATCTTGTGGCACGTCGTTGTACTCTTTCGATTTGTTCTTTTAGTTTAGATAGGCTCGGTGACCATACCTCAGAAGCAGTCACTAGTTGAGATTTGAAGTCAGGATGGCATTGTGTGCATGATGGGCTTACGTTAATTTAAACCCCCTACCCCCTACCCCAAGGGCGGGAAATTTAACATTAATGTCGTCATATTTTGCAATTTCTCCCGGTCCCCGGAGAAAGATTTGCTATTCCCTACGACCCTTAACTAACAATTAAAAAACACTTTATCTTTATTTTTCATGATCTATATCTATACACACTAGACATGATGACCCAACATTTGTTAAAATTCATGAAAACAAGGATAATATCGCGTAAAGCTGAAATAGTTTTCAAATAAAATCCTATTTTTCAACATATTGACAGCCATTGATGAGGCAATAGAGCTGTTAAATGTGACGTGATTCGAACGTGAAAAACGGCTTCCGGGTCCAAATTAGTGATTACTTCTACAGAAAATTTTGTGTTTTTTCTTCATAGCAGGATTTTCTGTTCAGTGGCGGATCTGGGGGGAGGAGGGGGGGCGGGGGTTGGGGGTTGCAACCACCCCTATGAGAGCCATCGTGATTTTTCATTATTTTTTTCATGACAACACCAACGGTATCGCGAGTTTTATTAAAACAGGGGTGCCGACGGTGCCGAACACACGTGTGTGGGACCTACCTGAACCAACCATGATCGACTGCAGCAAACAATCATTATCATAAGACCTACTTCCGTTTGGGAACCCTGTGATACTTTCCCGCCAAACAAGTACCTAAACCAATGCTACAACTCCCCCCCCCCCCCCCCCCCCTTTGGAAAAAATCTTGGATCCGCCCCTGCTGTTTATATATTTAATCGTTGAAGGTAGAGAATAAATGCTGAGAATAAGTTGTGGCAAGATTTTAGCGATCTGGTTGTGTGTTGGTCTATAATCAATATATCGTATTCTCTCTCTCTCTCTTCTCTTTTTTGAATACCTGGATGATGTTGATCATCTATCACTAAGAAACATAATTTACCTTTTCATCATCACTAAGAAACACTTGTTAAACAAACTGCATAACGATGGCGCAATTATAGGTGCTGTAATTCTGTTTGTATGAAGACAGACCATGGCATTGCCAATGAGTGGACACAGCTATTCCTATTAGTTTCAGGTTATTTTCTTTATACACTCAATTGAAGAATCGTTGTCGGGTTAAGAAACATAGAACATAGAAGCTGAGACCGAAATAGCACATGGGAAGTACGTTAATTAGATGCATGCTGTGATCGGCGACCCGTGGCATCATCCACTGTTTTTAATTGCGTTTGACATTCTTAACCCCCTGCATGGACGGCGCAAATGTATAAATTATAATATAATTATCATTTCCCATGTGCCATTTCGGTCTCAGCTTTTATGTTTTATACTTCTGAACCCGACAACGATTCTTCAATTGAGTGTATGTACAAAATCAAGCATATCTTGATTGTGTTAAGAGGTTTGTACTGTGAGTAATGCTTGTGACCGTAGTACACCGATTCCTTGATCCTCCAGCACGCATACCCGTGGGTAACCTAATTTGACGAGCTCTGCACCAATCTGGAAGAAGAAAATGTGTATTATAGATGATGGTGAGCATATAAAAGGAGTAGCAAAATTTAGAAAGAGAAAAGAACAAAGGAATGTTAGAAGGCTAGGAGGGAAAGGAAAAGATTATTTCAATAAGAAAAAAGAAAGGAAGGAAGGAAGGAAGGAAGGAAAGAATCAAGGAAGGAAGGAAGGAAGGAATCAAGGAAGGAAGGAAGGAAGGAAGGAAGGAAGGAAGGCAGAAATAAACCTCTTCAATGTCACAAAACGTACCTTGGCAGGATAATTCGTCTTATTTCCCATCACTATTACAATCTTTCCCTTAAAATTAGCCAGAGTCGCGGAAGCGTTGGATTGAGCAAGTGCACCGTCTTCGAGGAAAGCCTGGTTAAAAGGAATGTTAACACTCCCTGCTACTTGACCACGATGAAATCTGAATGTAGGTGAATGGAATTAAGGCCTTAATAACATTTGACACATTCCTTCTTTATGGCTATCACACTATGTGCATTATCTACATAATATTGAGCTTCACAAACATTATTAATTTATTTATAATGATAATATTTTAATCACTTATCGATCTTTATCGATACCCTGAAACAACTCTAAATTGGAATCAAGATTGTTTTGCAGAGGAACCTGAGAAAAACCCTCGAATAAAGAATAGATCTAGCAAACTCTAGTCTTATGTGTTGCCGAGTCGGGGAATCTGAACCAGAGACCCGGCCATAGGTGAGGGAAGAGTACATTACCGCTACACCACACGTGATTTTCATTTTACCCCGAGACAATGAGATACACTTCAGACATCTGGTGCTTCTGCATGGGAATCAACGTCTTGGATGGTCTGATTAAGACTGGGTAACCCCTCATAGAGCAATCATGGCCCACGTTAGACTTCAATGGCAATAAACAACCTTACACTCTTTTTGAAGTTTTACAAAGATTTGGCCTTCTCTAGTTAACGAGATAATATCTAACTTCCCCCGATAATTTGCGACCTTCCTTTTCACCCAATTTTCGTTTTTGCTTGCCGTGTAGAATGCTACCATCCTCTACACTAATAAAATGTAAGAATTATAAAGGTTTGGATGGAAAACGTCCCGATGTTTGAATAAGAATGACTTGAATAAATAAGCCTATACTAAGAGCCTATACTAGAGCTGATCACTATGTTAAAAGCGTTATTAAGTTAGGATACTCTTCCGGGGATCGCACATCTACCACAATCCCTCTTGGTTTTGCCTTCTTTTTCGGCGAGCCGGTCGTCCATGATTGAACATTATTCCCGAGTTCCATGATGCGGATTAAATTTTGTGCAGTTATTCTACAGCATACTTCTGCTTTAAGCTGTTTTAGTGGCAGGAATTCTTTTTCCTTAAGAAAATACATCAAATATGGCATAAATAGAAGGGCAATAATCATTGTTAGTTTAGATTGTTTTACTTGATGCAATATTCAACACTGCACCCATATGAAACAACACACCCCTATATGGAACACCACACCCCTATATAAAACACTGCACCCATATGAAACAACACACCCCTATATGGAACACCACACCCATATATAAAACACTGCACCCATATGAAACAATACACGCCTACATGGAACACCACACCCCTATATAAAACACTGAACCCATATGAAACAACACACCCCTACATGGAACACCACACCCATATATAAAACACTGCACCCATATGAAACAACACACCCCTACATGGAACACCACACCCATATATAAAACACTGCACCCATATGAAACAATACACCCCTACATGGAACACCACACCCATATATAAAACACTGCACCCATATGAAACAACACACCCCTATATGGAACACCACACCCATATATAAAACACTGCACCCATATGAAACAACACACCCCTATATGGAACACCACACCCATATATAAAACACTGCACCCATATGGAACAACACACCCCTATATGGAACACCACACCCATATATAAAACACTGCACCACACCCATATATAAAACACTGCACCCATATGAAACAATACACCCCTACATGGAACATAACACCCCTATATAAAACACTGCACCCATATGAAACAACACACCCCTACATGGAACATAACACCCCTATATAAAACACTGAACCCATATGAAACAACACACCCCTATATGGAACACCACACCCATATATAAAACACTGCACCCATATGAAACAACACACCCCTATATGGAACACCACACCCCTATATAAAACACTGCACCCATATGAAACAATACACCCCTACATGGAACATAACACCCATATATAAAACACTGAACCCATATGAAACAACACACCCCTACATGGAACACCACACCCATATATAAAACACTGCACCCATATGAAACAACACACCCCTACATGGAACACCACACCCATATATAAAACACTGAACCCATATGAAACAACACACCCCTATATGGAACACCACACCCATATATAAAACACTGCACCCATATGAAACAACACACCCCTATATGGAACACCACACCCATATATAAAACACTGCACCCATATGAAACAACACACCCCTACATGGAACATAACACCCATATATAAAACACTGCACCCATATGAAACAATACACCCCTACATGGAACACCACACCCCTATATAAAACACTGAACCCATATGAAACAACACACCCCTATATGGAACACCACACCCATATGAAACACCATCTTGAATACCATGCTCGTTATTGAGTAAAGCAAAGCAAAACGTACTGGCTTTCCTTTTGATGTAGCAACTGCATGCTCATGTCGCCTCAATGAAGCAGTTCTTGGAGTCCAAGAGAATATCTTCTTTGAATCTCGAACGACTCGATCAATATCTACCTCTAAAATAAATAAAGTTGCAAAATATGATGATTAGCAAAATAACAAACAACTCATACAATTAAACTCCAAGCAAGTTTTCTTATTTTATCAGACATGTAATGTGTCGTAACTAGAATGTTAAATGGCATATTGAGCTGAAGAGATTTATTGGTAGCTCATGGAGGAATGGTAGTCTTGTTTCCAGTGTTATTTCTACGTCCTTTGACCTCACTTGACCTCACTTCCTGTTGAAGCGAGCTGAGGTGGCCTGGGTAGAAGTTAGGAGTTGGGAATACTCCATCTTTCGAGTTCTCTGTTGTTCATAATTAGCCTTGATTTTATGAAAAAATTCACGTGTTCCAGTGAAGATCCGTGGAATTTGAAAGTGTTTGTATTGTTGAAGTTGTGATTTTTTCACTTAACCGTTGGTATTCGTGAATATTTATTACTGATGTGAGACTAACCCTGTGTAAATGAATCTGTATTCAAAAAACACAGCGTTAATTTGGAACTTGAAAAATGTCTATTATCGAGTGTAAATGATGACTCACCCGGCATATCCGAAAAGAGAAGAATACATTCATTGAAGCCAAATGATAGAAGCTGATCCCTCAGCTGCTGGAGAATAGCCACACCGATGCATGATGGGAAGGATGCATTGCCTAGCAACAAGGTGTCCCACAAATGATAGATCTTGTGCAAAGGAAATACGTCTGTAGAAGAATAAACATTTAAATAAATATCCTTAAACACTGCTAAAAACTATACAGTGGGAGACCTTGGACAAGAACAGCTTCACTACCTCACCGCCATATTAATTCTGTAGTTTTTCTTATTCCCAAAATCTTTAGTATAGTATGAATAGGTGATATGTCAAATCTAGTCATAGCTATTCAATAAATAAATGCCTGCTAGACCTTAACTCAGAATCTTCCCCTCACACTTTTTCAATATCCTCGACCCCACCCTAACTGTGATTGACAGCTTTTGGTCTGGCTTAGAAGACGCTTTTCAGTACTGACCTACAAAATTACAAGCGCGCTCTATATATTTCTATTTAATTTATAATAAGAAAGGCATAATATCTTTATGATAAAGATTAGTTTGCATTCTGAAGCCAGCCTGTTCCTTGCTAAAACAAAGACTGCTCTCATAAGAAAGAAATATCTACTTACGGCAAAACATCGTCAAGAACCACGGTATTGCATACAACTGGAAAAATAGAAATTTGTCGGTAAGAAAAGGCGCTTTTTCTTTAATAACTTTGATAACGAAATAACACTGCTTGCCTTACCTCTGGAATGAAGCCAATTTCCTGCATATGGTTGAACAGTTCTGGGTCATGGAATGCGATGAGCTGGGAAAACACGGCCAGGTATTCTACAGGGAGATGAGAACGTTACGAAAATGCAAATAACTATAGCGTATTTATACAAGCCCTGAGGTCCATTCCCGTACTAATCCAAAATCTTAATATGCGCTTTCAAAAAGACACAGTTTCTATTTTTACCTTGAATTATTGGAGCGTTGTCTTTGAGGAAAAAATCATGCAAATACTTGGGAATGAATGCTGACAGGCAGGCGTACGCCAAGGCTACGAAAGTATATCAAAACAAAAGTCAATTACAGCGTTTTCTGCTTTCCTGCGGTCAGGTATAGCTCTAGATGTTGCTCATGTTTTAATGTTTCAGCTTCCATCAGTCAAATTTAAGATAGTCCAGATAAGTAAGATTTTGTCTGATGAAAGACAAAATCCGAGACATCTAGTAGTCGCCAAGGTCGAAGAGGATTGGATTGGTTGGCTTAGTGCAATATAATCTGTACGGATGACCTACCTTCATCGTTAAAGTGCAAAGATAGAAAAGGCGCACAAAGGGAATCGAGTCCTGAAAAAAAGTTGGCAAAATATGGTTGCTGAAAAATGATAACCAAACGTTTAAGTCGGTAAAACTATTGCAGCCACTCCTGCCTTCCCCAACAGCATAGCTACTGTATCATCATCATGTGCATCATCATCATTACCTTCATCATGTCATCCACCTACACTACCACAATTACCAACACCACTAGTATCACCACCACCACTACCACCATCATGTGCAACATCATCATTACCTTCATCATGTCATCCACCTACACTACCACAAATACCAACACCACTAGTATCACCACCACTACCACCATCATGTGCAACATCATCATTACCTTCATCATGTCATCCACCTACACTACCACAAATACCAACACCACTAGTATCACCACCACTACCATCATCATGTGCAACATCATCATTACCTTCATCATGTCATCCACCTACACTACCACAAATACCAACACCACTAGTATCACCACCACTACCACCATCATGTGCAACATCATCATTACCTTCATCATGTCATCCACCTACACTACCACAAATACCAACACCACTGGTATCGCCACCACTACCACCATCAAGTGCATCAGTACTATCAGATTACCTTGCCAGTAGCCCAGGTTTGGATGTGACACTACCCATGCCGTCAACACCCTTTTGAATTTTTCATGAGCAGTAGGTGAAGATAGTAGAGGGTCATACTGATGGCAGCGAGGAATGTCGACTTCGATCTAAAATCAAGAACATTATGGGCATTGTTTGTACGCATATGTTCTGCGCATATTATCTCATCTTCAAACTCATCTCAATTTTTTTTGATCATCTTATTTTACGATGTAAAGATTGAGAAGAAAATGGATAACATGCAGATTTGCCTGCGAAAGTTCTTAAGTTTTGCTCCCAGCGGAGTACCATACTTAAGAAAAAATGCTAACACATCGAGTTGATTTTTCATGACTACTACGTCACTTCCGTATGTCCGTACGTCCGTGTACACAACATAGGGATCCCGCTTGATGCCCGCTTATCCTGCTCTCAAATGCACAGATAGCAAATTTTTAAGCACAACAACAGAAAAAATAATCAAAGATAGTATATGTTTATATATACTATTAGTGTTACCTGTCGCTAAAAGTCAGTCATACCTGTCTGTCTGCTGAACTTGGAGATTCTTTGTCTATGCTGTCATATTTTCCGCGTGTATCACCCTATATATCACAGAAACAAACAGCCTGTATTAGATATGCAGCCCAACAGCAAACAGAAACAAGCAACTAACTGACCTGAACTCCAAGTAAGCCAGCCCAAATCTTTCCTCTTAGTAATGGTGGTATATCAGTGCGCGCTTCTCGAACTAATCTGTCTCGCGTGTAGGGGTATCCCTGTCGACACAACATATACGACACGGTCATGGTATGGAAATGATGACATTTGTTTCACTAAGCACAAAACAGAAAAATACTGGTCGTTCAATCATAACAGTCATGAAAAGACTACAGTACTGACAAACAATTCTTAGCTTGAATCTGACGTCATAACCTCGTGTGACGTCGTGTATTTTACTTCATTGTCCATTTCTTTTCTCATTTCGTCGTTTTCTGTTCCGGAGAGATAAGTCATACACGTGACAACATCAGTGAAAGAAAAAAAACAAACGGCGAACTCACCAAGAGAAGTCTTTGAAAAAGAACTATTCGATGAAACTAATGAAGAAAAGAAAATCAAAAGTTACCATTTAAACGTCTTTACTATGCTTAACTCAGCAATAGTTTGTCCTTACCTGATAGTCTACAGTTTTTTCTCGTATAGCAAGAGGTAGTTCTGCGATGTCTAACATGGCTGATCTTGAGGCTGGGCTGTTATACAAAAAGAAAATTCCAGAACTGAGAAACAAGAACACCTTTAGAAGCGATTTTGTCATGCGCGGTTTTATCCTGAGGCGCAATAAATCATGGGATTTCAAGTCACGAAAAAATGCAATGTGGGTGACGTATCTGATGTCCTGCATTAAAAATGCGCATTAAAGGAAATAAAACTAGTAAAACTAATCGCTTCTATGAGAAGCTTCTATCTTCATAAAAAATGTAGATCCCTGAAGCCAAACCATTTTTTTGAAAACTTTTCAAAACATTTTGCTAGACCCTTTCCAAACCAAAACCAAGTCTTGCTGATGTAGTGTTTGTCCCAGGTACCCGACTGATTTAAATGTCAAACACAGGGTTACCAGATACAACAAAAGCCCTGGTTCTTTTGACTAAATACATACTCGTTTTCTTCAATCAGTGGATAGTAAGAGCAAACCCCAACATGTTCTAATCTCTAAAACAAAAACAAAATAACGTGAGAATTAGCTAATATATACTATTCAATTAAAGTCCCAATTACCAGAGAGGGTGGTGAGACCGGGCACTTAACAGCTTGAATCTAAGGAATGTAACGAGTAGGCACTGAGTAAACGGACTAGAAGGACTGAGTATCCCAAGATCTTAGAGATACATCCACTCAGCTTGATGAGGTATTTCGATCTGCCCAGGACAGAGAATACACTAGACAAAAGTTGTGTCAGCACTATATGTTTGACCCATGACAGCAATAGTTGCGAACAAAGGGATCTGGCGTGACTCAAAGTAATCTGGCGTGATTCAAAAGTCACGAATCATGCCAGATTCCTTTGTTCACAACTTAAGCCTCACATCGGTGCAAGTTTTTGAATTTGGTCTATAGTTGATAAGTAAACGGACTAGAAAATATAGATTTTTTATGTTTCGTGCTGAACTAAAACCAGGTGAATATGTTTACATAATGAGCTATATACAAAGAATACTGAAGCTGGTCATGACCACGTGAATGTTATTGATGTATTTATATATTTGATGTACCTCTCTTAGTTGTGAAAGTGAGAGTGTAATAGTAGTTTCATCTAAAAGTAATATCTTGTTTTTTTCTGCTCCCATTTCTTCTCCTGTGTACAGAAACACCCTAAAATATAGATTTAGAACTATTAGGATGGTGAACTGTGAATTGTTTGAAGTCTAGCTGGGTAACAGAATCCCATGGAACCATAATAAAGTAACAGTTCTTTGGAGGCCAAGATGTTACAACTAATCTAGCCAGGCCCATTAAACAATGTTCAAAAACCAATTACCCCAGGAGTGGATCCAGAAATTTTAAAAGGGGGGTAACTTTTACAAATATTTCACCAGGAATTTGAGGGAAAGGGGGGTGACTGTTACTAACAATAATCTGAGAAATTTGAGAAAAAAGGGGGAGGGTGACTAGTCACCTATATTACCACCCCTGGACCTGCCCCTACACCACATGGACAGGATTTTCATAAAACGTACTTTGGTAAGGATAAAATTGGTGGTTTGGTCTTGATAAGTCCTTGTTTCTTTAACTCTCCTTCCATATCTCCTCCTGCTAAGCACCACAAGTAATACACTTCACTAAGGGGTCTGTCATAATGATTCAAAAACATACAGCTGATTTAAACTGATGAATGGCTAATTTTTATCAGACAAATGTACAACAATGCCTACTTCGTAAAAAGTTATATACATCACTGAGAGAACTGCAGGTGTCAAAGAAGATGTAGTAGCCCTGCTCATCTCTCACATCCACTGACTCAGCTTTACATATGTAAACTCAGTTTGTTAGGTCTTTCCCTTGATGCAAGGGTTTTTCTTCAGTTTTTCTAGTTTGTCCATCTAGACTGCAAAGCCAGTTTGATCTGTAAGTTAGCTCTGAACTGACTTTTTGATCAGCTCAGAGGCTGTTTGAGGGTAATTTATCAAGTTCAATATAGTGTAGACCTACCAATTACAAAGAAAACCAAATAATGGGATTTTTATTAAAAGTTACACTAGACCTAATGAATCTCATAGTGAGGGATCATCTGAGAAAACTAGTGAATTGTAAGCACCTTTTTGCAAGATGGTCTTCATCTTCTTGACCTGTCAAAACAAGCAAAAAATACTGTATTGATTTATGAGAACTTTTGAAAAATTGGCCAACTTTGCATTCTGTGAATTAGCTAACTGAGAAAGACTGATTAAGTGTTTGGCTCATTATTACAAAATGACATGACAAGCAAGTAATTACCATTCTCTTGGGCTTCTTTACGTAAATCAGAAAGTTCTATGTCAACAGATCGATTAATTGCAGGAAATGGATAGACACCATTTTCAAGAGAGATCTAGAAAGGAATAAACAAAACTGTCAGAATGTTTTTACTTTCCTAGTGCTTATCTAACTTAAAGAATTTCAGCAATGAAAAGCTAAAAACCTACCTTGCTTTTATCAAAATTAGAAAATAATTCATGATTCAGAAGTTCCAATGCTGTTGGCCTACAGAAAAAAACAGGAAGAAAAAATTAATAAATGTCCTTATTTACCAACATAATTTAGAATAAAGAGAGTAAAGAGATTACATTTCACCTACCTTTCACATGGGTTGACTGTAAGACAAGCCTTTAGGAAGGATACCAGTTCACTGGGGAGGTCCTGTAACAATATCATAATTCTTTAGTAATACATACGTATAAATAATTATTTATTACTATTATTTAAGCTTCAGGATGCCAATGTTGTTCATCACCAGAATGTTCAAAGCTCAGTAAAGTGAAATGATGTCTTATATTAACATATTAATGTCATAATTATGGAAAATATTTATCTTAAATTCCTCTCTAACTAAAAGGAACCCGGAAAAAATTCCTATTTTTTTCTGATTTATTTAGCTATAGCTAGAAAGATGATCAATACTTCCTGTACCACTTTCCTCAGTCATAAATAAATTCATCATATCATAATATTATATTATTGCATACACTTCATAACCTGATGTATGAAGATAGATACTAAGTCTGAAAGCTTGATACACACACAAAATATTCAGTTGAAAAACATGTTAACTTAAAATATGAAGAATCCAACCTACAAAGACATTACATAACTGTGGCAGAGATATTGATGGTGTAACAATTTACACATCCTTGTTCCTTGTTAAAGTTAGAATAAGATGATACAAGCTGCAATAATATCAATTACCTGCAGTATTTCTGGAGACTTGTGGTCATTTATCAATATGTTCAAACAATCTTCAAATGATTCTGGGAGGCAAACACTTACAATTACTTGGGTAAGAACTTTTTAAAACATTTTAAACTATATATTAAATAAAAACAAAGGAAATAAAGGAATGCATTATTGATTGATTAAATAATAATTAATTCAGCATTTTGGGAAAATGTAAAATAATGGACATTTAAATTAAGAGAGGGATTTTAATAAACAGATAAAGGCCTTGATAAAATGCATGGCTGAATGGGGGAATGAACAATGAAAAAAATAAATGAATGCATGGGATGGGGTGGGATGGGATGGGATGGGATGGGATGTGTGGATGAACAGATTGATACACAAATGCTGGGGCAAAACAAGGAGAGGTTCACTAAATGCCTGAGAAGCCACTTCCTGCTAGATTGGCTCTGACTAAAAGGTAAGAAAAAGCATCCCTCAGAGAACATAAACTTAACATTTAGAATACAGTCTTGACTGTGGGGTTTATCTCAAAGTCAAAATCCTAGATCTGCCACCCAAAATATGCATAGGACAGGTACTGTAGACTAGAAATGATAGATGTGTTGATCAGACTAGAAATAGAGGAGATTACATGGTGGTGCGAAGATATGAAGTTTGATCTTCACGTGGCAAAATATATCACGAGTGCGGCGAACAAGTGAAAAAATTTTCAACACGAGAAGATAAACATTTTCAAGCCACGTGTAATTTTCTTTTTATCATATTGACAAATCCACAAAGAAAAACTATGCTAGTAGATCAAAACAGGTCCCGGAAAACATCGCAAGTGACGTCATCGATATCCTTACTAGCCAATGTAGGGAAATATGTTACTCAGGTCCCGGATGCAGTTTGTACAACAAATATGATATAATATGAATAAATAATATATAATAAAGATAATATGATTCTTACCTTTTTGTCTCTTAACAAGAGATACAACTTTTGCAAAAATCTTTTCCACCTCACTATAGTCATCAGTATCCAGCCAGAGTTTTCCACCCTTTGAAAATGTGTTTAGAGTAAGAACAAGTGCATATCATACTACTGGCTATAGTCATAAATTAGTAATAACTAACTCTAGCATATGTACATGCTTTTTGTCCTATCAACACTCATCATCTGTTGACAGACTACTTTGATATCAGCTCATTGAACCAATTCACAATGCAGCCTAGGGGTGGATGGAGGGAGGGGTAAAGAGGGGCTGTAGCCCCCTCCCCTCAGCTTTATTCATATACAGTTTTATTTGATCAAAGTAATGGATTTTAATGAGCTGTTACTCACAAGTCCCCAAAATTCAGTGAAGCCCCCCTGGATCTACCCCTGCAGCCAATTATAACTAATTACACATAATTGTGCAATGAGGTACTTGTGCTGATCAAAAAAAAAACATCCCAACCAAAGTAGAATTTAGGCTGTAAACATACATAGGTACCCCAACCTTAGTTTTAGTGTTGATAGAATTACATGAAAATAGAGTTATTGACTCCTAAAACTAATGATATAAGCTAAAATTTCATTTGCAATTTTTTTTTGAAAACGTGTTCACTGGTATTGATCCTAATATGTAGGTCTGGCATGAGTTGAAGCCAATCCTGTGAATTTAAGTATTTCAAGAGTTCCAGTAAATTTTGTTTTTCCCCTCTGTTGTAAGCACTGACTTACAGTACTAAAATACTAACTGAATGTCATATTAAATTTACTTTCATAACTAACATGATTGCTAGTATTGAATGGTTTCCTACCATGATGAGATTGAAAAGAACCATACCAAGAGACCATACATCAACCTAATGGAAAAATGATAGCTTATAATATCTAAAAGGTGGGAGTGTTTAACTGTATAAAAAATTGGGCAAAAATGGCAATGTGCGGGAAAATTCAATAAAAAAACCCTGAAAACTGCATTAAGGAACTTCAATTCACATATTACTCCAATTTAGCAAAAACTAGGAAAAGATAACACAAAGATGTTAAATAGATGTCAACGAAAACCATTGTCCAAAAACTGCAAAATCCATGCATTGCAGACTTTGACAAAAAAAAAAAAAGATTCAAAAATACAATTTCTACAAAACTACATCAAAAATCTAACAAAATTGCAAACCCTTATATTAGTTGCTAAGACATAATTAAATATGTAATGATGAAAAGGTAAATTATACACCGTGAAAAGATGAAAAAACGGACTCCGACAAAGGACTAGCGTCCGAAACGTCATCTTTTCACGGTGTATAATTTACCTTTTCATCATTACTGTTTCATTAGAAACACCAACGCAGCTCACACTAGTTTTAGCTAGTTATACCTTCATAATTAAATATAATAACTATTTTAAAATTGCGTCAAACCTTAGGACTTGATGGTCCAAACACTGGTGACAGACCTGGTCCAGAGGAAACTACCTCTGGTGCAAGGTACTTGGGGGACCTAAAAACAGTACATATTGTGATATGATCAAAAGCAGGACATATAACAAGGATATATAACCAGGATATCCTGAACATTATCTCAAGGACATATATGAGTAATTTTATCATTCCAAGTATTCAGTTAATATAGTCAGTTTGAAACCACCCCTATCAGTCAACTATTAGTTTGTGTAAGTCATTCTTACCCAATTGGAAAAGACACAAGAGAACCACTGTCAGTCATATGATTAAGCCCGAACTTGGAGAGCTTAACCTTACCCTAAAAACACAGAAAACAAAAAATGTGCTAATCAGGCAACTCTTTCATGATAATCCAGTGAACGTCATTATTTTATTACTTTGAACCTTAAAAAAATGGATGGACTGGGGACAGACAACCAGACGGACAGACAGACAGACGGACAGACAGAGAGGAAAGCGAATGGACAGACAGACGGATGGACAGACATTTGTAGATAATTTTATAAAACATATTTTGATCCTTGGATAGAAGAGAATATGAAGAATGGGTGAATATGAAGAATTGTGTTGATGGTTAATATATGAATGCAAACAGGAACAAAAGAAGATCTATATATGGACAAAGAAGTGGGTGGAAGGATCGATGGATGGTCGATTGGTTGAATTGGGATGGGAAGGGATGAGATCAGATATGTGATGGAAATAAATATGTTAGTTATCCTACATATTAAATGGAAACGGCAGGACCAAACAAAGCTCATAGAGTATAGAAAGCAACTGACAGAATCACAAAGTGTGTGCACTAACTAACCTTTGGGTCAAGCAAAATATTATGTAGAGATATGTTTCTGCTAACAATGCCATGGTCATTCAAAAAAGCAAGACCTTGAAGAGTTTCAAACATTATTCTTGTCATTTCATCATCGCTGAAAGCCAATGAAATACTAGTGATTAAATAAAATGCCAACTAATAGATAAAACAGTCCTTGTTAACTAGTAACCCTTGCACGTTGAAAAATGAACCAAGATTATCAGTTCAAGATAATCATAAGATGTTGATAAATATGGTCTGTAATGATCTGGATCTAAATCTAATGATAGCTGCTGGAAGCTATAGCTGTGTGTGTGAAGGAGACTAGATGATAACCTTTTTGAAAAATATGAATGAACTGGATAATGTATTCTGTATCTTCATCCTCCGGAACCCAGGGGTAAAATTCTGTCGCTTGTTTCTTGCTACCAGAGAAATGAGAGACTTTACATACTGATAGCTTAACATTCACCAAAGAATATCAAAGAATCAAGAAGATGTACATGATGTAGTAAAATATGACAAGGATCAGCCTTGACTAATGCACCAGTCAAATTAAACCCCCACCCCCCCTCCCCACCTCCAGATATGTATTTGGTGGGGATTTGTTTCCTTTTGAGCAGCTTCTTCGTTCTGACTGTGTGGGAGATTTACACATTTTGTCATGGTTGGAGTTCTATTTGTAAATTCCAAGATGGCAGCCATTGTCACAGCATTTTACTTTCTTATAAAAAAAACTAGTTAAAAAAATATTTTGTCAGTTTTAGTTCACTATTCAATACTAATCCCCATGTATATCCCGGGGTTGGGGTCATGGGTTTACATGTACTTTGACTGGTGCATAAGATAATACCCAGCTTTTATACCTGAACTTTTTACCATCTTTAATTAATTTGTGCAAGCTGTCTTCATAATGTTCTTCAGCTATAATAAGCCTTTCTAAAATTTATAAACAAAGAAGGTCTTCGGGTGACTTTTTGATAAGGGGGAGGAGTGAAGGATTGAGGGGGGGGGGGTAGTACAGTGAGAAGCCAGTTCTGAGGAGCTGCAGTTTTTACAAGGAAGTGATCTCGTTAATTATCAAAATAAAGATATCAAGCAAGGCCATTCCTATGGTAAAACCAGAACCACACACTCGTGAACCAGTGAATGACAATGCCGTATCTAGTGCAGAGTATCCATGCGATCCATGATGTAACGAGGAAACATCCAAGTGTTCACTACTAAATTACGTGTACAACTCACCATGCTTGGCTCTTACGATATCCAGATACTGACAGATGTTTTCATGATATAAAGACTTTAATATTTGGAATCTTCCCATGACAACAATAGAGTTCGGTGTCAGAGGCAAGCCATTGGTTCCACACTTGTCAGTCGGATGTGGAGAAGGAATAAACGTCCAAATACCAATCTTTGCTTCTCCTAAACAACTCATCTTCAAAAATGATACCTAATGAGCAATTAAGCCTTGTTTGTGTTACTCTAGAGTGCTACAATCGAAAGAAAAAATTAAATTAGTGAGGTTTCTCAAGTTTCAAAGTTTTCCGGCCGCCATTTTGAAAAAATCAAAACAGTGACCTCCCCTTGTGCATAAGGAGCCTGGCCTTTCGAGGTATTTTTTTTTTCACGAAATTGAGGAAATCAATTTTCTCTTAATTTCTGTGAATGACATTGTTTTTTAGATCTTGTTTGGCTTCTAAAGGTGTAGCACAAGGTTTTAGGTATTTAACTTTGTCACATTTATCGCGATCGACGCAGAGGTTTGGAAAAAATTTCCAAATCAATTGTTACCTTGGTTGGACACGTGGACTGAAGAAATATTCAAAGATGGCGGATATGGTTGAGGAATACGGGAAAAGGGCAAAAATAGCTGTACGTTTTAGAATCAAATCTTCATGAGCTTTGTCGTTCTCTGTTTTTTTTGTTTGTTTATTTTTGTTTGTTTTTATTTCTACTGTGTTCTAAAATTTTCTAGGAAGATCAAATTGTGATCTTGAAAAAAAGGCTTGAATCTCTCAAGTCGAAAGTTGTCAAGCAGAGCAGAACCCGGAAGAGAATGCACAAGCCTCGGGTGTACTAGAAGACCTGGAGACAGAGAATGCCAAGCTTAAATACCAGACCAATCAATTGAAACGCGTAAGATAATGATTAATTAAAAAATAAGTGATTAAGTACATATTAACGTACTTTGTCCTCATAATTAAAAGAAAAGGACTTAACTGTCATTAATATTAATGGCTTCATTTAAACAACTTGATTGACATGCCATACGTGTATTTATTGAGTTGGATAAATTAATCTAACTAGCCAACAGTGTAACTAAATGCACTCTACTTAGTACTTATAGTTAGCCCAATTAGAAAACAGGTCTTCCTATATGCATTTAACATATATTGGGCTATTGCATTTATTTTCTGCACCATTCTCTCCCCCCCCTCCCCACTCCCCGTTAGGTCCAAAGTTTTTATGAAACATCCTAAGAATTTCCTGAAGACACAAAGATCGCTGTGGAATTACCCTGTTGTTAATAACTTATCCTTAAAGAATAAAATATGTGAATTCAATGTCCTCAACCCAGCAACTCATCATTTCATGATTTATATTGAATATCTCAAATATCAAAAAGAAAGTAAAGGGTCATTCTTATTATTTTATTACCTGGCTTTGAAATTAGGAAGAGATTCTTAGGCTTGATAGGCACTTTAATACTAACACATAATAGATCACTAGATAGGCTGCATACATTTCTTGGAAATGGCTTTCATTTGACAGGGTATTCTATAGTTATTCCTTCTTTGCACACAGTGAGTAGATGCTGTACTTTATCTATCCAAACATCATCAAATAATCATCAATTGGTAGGAGAACATCTATAGGACATTAGATCTATATTTGTTACTCTTTTGCTCCTGTAACCTTATGCCTTTTATTTCTACAGAGTATTGAGGACGAAAAAGTAAAATCTACAAAGACAATGACCAACTGCCAGTTTGTATTGAGTGAATTGTTTAAGAATGCCATTGTCAATGCTTTTCCAGTGCTGGAAAATCCACCAGTGATGGTGCAGGCATCACAGGCTGAAAGATTTGGTGATTATCAATGTAACAGTGCAATGGCAATCAACCAGGTGAGACAATCAGAAATAATTAATGAATGGCATGCTACGGTATCTGTTCTTATTTTTGCAAACAGTTTAACAATAAATAATATATATATATATATATTTATTTATTTATAATTTTTATAATCAACAACTCTAAGCCCACTTCCACAGAGCCCATCAAATGCCCAAAAATACATTGTAGGATTATTTACTTACTTAAGCACTGTTAAAAATATTTTAATAAATTATCGGGAAGAAGTTTGGTCTTTAAGTTTTCATTGCTACATGATGATCAAGACAACAGTCGTGATATGAAAATCCAGCAACATTGCAGTCAATCAGAGTATGTAAAGGTACCAAACAATAATATATTTTGATTGACGGTAGTCTATTTCCCTGTCGTTCCTATCATCTCAACAGTGCGTATATGTAGCAATGAAAACAGTTGAAAAGGGATAAGTAATCCCCTTTTTCTTTCTATCTGTGACTCAAATGAGTGACTTATTGCTGTTGTAGATACTAAAGAATCAAGGCCAAAATGTTAACCCTAGGAGTATTGCTGAAGCAATTGTAGCTAACATGCCTGAGAATGATATTATAACAAAGGTATGGTCATTATATATTTCATTATATTAGTACTAGGATAAGAATTGAATATATGTTTCAGTATATCATGACTATGTTAGACTACAACAATGATATGTATAATTAGTTATTGGTCTGAGGCTCTGGCACTTAGATGTTCTGTTATTGGCATTTCTAATTTATAGGATTAATCATGTTTGGCTTTGCTGTATAGTAAATTTGCAACACAGGTTCTTTTTTCTGTCACAGGTAGAAATAGCTGGCCCAGGATTTATCAATGTCCATTTGAACAAAGATTTTGTGCAGAATTTGTTGAAGGATATTCTCATCAATGGTGTGCACCCACCTGCAGTAACAGTGAAAAAGAGATGCATTGTTGACTTTTCTTCACCTAACATTGCCAAAGAGATGCATGTTGGCCATCTTAGATCCACAATCATTGGTGACAGCATCTGCCGTCTGCTGGAGTTTGTAGGCCATGAAGTTTTGAGGTTAGAACTCATGGTTTATCACAGTCCAATTACATATTTAACTATAAGGGATATCAAAAAGTTAGAGCTTTTAGCTTTGCAGGGCACCATTGAAAAACTCCTTTAGAGACATGAACTCAATGAATAAAGTCATAATTAAAAGTTGAGATTTTGGGGATTTTTTCAAAACTATTGAGCATACAACCAAGCTAAGGTTTGGGACATTTATTCAACTCTAATTAGAAAATGGGGCATAAAATAACGACTGGTCATTGGACAGTGTCTAGTCAGAATATTGAAACTCGTATCATATAGCCAATCTTGGCCTTTCTGGTCATTTTGACCATTACTGTTGAGAGAGAAATGAGGTGTGATCATTTAAGCTAAAGCTAATTTGGTCGGCTGGTCATGACAGGTAACTGACCATCCATTATTTTAAGCCCTGGGAATGATGCAATGTTATTTAGAGGGTAGAAATTCAACCTGTTTTGGATGTAGTCAAACCTGAGAATTTAGTAGGTCATGAGATCAACTGGGCCATGGTAGCCATAACACTAAAAGATATTGCTAAAAATTTAGCTACCCTGCCCCATCCCCCACCCCTCTAGATCAAATCCAAGTTATAAATCTTGCAATTCCCAGAACTTCATCTAGCAATTAATTACAGGCCCACCCTGCAAAGAGCTTGCAGTTTGCCTTCCCTGGAACATTTAAAACCCATAGATTTTAATGTACCTTGAAAATCTTTTAGGCTTAACCATATTGGTGACTGGGGTACACAGTTTGGAATGATTATTGCACATCTTCAAGACCGATTCCCCAACTATGTAAAAGAGTCACCTCCAATTAGTGATTTACAAGCCTTCTACAAAGTAAGTTAGAATTTGCTAATTGGATTAGGTCTATTATGTTGAAGGGCATATTTCAGGTCTGCACCAGTCGGGCTGGGAATACTGCCATATTAGCATTTTCTAAAAAATATTTGCTAGGGGTTCTTGAGATGACCACTCAAGATGGTGGACCTATTTCATTTAGTGATGTTAACTCAGAGGGCCACATTCGTTTATTGTGATTTATGAATGGGCTCTGCCCAGCCAGAGCATGCAAATATATCTCATAATATATATGATACATTAATTTATATTTTTTAAATTTGTAAATATTAGTAGTTTTATATTGAGGGCCACAAGTTTATTAGTGTAGCACACTGTTTAGTGCCACCCTCATTAAATAAAGTTGTTATTATTATTATAACATTGTTTAATTGAAGGAACCCTTTCTGTAAACCAGGAATCCAAAAAGCGCTTTGATGAAGATGAAGAATTCAAAAAACGGGCCTATGAGAGGGTAGTACAGCTCCAAGGTGGTGACCCAGATGTCAGGACAGCTTGGAAGTTAATCTGTGATGTCTCAAGAAAAGGTGTAGTAACATGATTGGTATACCTTACTAAACCAATGAAGCATATATCCGTAAACAAAACGCATTAAAAAATATATGTCCAAAAAACGTTTCTAGCTCACTTTTTTTCCTGTTTTCATTTAATTACCAGAGTTTGCCAAGATCTACGATCGGCTTGATGTATCTCTGATTGAAAGAGGAGAATCATTTTACCAGGAAATGATGGCTGATGTTGTGCAGCTGTTGGAAAACAAAGGCGAGTTTTCCTTTATAATGCAAATATTTGCTTGACATCTGGCAAAGATTGACAGTGAGCAAAGGCTAAAAAACAGGGCTGGAAATTCTAACTTCTAACTCAAATTTTAAAGAAAACCTTTTTATTCACATCATTTGACCACTTTGTGTTTCCAGGCCAAGTTGTGACTGAGGATGGTCGTAAAGTAGTGTTCGTTAAGGGCCGCAAAGTACCATTGACTATAGTCAAGTCCGATGGAGGCTACACATATGACACCTCAGATATGTGTGCTTTGAAACAAAGGGTAGAAGATGAGAGAGGAGAATGGATCATCTATGTTACAGATGCTGGACAAGTAAATACCCTTATGCTTTGTTCTGATCTTTGAAGCCTTTGACCAGAGTTAACTCTGCTTTGACTTTTAAATATTTTTACATAGCTCAGTTGGTTAGTATGCAGCCTTTAAGACTAGAGGTACATGCTTCGATCCTCAGAATTTTCACATCGGTTTTGACTTAGTTCTGTGTAGCTTTAGCTTAAAATAACGGTAATGAGGAGAAGTGATAGTTTGAGAAGGTAAATCACAGCTAAGGAAAATTTCATGGTAAGGTAAAATAAATTATCTTTTTTGTCCTCCCTGTTGGCTTTAATGGTTCATGTCTAGAGCACTCTGTATTAAGTAGATTTGACAAAGTGTGGAGGTGAAGTCTTGTGGTACATGTCTTAACTTGCCTTGACCTTGTCATGCCCAAGCATTATCAGTACCATCACCACTACAGCACCCATACTTCCCTTCAAAATATTTTTAACATTTTCAACCTTATCTCGAATCACTGTGTTTAACTCAAGGGCTAATGATGGAATAAACAATTTGTTTCCTTTCAGTCATCTCATTTTGAACTGATTTTTGGTGCAAGTCGAGAAGCAGAGATATATGACCCCAGGAGAGTCCGTGTAGACCATGTTGGATTTGGTGTAGTACTGGGAGAAGACAAGTAAGAGAAATCCCCTTATCTATAACGTATTCACTCGCCGCCCATAGAATAAATGAAAGGAAAACTGAGAAGTAGAAACTATGATCAAAGAATTTGATCATATTCTTTTGTAATTTTGCGTGCTGTAGCGTGGTTTTAAATGTGGTAATTATAGTCAGGCATAAACTAAAGAAGTACTTAGGAGTTGACACTGACTGACTGGGAATAATACTTTATTCGAAACCGAAACGTCTAAAAAAAGTGTTATTCTCACTGTAATAATCATGTAATGATATCTCATCATGAAATCTAAAGGAAAAAGTTCAAGACTCGATCAGGAGAGACAATCCGCTTGATTGATCTGTTGGATGAGGGAATACGAAGATCAGAGGAAAAACTAAAAGAGAAAGGACGAGACCAGGTAGTTAGTTAGCTGACTTGAAATAATTCGTATTAAAGAGCTGGTGGTCAGTCTGCGTTTCAGGAAGGTTTTGCGAAGAGATTAATTTCCTAAAGCCCTGGCTAAACAGAAAAACAAATAAGAAATATAAAATATAAAAATTTGAGAAAATATGTTTTCAAAAATATGTTCACCGGCTAAGCAAAACTTTGTCGCGCGTAGCAATGTTTCACACCTGTCACACGTAGCTAACTGGGGAACATCGAGAAAGCATTTGCTAAAGTGATTTCTATTTTGCCTGAGCTTAACCATGGTTAAACATAGTTAACTATAGTTAAATTAAAATTCCAGTCCCCAATTAGGTGCATAAAATAATTTACATTCAGTTGCATGTTAAAAATATGATTTAACTGAAATCAATTGGCCTGTTCAGTTAAGGTGCTGACACACGATACAACATTGCACGCAACATCGCAAGCAAGAAATCTGAATCGGGGTGACACACATTGCAACAAAATCACGCAAGATATTTGGTCAGCAGTTATATATTTGGTGCAAGCTGATTGGCTGGAAATTTCAAAATGTTGTAGGTAACGTTGCAACCAAGTTCACATGATGAAATTTGTTGCACGCAATGTTGCAAGAGTAGAGTGCGATTCAACTTCAGGTTTGTTGCATGCAAATTTGCGTGCAACAAGTTTGGGGTAAACAGTCCTGCTGTGTGCAATCGGCCGTTGCATGCAATGTTGCACCGTGTGTCAGCACATTTATGAGCCTGAATAGTGCTGAAATTTGCAAGTTGTCGCGCGCCTGCCTTCTCTTCAAATGTAAAAAGATGCCGAGTTAGGTCGGTGACCCTTTCATTCTGATTATAACATTTAGGTTCTTAGCAAGGAAGAATTGAAGGCAGCCAGCGAAGCAGTTGCTTATGGATGCGTTAAGTATGCTGATCTCTCACACAACCGAGTTAATGACTATGTTTTTTCATTCGACAAGGTAAGTGTATGTTGTTTTATTCATTTATTCTTTGGTGTATTTTTTTCTGAGAGTCTTTAGGCCCTGGCTAAACGAGGAAACGTGTTTTCTTAAATGTTTCCAAAGGTGACAAAACCACCATAATCAATAACGGTTAGCGCATGCGCACTTTTAAGATAGAGCTAGCGTTGTTAAGTAACGAACTTTTAGAATGTTTACTTTCGTGGCTAAACGAGGGAACATTGGGAAAATTGTTTCCGTGAGTCTTGGAAGCATGAAATGTTTCTGCCGCACAGAAAAAGCATTTTATTTGTGTCTTTTTGGAAGCAAAATTTGTTGCACGCAGCAATGTTTCGCATGTGAATAAACTTGGAATCATCGGGGAAACATGCGCGCGGGAAACTTGTTTCCTCGTTTAGCAAGGGGCTAAGAGTTGTAAACCTTTGAGCCGGGTTTACATTCAAATGGTTTCCTCCCTGAATCAATCAATAGTTGAGATAAACGAGTAGCATCCAATCACAGCGCTGAGCCTTTTGAGTTAAGGTGGCTGCCTACTTTTGAACGTTCGAATTGAGCCCACGATGAGCGCGCGCTCAAAAACCGCTGAAAAATCTACAAGATTTTATTGAAGAACCATACTTGTTTTGAGCTTCAACAGGGCAAAACCCTCAAATTTTGCACGGGACTCTATATTTTTTAATAGCTCATTCGAAAAAACTCTCATAAATCTATGTTATATCAACATTTTAAAAAAAGTTTAAATCCGCAACACATAAAAAAATAGATTTTTGTAGGGATTTTTGTTCGAATTTTTAAGAGCACCAAAACTACAAAATATAAGAAATTAATTTATCTTTTTGTCTTTTTGTTGAAAATAACCACGTATTATTGTAGAATGATTGACTAGCCGACACTCGTGCAATCATATAGTCTGCAAATAACTATGATCTTATGGATCTTTTTTTTTTTTTTCTAATGACTTCCGGTGGCGCAGTTTTTACTCCAAAAGCTCGTGCATAGGCTTCCATTAAATGCTGATTATCTCGAAAACAAGATCGGGACACCCTATTTTTCTTTCCAGATTTGGAATCAGTATTAAATTTCAATTCGGAAAATTGAAGCTTAAAAAAAAGTTTAAATCAATTTTCAAAAGTAGGCAGTCACCTTAAGGCGTTTCCTTATCAATCACTATGCACAGAGGAAAGCAATAAATACAGGGTAAGATTATTATTGTGATATGTTCTTATTAATCTTCGTTGAATAACGCCTGGGGGAAGTAGTTATAACTTTCTCAGTTTCAATTTCAAATGTTTTCAAGTTTTCAAGTTTGTTTTTACAAAATAATGTCTATACTTACACAATTTATCACCCTCCCGCAAATAGCACTAAGCTAATCTAGACTGGCTAGACTGTCTTGAAAATGGTGTTCTCATTGACTGGCTTAAAGTGCTAGTCTTACGAAACTTACACCATCCCTGGAAATTGTACCATATAAAACTAGATATGTAATATTATTTACTGTCCAAATTCTTTTTCGACACGAGACTGGGAAGATGTTGCATTTAACCGGTAAAGTGATTGCATACGCGCCACCCTTCAAAATTCGCGGCTTTTCGCAATGTGTAATTGCAACCAAATTTCGACTATTTTTGGTTTAAAAACAAGCATTAAACCAAATCATGATTTCTTACAGGGAATGCTGTAGAGTCAGTGTGGATAAAAAGAATGCCAGTTGCGCATATGACGTCACACAAATTAAAATGCAACGACAAAATCGCTGCTCATAGAATTCAGACGGGAAAAGTTTCTTTCTTGAGCCAATTATTGTTTACTGGTGAACAATATAATCTATTTGAGATTTTTTTGCGTCATTAATATCTTCGTAAGACTAGCACTTTAAAAACAAGGCTCAGCCATACATCAATCAGTGCTTAGATGTAAATCTTTATTTTTTTTACAATTAAGATTTTGATTATCAATTTTAGATGCTCGATGACAAAGGCAACACGGCTGTGTATCTACTGTATGCACTAACTAGAATCAGGTATGATTGATGTCCCTTCTATGACTTTTCAAACTTATAACTGAGCTCAGGTAAATCCATGCTCAGAAAGGGAAGTCTTCGCTTTTTCTTTGAGTATGATTCAAAGGTGAATTGATTTCTCGTATTACAACACGATGTTTTGTTGTTCAAACAGATCAATTCAGCGTAACGCTAACGTAGATCAGGCAACACTCGAAGCAAGCTTCGCCACAACTCCAGTCAGCCTCGAACACCCAAAAGAATGGAAACTTGGCAAGTGTATAAGTCGATTTCCAGAAATCCTGTCTCGTATTCTTGACGATCTCTTGATGCACTCACTGTGTGAATACCTTTACGAGCTTGCGACCACAACTACCGAGTTTTACGACAGTTGTTACTGCATCGAGAAGAATAGAGAAACTGGTGAGATTATCAAGGTCAATATGGATCGACTTTTACTCCTGGAAGCAACTGCCAGGATCATGGAGACTGCCTTCCGTATTCTAGGAATCAAAACACTCGGGAAAATGTAATATTCTAGGCTTATAGTCGTATTTAGAATTTGAAGAATTGAAGCAAAATCGAAGAACTAAAGTAATAAAGAATGCACAGAATTTTTCCTTTTTTCCTTTTGTGTTACAGCCTTTTTCCACCCACGTGGAGCAAACGCGACCGATTGGAGGCCGTTTAGTGGGTTTTTTTAATATCATTATTTAGATAGAGAAGAGCGGATTTTGAAAAAGTCCCAATAAACGGCCTCTTATCACGCTGAAACTTCGCCAGAAGACTGAACAAGGTACAATCAACTACTGGGCCAAGTTTTGAAGCAAATCGATTGCCGATTTTTTCATTCTTGGTAACCATTGCCAAACTTTTTTATTCCCTTTGCATTTGGACTGATTTCGTGAAATTCAGATCATCACGTAGCTAGTCAGTAATTAAAAAAGAAGAAGCTAACAAGCAAAGACCACAGAGAATCAAACAATCAATTTAACAAATATGCTCATCTATAACTAGTTCAGTTAGCATGCGTTCCTACCCGATCAGAAAAAGTTGCTATAGTTTAGTACATATACTATGCCCTCTGGTCAGTGTTAGTCAGTAATTAAAAAAGAAGAAGCTAACAAGCAAAGATCACAGAGAATCGGACAATCAATTTAACAAATATGCTCATCTATAACTAGTTCAGTTAGCATGCGTTCCTACCCGATCAGAAAAAGTTGCTATAGTTTAGTACATATACTATGCCCTCTGGTGGCTTTCTATCGACTTGCTCTGAGCTCTAAATTCATATTTCATTATTTTCTAGCCTTGTCTAGTACCACAAATAACAACATATGACAGATATAAGAATAATCATACGAATATACTTCAAAAGCGAGTAGCAAGACATTAAAACTAGTAATAATTCAGTCTATACCTACTAGTTGGTCAAATAAATGGATACAAACAATTTTGAAATTAGGTTGAAAACGATTGGTAGACCACGTTGTTTTGGCTTTTAGCGGCGGAGGATTTATGATAGATCATTAATGAGTTTCGACTAATTATCGATCAGCCACCCATCGGGATTATAAGTTAGTGCAACTTGGTGCCTAGCATCCAAGAAGACTTTGGTGTGCTCTGATAGGATTTCTGGATTCGCCGGGCACATCGCCAGCAAAGTGAGTAACTTCATATGCCGTGAGTTAGCCATGCTCTAACTTGTGGATCAGCTTGGTAAATCCTTGTTTTCATTTGTATGTATTCTTTTCAGTATAAATTTATCCATCATCAAAAACGAGAAACTTAACAAATGAACCTCATTGTAACTGAAAAAGAATTTTAAAAAGCTTATTGGTAAAAACTATTACACTGCTTTAAAAGAAGATAGTCATCACGAAAGAAAGGTTATAATTGCTAGATTAACAAGCTCTTTCATTGCTAGAGCGCTATAGCCGCGTTAGCCAATTAATTTATCACCGTATAATTATTAATTTTTATTTCGATATATATCACAAACTACATCCGTGCATTTTCGTTAGATACTAAGATTATCCTAATAAAATATAAAGTTCAATACCAAAACCCTAAAACTATAACTATATCAATCAAAACCTGTATTTTTTTGTCGATAATCAAGATCAAGAGACTGCTCTCATGGTTGAGTTTAATTAATATTCAGCAACCTAAGTAAACATTTTCTCTTTCAGCGTTTCCATATCAAGTATCCTTCTAATTACGTGTGAATGAAAACAGTAAAGTCCTTGAAAAAGAAAAGAAAGAAGGAAAAAGGAGGTATTAACCAAAAAACGGTAAGGACCTGACAACAACTTACATCGACACATCTATCAACTTACATCTACAGAACAGAATACACTCAAAACTGATATAAAAACTGAATAAGAATTTTTTTATTGAATCAATAAATTATATAGTAATATTTTAAAAGAGAACTTTCGTATTTTTAGGATAATAATTAAGAAATATTCGTGTAGCTGTACGGGAATTGTGGTTATTGATGCATGCCAGGAGTAACGTAGAGTAACTAAGATTAGGTCACCAATAATCACAAGAAGGTGGTGATCGGGTTTATACGAACTGATAACTGTTACCCTTTGAAGAACAGTCCAATAAGTCTTACAGTGGCGCTCCCGACCTAAGTAAATACACTACCAGTTGGAAGGACTCTTACTCACTGGTGATTTTGGTGGGCTAAGAGAGTTTGAAATTTTTTGTTTAGGACACGGTAAAACGTCACAGTTGACCAGAGAAATAAAAAACGTGAAAAGGATTTGCAACATTTTCCAAGTTGTAGTTAAAAAAGAGAATGTTATAATTGCCTTTGTTGAAAAGGGCCGGTTACAAAACGTTAAGGGAAATACAGGGAACGATAAAAACGTTGTCAGTCATTGTTTAATTTGTGAGAAGAAAAAACGTCAATCTGAAGTTGATAACTTCGTTACTTCTCAAAAAACAAATCTTCTTCTTTAAGGTATGTCCGCGGAGTCTTGTTTAAGTGTTGGCTAGCGTTGGATTTAGAACATTCAAAATGCAAAGGAATTCAAATTGAGCAGAGTGATGTTCATTTTGGCTATCTATTTTGAGTAGTTCTCATATCTTAAACCCTCCGATTACTAGTAGGTGGATATTTAATGCTCGATCTTTGATTGGATGAGTTCTAAAGAGCGGAGATAATAAAACACGCATTTTAATATTCGCCATAGTTTGTGAATTTTTCTCCCTCTTCTCAGTCGTTTCAGCCTTCCCCCCGCAAACAATCAAAAAAACTTCATTAAATATTAATTAAATCTGTTCTTAGCTGTCGGCGCGTCGGATCTCTAATTTATGCTTTTTGGTGTGTATTTTCAATTAATATGGGAAGCAAGTATGGCGTAGCCGTGAGATCGCTCGGTTCTCATCAATGTGGCGACCCGGGATCGATTCATTATCATTATCTTCATGACTGGATCACTATTATCACAGTGTCATCGTCATCTTCACCACTATCGGCATTATTATTGTTTACCATTCCGGCCCCTCTCACCACTCTGGTCCGGGTTCGAGCCCCGGCTCGGGCTACAACATACATGAGTTGATGTGTTGTTTTCCCCTGTGCCACAAGGGTTTTTCTCCGGGTTCTCTTGGTTTTCCTCCCTCCGTAAAAATCAACGCATGAGTCGAGTGTTTTATACATAGAATATATAATGGTATAATAGTACGTAGCTCATTATATTCATCGTCATTATTCGTCACAGCACCGTCAACGCCAGCATCAGCAGCATCTTCACTGTCATCAACATTGCCACCATCCCCATCATTACATTACATCGTAATTTCCAACGTCATAGTTATTATAATATTATTGGTCGGTTGGTCGGTTGGTCGGTTGGTCGGTTGGTCGGTTGGTCGGTTGGTCGGTTGGTCGGTTGGTCGGTTGGTCGGTTGGTCGGTTGGTCGGTTGGTCGGTTGGTCGGTTTGTCAATTGGTCGGTCGGTCGGTCGGTCGGTCGGTCGGTTGGTCTTATATCTTTTTTATTCATCAATTGCAGTGGTTAGAGCTTATTCATCACCATCATGTCTAAACGAACTAATGACAAAACTGGCCTTGCATTTTCTGGTGGTGGTGTGCGGTCAGCTGCAATCTGCTCTGGTGTCCTGCGCCGTATGCTTCAAAAACAGGTCTCCATCGATTACCTGAGCTGCGTTTCCGGAGGGGGGTACACAGGGGCATCGTATCTTGACTGGAAATATCGCAACGAAAACAGAGATGACCCATCCTGGCATAAAGACTACTTTGATCACCTTCGTACCCATAGTAATCCATTCTGTAACTGCAGAAACCCTTGTGTGGCAATCCTAGATGCATTGGTATTAGTCATACTGGTCTTCGTCGTTTCTCTCGTTCTCCCCTGGGTGTCTGCCTTCACCTTTGCCATCCCAACTGCTTATATAGCGGATTTCTTCTTTGGCGACATTCTTCGCCTTCCATTTACTTGCCCTGACGAGAAGACCAACAATTTCACTAGTTCTGAGATAGTTGATAATCCAAATACCATAGTAGGACTTAAGCTCAATAATGGAAGTGCCGCATGCGTGCCTAAATTTGGCCCTCACATGTACAAGACTATCTCACTTTTTACTTCCATCTTGGTAGCATTCCTTCTGTTTTACTTCCTCAAGAAGTTGTTAGAGCAACGTCGCACACTGTACTATATTTTTCGTCTTTTCTCCAACTTCAGCGGGTTTACTTTGGCCATGACGTTTTTACCATGGTTTATTGAGGAATACGTTGTTGTCACTCCAATGTGGGCCAATGCTCTGATCATCGTATTTAGCATCTTTATCTGGATTGGATTCCCACCGCTCAGAGAAAAGGCATCCTTGGCCTTGATTGTCTATTTCTACGCATATGCTGTTAAGTGGAGAGTCTACAAGACGCCTATCTTAGGCTTCGAGTACTCACGCCTGACTTTTTGGATCATGCTCTGGATCAGTGGTGTTCTCCTTTGGTTGCACCCGTTCATTGGATTGCTGCAGCAGAATGCAGTTCATCTGTACAATGCGTAAGTATGCGAAGAGTACCTGTTTTACTTCTCGTTTTGGCATGTGGTGTGGTGTGTTTGGTATCTTTTGTTTATCTACTGCTTGGAGATTTTTGCGATTGCTTTTCACTAATTCAAAGAATATGTGAATGTTAATTGTCAACTGACGTTTCACTTTTGCTGTAAACGAAAATCTTGCTTAAACCATTTTATATTCGACTGGAAGAGTCAACTACATACTAATATCGTCCCATGTGGCAATGATTTTGATCCGTTGACTCTTAAAAGATTACCAGTATAATGGCTTTTTGAATTTTTTTCTTTCAGGTGGAGACTTCATAAGTCGTTCTTCTCGCCAGAGAGCGCGAGAACACCTGGAGATAACTGTGCGGACATTATTCCCTGGGCCGGCTACTGCTGCCCATCTAAAGAAGAAAAACTCAACAAACCACTGACACTGCATGACATCGTCGATATCCAACCCGAATATAAATGCAACGTCACTGCTCATCATTGGTATAAGTCGGAGAAAAGAAAGGGAAAAGACTTCGAGCTTCTTATCCTGTCCCCAACAGTAATTGAACGTCTTGACCGTGATCCACATGATGAAGAGTTCGAAGGTACCGAGTTCATTGGACCAGCAGAAATAAAATTGTCCTCGGCCATGGCAACATCTGCAGCAGCATTATCTTACGACCTTGGAAATCTAGAGAACGTCAATAAACCGTTCCGTGACTTACAAATTGTCCTTGGATTGGGCCTAGGGAAGAACCTTGTGGTACAACCATCACTAAGGAACGTCAACTGTTTTGTGCGCGTAAGTAATACTGTAAAGTATTTTCACAACGATCTAGAAACACAAATACTTCTTTGTGTTGACATACTGCAGTGACTGACGTGAAATGGCTGAGGATGTGCAAGAGAACTTTCTCGAACCCTCTTCCCGAAAACATCCGCGGAAATATCGCTGTATGGCAATGAAAATTGTAGAAGGCTTCAAACGATTGACCAGTCAAGTGTCTTATAGACAATACGAATACATTCATATATATGGGATATGATTAATTTGCCAAACAATCACTGGAATATGGATTTACACTTTTTTGATTCCTTAGAGAATACAATACTCATAATTAAAGAACAAAACCAGCGTGAAAAGGATTATGGTCTAGAGACGGGGGTAAAACGTCATCTCGCTTCAGGCTTATTGCAAAAACACAGAACATAGAAGCTGAGACCAAAAGGTTTTCTGGGAAATGACTAATTATCCTCTGATGTATTCATTTGAAACATGTATACAGTCATGAATAAAAGGGTAAATTTTACACCGTGAAAAATGAAAAACACTTACTGACGTTTCAGACGCTAGTCCTTTTACTCCGACGAAGGACTGTTTTTTCATCTTTTCACGGTGTAAAGTTTACACGCTTTTATCATTACTGTTTCATTAGAAACACCGACGCAGCTCACAGTAGTTTTTAACTAGTTATATCTCTTCTGAAACATGTATAGTTGATATGAAACGTGTTAAAAACCTCCATGCTTTTTATCAGTACAAGGACGTATGAGCATTCCACGTGTTATATCACTAGACACAATCATTTGAGATACACAGTTGATATAAAACGTGTTAAAAGCCTCCATGCTTTTTGTTAGTACAAGGACGTATGAACATTCCACGTGTTATATCACTAGACACAATCATTTGAGATACACAGTTGATATGAAACGTGTTAAAAAACCTCCATGCTCTTTGTCAGTGCAACAATTTATGCAATTTTTCACGAGTTGTATCATTACATACGACAAGCAACCAAGGTCTTCCATATACCATTTTGGTCTCAGCTTCTATGTTCTATGTTTGTTGTTTGTTTGTGTTTTTTTTGGTTTTTTTGTTGTTGTTGTTGTTGTTGTTGTGTTTTTTGTTGTTGTTTTTTTGTTGTTTTTTTTGAGTTAAACTCGACAATGATATGCAATTGAGTGTATAAAAGAGGCAATAATGACGAATATTTGAAAACGTTTTTTCTAACTTGTTTTTAAGGCTCTTCCGCTAATCATTCAGTTCCTTATGGCAGTTCCGTTGCTCGCCCTACCCTTTCTACAATACTTTGGTGGTAAAAAAATTTGGGAGGAAGTAGGTGTGATCGCATTTATGACGGTATTCTGCCTTTTGACATTGATTTCCTTGCTTCCAACCGGCGCAAAAAACCCAGGATGTTTTGAAAAACTTATAAGGTTAGAAAAATCAGTATTTGAAGCTTTAAATTAAAGGGGCACTTGGATGAAAACGCCCCAATTTTTCAAAGTCCAAATAATTGAAGTATTTGTGGGTAATTTGACTCAATTATGAGTATATAAACCAGATCTGTGAAAATTTTCGCCTGGGAGCCACTTGCATTTGAGACATTTTGGGTTAAAAGAGAAAAGACCAATAGGGTTGAGTAAATGACGTCATTTACTCACAATTTATATGCTAAATACAATTGATAATTTTTATCAGATCGGACACATTTGACTGTGAAGTAAATGTGTTGCTTGGCTACTGGGGCCAAACAGATACGTGTAACTAAGTTTAATGTCATTTCCAATGTTTATCCATTTTCATCCAAGTGCCCCTTTAATAGGTGTACATTTCAACTAACTCACTCATTTATATTATTCATCCTGCAAAACTATCCTTCCTATTTTCCTCCATGCCGTCTCCCATTTCATTCCCTTTGTTCATCCATTTATGATCCCCCCACCCACCGATCCTATGTTAACAATTCGTCCGTTCAAAAGCTTGTAATTGTATTTCTGATCATTATCAATTAGGTGGTGTATAGTCAACGTCTACCATGTGAGATTTATGCGCAAAGTCATAGGCGTCTCGAATGCTGGCCCCATACCCCCTGCAGTCGTGCACTTGAGCGACGGAGGTCACATAGAGAACCTAGCCGTACTCCCTCTACTCAAACTAAGACTTTCTCGAATCGTTGTTGTCAATGGTGGTTTCTTGGAGCCTGGAAATACCTATGCTACAGATCTCCTGGAGCTACTTCAACAGGCACGTGATAAGCTACGATGCTCCTTCACGGGAATCGACGGACGTGACATTGCTGAAGACGTGCGAGAGAAGTTTGTCGAACCACCTTCCGGAAAACAACCAAGATGTTATCGCTTTCTCGTCCACTACTACGAGAAAGATAACAATGAGACAAGAAAAGTCGGGCAAGGAGAGATAATACTTCTGTCTCCGAGACACCCCGATGACGGAATCGTCCAGTTCGAGGACTATAAATGGAAGGACTTCAGTGATAACCACGTGACACTCGACCTTGACGGGTCGGACTGGGGACCAGGACCGTATCTGAAGGCCTCGGAGGTTGATCGCCTAGCAGGTTGCTGTTGTGAATGCTGTCACTGGGGTCTCTTGCGATGTCTGCTTAAAGGTTTTAGTGGACGATTTCCATTCACTCCGACTTCCAATCAACTCTTTACACCGGCTATGTTCAGCGCCTACCACAGAGAGGGCTATCGCGCATGCGTGGAGGCAGAGGCTGATACTTTTTTAAGTGGACAAACCGACCAATAACTTAGAAAATATTATGCAAGTGATAGGTAAAATGATCCAGTCAAATAGGAGTAAACTTAAATGATACGTTATGGGTTAAACGAGGTAAAACTGACGTAAAAATGTAATGAAAAAAGACTGGGGAGAAAATGGAACTGAACCCTTTCTGGTGTGATGTCGGTAGCCTGAGTGTGACCTTCTTAACCCTCACCCTTCCCCTCAAAATAGTGTATACCGATAAAGGGTATATCTTTAAAAGAAATAGATATTTTTAGATAAATGGGATAATGGGAATTAATATTCAAAGGAAAAAGAAACACAACAGTCCAAATCTAACACCGGCCGACATACCGACATAGCTTGGGATTTTCAAGGGATTAAAATGTAATTATATTCTTGATGTTATTAATTATAACTTCAGTAGTGTCAGTGGTATTAAAAGTTAACGTAAACAAAAACGTATTATTTTTAGCAAAATTGATAGTTCTAAACACTTTAGCTGGCGTGCACATGTACCTAGCGTAGATTCAGTCTTTCTCTTCATCCTACTCTCCTAGGAGTGAGTGTCTATGATAGACGTAGTTTTATTCACCCCTGGCGATATAGAAATAGGCACTGATTTGCACTGATTTATTTATTTCCGTATAGGAATCCCACACGGGACTAAACTGGGACTATTTCTATTTCTCTTCTATTTCTCGTCAGGGTCAGAGGTGGATCGATGGATCCAGGTGTTATGAGGGGGAAGATTAGTCACCCCCAGCCCCCTTTGCACTATAACAAATTGTGTTTACGACTGTAAACATATCAGTTTCCGGCTCATCTTTCACTCCATATTTCAGTTTACCATTTCCAATTTTTGTTTGTTTGTTTGTATTTATTTATTTTTTTTTCGCGCGCGTTGACCCTTTTGGAAGAACGTTGATGACATTGCAGTTGTTTCTAAAGTTATTCCCGAAAATGGCGTCTCCATCCTACGAGTGGAGCTTGATAAGATCATCAGTAACTGGGCTTTAATGAGCTATTCTATGAATAAAAATATGGTGACGAACTTGAATAACTCAGTATCAAAAATTGTTCTGCAATGACCAGCGACTAACTAGCCTCTCACATATGAAAGCTTTTATGGTTCCACGTGAGCACGAGGCAGGTCAGTGCACAACAATAGTTATTCACGTTAGCCGCTATACTTCTATTTGAAAACTATGTTTAAAAAACTGTAAAGAAATATCATCTGTCGTAATCTGGAAAATGCCCCAGTTCCAATTCTTATCTTCGTGATTAGTATGATATTTGTTTTCTCTTGAAATTCAACGTGGAATTACCTCGTCAGCCAATAAAGTCAGGATCTAGTTCTGGATTAAGGATAATCGGATAAAACGAAAACGTGAGAACGTATTTTTTGATTCTATGGGGGAATTGATTGACTAAATTGTCATAGGATCAAAAAAAAAATTCACACGTTTTCGTTTTATCTGGTTAGCCTTAGTCCAGTTTTTATTTCTGTTTGCATGTGTTCTGATCGTTCTGATGCGGGCGCGCAAAGAAACTGCCACTGTTCTTTTCACAATCAGTATGGGATTTTGTGCTAGATTTGCGCGCGTAAGACAAGTGTGAAAAGTATAGGTCCAGTTCTGAACTACGTTAGCCTGTATAATGTTTTTATGAAATTAGAGTGCGTTAAGTCTAACTGTTTAATAGTTATATAAATGTATTTAACTTAGATCACCAATATTAATTTCTAAAATAGCAAATAACTTATCTAATTTAGGTAACTTCAACGATTTCACTAAATCGAGGGTCCTAAAGGGGTAAAATAGGAGATGGTACTAGCTTCTTTTGGGCTGGAAAAATGGGATTTTATGCACTGGCATAGGTATGGGATTCAAAAAAACAAAAAACAATTAAAAATGGAATGGGATTAGGATGTGAGCAAAAAACATAGGGAGGGACTATTGGATTTTCGCGCCATTGTCGGTAATCGGAACATGTTACAGTCACCAATACTGAGTAACCTAGCCTTGTGTCCGCCATATTGTCCTGTTGACAAGAACACAGTTGAGAACTTTCTGTACAAATTACGGCAAAATGAAAATAGAAGAAGTTAAAAGTACGACTAAAACACAACGTATAGCTGTACATAGCCATATCAAAGGCCTTGGACTGGACGAAAATGGCTTCGCTTTGTCAATGGCGTCAGGTTTGGTTGGACAAGAGAATGCACGTGAGGTGAGTTAAGTCAGTCCATGAATACCAAATAAAAGTACTCAAAACCGTCTATAAAACGTATTATCGATATATATCTGCATTAAGTGTGAATGATAACGCGTAAGAATCGATAGCTGATCAGTTTTTGTCCGACTAAGATTTAGATATATTTTTTTGACATGTCTGGGCACTCGACATGTCGATGTTTAAAATGAACTTACTTCATAAGACTTTTACTTAAAAATAACTAAGATCTTAAATTAAGTCGCGAACAGTGTTTTATATGCTGTATTTATGCAATAAGTCTCGTTTCTTATTATTTTTGATGTTTTTTTTGTTGAAGATGACATGTAGCGTGCTCTGGAACATTTGATTATCCTACCCCTCCCCCCAAAAAAGTTAATAGAAGAAACTTCAGAAAAGCCATCTCACCAATCCTTAGTATATCCTGTTAGTGTCTTTCTAATGTTATTCTAATAATATTTATGTTGTTTCATGTTACAGAGTGCTGGGGTTATTGTAGAGATGATCAAAACTAAAAAATTAGCAGGAAGAGCAATACTCTTGGCTGGTCCCCCAGGAACAGGAAAGGTCTGTAGAATAAAATCATTGCCGTTTACTTAACATAAATAATCGGACTGTTACCAGGACCCGGTTGTACAAAGATTGGATAGCGCTATCCTGAGAATAAACCTTATCTAGCAGATAAATTTCTTGGATAACAGCACAGACTTATCCACTGAATAAGGATTTATCCGTTGGATAGCGCTATCCACCCTTCATACAACTGTACTGTACAGTACTGTAATATGATTGGCTTTTTAGACCTGTCAGTCACAGCCCATTGGCACTGTGCAGGGTGTTGGTGTACAGAAGATGCTCCAAAATTTTTAAGTCACAATGATAAAAAGTTATAATAGTTATCTTTCTTTGAGCCTGTTGTATAAAATTCTGTAATTTCTATTCATTCTACTCATCGCAAAAAATTTAAGCCAATTTTACTTTTATGTAAGGGTCTGCCAATCTAATACGAACTAGGCTAGCTAGCTTTAGGCAAAGAAACTAACTTCCTCCAAACCAAATTTTTACATAATATATTTTGAAAATTTTGTTCAAAAATCTTGAACTTAGGAATAAAAAACGTAGTGTAAACAACTGCCTAGGAATGAAATTGGATGAACCTTTAGGTAAGTCCAATTTGAAAACTTTCAAAGCATAAGAAAAAATTTCGCTGTTAATGAGCAAAATTTAGAAAGTTCACTACTGTACTGTACCTTCTCCAAACTGCTGCTCATAATCCATTCTTGTTGTAGGTCTAATTCTTATTGATGTATAAAATATATAAATTTGTGAGATGTAATGTGTGCCCTTTATGTAACAGTTTAGAGATTTGCCTACAATTTACATAACTTATTAAATTATCCTCTTAATATTTTATCTTACTATTACTATTATATCAGACTGCTTTAGCTCTTGCTATTGCTCAAGACCTTGGACCAAAAGTGCCTTTTTGTCCAATGGTTGGCAGTGAAGTATACTCTTCTGAAATAAAAAAGACAGAGGTCCTTATGGAGAACTTTAGAAGAGCCATTGGTCTTAGGATCAAGGAAACCAAGGAGGTGTACGAAGGGGAGGTGAGAGCATGCACTTGAATTTACTTTCTATCAACAGGGTATATGCTATTTCCTTTAACTTTTTTAGTTTTGAAGGGAGCTTGAAAAGCTTTAGAATCTCAGCAGTAATTTCTGCTCAAACTCCTTGATGTATGCTTTAATAGATACTGGTCAGGGACTCCAATGTTACTCTCCAAAAGTTTTGATGATCATTGTTAAGCTGCATAAAAAGGCTGCACATGAACGATGCCAGCAAATATCCTCAAGCTTAAACATTGCTTTTCTAAATTCTTATTGCTCAACTTCTATGGTCACAATAATTACCAAAAAAAGTCTGATTAATAGTAAAGCAAGCATTTTCCCCCTCTAATGAGACATACTGGGCATGACTTGTAGCAAGAGACCATGTCATTTTGATTTTAAATTCTAAATCAAAATCTCTCAAAACCATAGTCACTATGATAAATCTAACTGAAAAACTGTTTAGAAATAACTGTTAGAAATCTCATGTTAAAAACTATCGTTTATAACACTGTTATAGTTGGAAAAGTGCTTGTTTTAAAATGTTGTTTGATAATGCAATTGAGTGTCTTCCGTTTATCACCTGGCTAGTAGGTTGTATAGAAGATCCAGCTTTCCAATCTTCTCAAGGAGTTTTTTACAATAGAAAAAATTGCTTGATGGCAGATGGTTGAACCCAGTTAACATACAGTGCATGTGATTGTGTTATCAAAGGATTGATTGACCAATTAACACATCATTCATTTTATTTAAACTTGTTCTATATACAAGTTCAAGAATGCAATGAAAGATATCATATTTATTAAAACACTTTGGGAAGGAAATAAGCTATAATTTTTCAACTATTTAAATATGTATGTAACATTGTTTCTGGTTGTACTTTAGGTTACAGAGTTAACACCTTGTGAGACAGAGAATCCTATGGGAGGTGAGGTTCTGACTTGATATTTTTACAAGTTCTTATTTATTACATCTACATATCAGTGATTAAACATTTTAATGAATGTTTGTACAGGTTATGGAAAGACTGTCAGCCATGTCGTCATAGGACTAAAAACTGCAAAAGGAACTAAACAACTTAAGGTATTAATTCATAAAATAGTATGATGTAATTTTTATGTCTATTGTTTTCCATAAGATGCATTGTATTTACATCATTTTAATGTCTTGCTTTACAGTTAGACCCCTCTATATACGAAAGCTTACAGAAGGAAAAGGTTGAGGTTGGAGATGTGATATACATAGAATCCAACAGTGGTGCAGTCAAGGTAATTAGTTACTCCTGTAAATCTTGTCTCTATTACAATGTTCCATCTTAGTTTTTGAGGAGTGTTAGTCAAAAATAAAAACAAAAATGTGTGTCATTTACCAAGCACTTAACCTGAAAAACTAATATATATATATGTTTATTCTACCAGAGACAAGGTCGTTCAGATACGTTTGCAACTGAGTTTGATCTAGAAGCTGAAGAGTATGTTCCTCTACCAAAAGGAGATGTACACAAGAAAAAAGAGATTGTACAAGATGTTACACTGCATGATTTGGATATTGCTAATGCCAAACCACAGGTACATCACAGTACCATTGATAAACAAATTATACGTCTCCTACTTTGTAAAGCTCTGCTGTTGGGATTTGTTAGGAGGAGAATATATAGATCTTGATCTTAGGGCCTCTTTACGAAGAGGGAGGGTAATCTTGCTAATCTTCTTGTTTATTTTAATATCAATATACAAGCAAACCAAGGTGACTCTAGGTTAGTACTAGGGTCATACTGTCTGTTTAACAGTAACCCAGGATTTCCCCTGTACCCTGTAAACTAGTAGCTGGGGATAACCCTTTTGGCTGGAACAACATTTTATAAGTTCTGTAGCACAAATACTTTGGCCATTACATATATTTAGGGTTTTTGCACTGTGGTGTCATGTCATCTAAAATTATTTGTTTGTTCATTTGCTTTATCAGGAAAAAACAGTTTACAGTCAAATCTTAGATTACGCACAATTTATTTACAGCATGATGTCACATGGAAAATCTCTATACGATTACGCACAATTTATTTACAACATGATGTCACATGGAAAATATCTATACTTAGGCTGTAAATTAACTCCAGCTGACAAATGCAATAATTACAGGAATAGTGAAAATGTTAAAATAAAAAGTTCTGTCATTATTTTCTTATTTGTTATTTTATAAGTTGAGCTTGCTAACCATCCTTCATTTTAAATCCCTTTATGCATTTTCCTTTTTATTGGTTATTAAGGTGTTTATTATTATTGTTTTCTATTAGGGTGGACAGGATATCATGTCAATGATGGGTCAGCTGATGAAGCCAAAGAAGACTGAAATTACTGGTATGTGAAGTAAAAATGATATTTATAAATAAACATAAAACTACATCATTTCATACAGCATGCATGTCAATCAAGGAAAGAAAACAGCAAAACCCATTTAAACTAGCAAGCTTAAGATGTTAAAACTATAGATACTTAAATAGTGAGATAACTAAATGCTTTTTGTCTAACTTTGTTTTCAGATAAGTTAAGAAAAGAAATTAATAAGGCAAGTTTTGTTGTGTAAATGTTTTGAATAAACAATGTTATCACAATCATTTTTATATTGTACTTTTAAAACCATTGTAGTAGAAATAGTACTAAATAGTCATGGTCAAGTTGAGGTAAAGACTGGCCGTAGTGGGTATTGCAGTGCATTATGGGACATATTTCCAAGATACCATCTATTTTGTCTCCAACTTGACAGTCTTCCCTTGCCTTGGGAATGGCTCATAGTATTATTAGTAGTATTGTAATTTTTTACTCTGTCTTCTAGCCAATCAACATCAGCAGCAATATCAGTAGGGCTAGTAGCAGCAGGAGCACCATGATATATGCTACTATCATGACTTGCAGTCTTGAAACTTTCTTCACAAAATCAGAAATACTAACTACTGGTGATTTATCTGACCTACAGGTTGTAAACAAATACATAGATCAAGGAGTAGCCGAACTTGTGCCCGGTGTACTTTTTGTTGATGAGGTATGAAATTCAACAAATCCTTCAAAGATTTCTATCAATTTTCCTCTTATTGATCAGAGTTGATGGCTTAAAATGTATAAGATTAAAGGAAAATCTCAAGGGAAGTGAGATCACAAGATTTGAAGACATCACCTATGATCAATAAGAGGACATATCATAGATATACAAGAGCAATTTGTTTTTTACAATAACAAAATTAAAAAACACCCAAAAGTAATAGAACAGTTTTTAAAGAAAAAAGAAAGTGGTTTCAAGGGTCCGTTCTCACCGTGCACATTTGATTCTTCATTTTATTCGTCTGTCCTCTTATTGATCATAGTTTTCTGCCATTAAGATTTGCAAGACTAGGCTCTTTTATTGAAAAAATACCTGTACGTAGCTTAGCTTAACCTTTTTTGAAATTCCTGGTAAATCCCCTGAAATTCCACCCATACATATATGCATTTTATAAATCATTAGGGTGTTCCATACTGAACTCTCTCGAAAATGTTTGTGTATGTAGGTGCACATGTTGGATATTGAGTGTTTTACCTACCTTCACCGTGCACTGGAATCTACCATCTCTCCTATTGTTATCTTTGCTACCAATCGTGGTAGCTGCACTATCAGGTAAATAATCCATGTTATGCTAGAGTATAGCTCATGTGGAACAAAGCCTCTTGAGATTGGTGCCATGATCAAACACAGTAAAATCTTGCAGAAAACACTGTCATACTAAGCCTAGAACAAGGCGTTGTCTAGAACTGATATGCTGTTGGGTGTCTTCATAATAAATCTTTAAAATATATTTTTCGCAAATAGAATACTTAAAATCAAGCTTTCGGATTAACGCGTCCGACTCCAGGGGAAAACGTTTGCGCATGCGTGCACTTCAGCAAGCTTTCTAAGAATTTTAAAGAGTTTGAGTGAGAGAGAAAATGTTAGTTTTCTCCATGTATTCAAAAAAGTTCGAGAGTATACTTTTGTCAGACCAAGATACTGTATTAACAAACACAATATGAAAGAAAGCATGGACACTAGGTTTGTTTGAAAGTCAAATTTACTTATGTTTTGACTAATTTGCATGCGAATTCAGAGCATGCGCAGACGTTTTTCTCCCGTGTCACCACGTCCATCATTAGGATATAAAATTAATGGTAAAACAAAAACCTCCTCATATGGTAAAACTATTCACAATTCAAATGACTAAAAAAGCTACTGCAACAACTGTTGTTTATGTAGAACTTAATTACAATGTATATTGTAATGTGTATTGTAATGCTGCAGAGGTACAGATGTGGTGGCTCCCCATGGAATCCCACTAGATCTACTAGACCGTGTATTAATAGTACGAACACTACCATACTCCCAAGAAGAGATGGTCCAGATCATCAAGATACGTGCACAGACTGAAGGTATACAGTTAGACGAAGAATCCTTGGAACTGTTGGGAGAAACTGGAACAAAGACTACACTAAGGTAATCTATTCACGTACTTCACTGGTGGCGAAAAGCCTGCTTACGAAGAGGAAGGTTGACCCTAGTGCTTTTTTTCTACTTTATCCTGAATTCGCTCTAAGGTTAAGTTCAAGGATGTCCTCTTATAACACTGTCCGATTTTCACGCCACAGATTACTGAATACTGAATAGTTAAGGAGTCTTGAGGAAGAGTCCTCTTAGCGCGCTGCGCTATGAAAAGGCTAGCTGACTTTCTGTTTGTTTGTTTGTTTGTTTGTTTGTTTGTTTGTTCGTTTTGTTTGTTTGTTGTGAAGAAGAGTGAGAAAAGTTGAGTGCTCTTGAAAGCCGCTAATAATATCCTCCACCAGGTTACATGGATTCTATTTCTTTTCTAAGGCTCAGCTTAAACATCGAACTTCACATGAGCCGAACTTAATAACATCAAAGAAGACCGCCTTGTCATTCATTATTTCAATTTGGTTCGGCTCATGTGAAGTTCGACGTTTGAACTGAGCCTAAGATGTCCTTTTCTAACATATTTCATCTTTTATTCCAGATATGCTGTACAGTTGTTAACACCATCTAATGTCTTGGCACGAATCAACGGTAAATGCATTGAAACTTACATTGATCTTTTTTCTAAGTAAATTCTTTTCTAATTTAGTTCGTATCTCGGTGGACAAAACTCTTCCTTGTTTTTCCTTTTTTTTATATTTCAGACCACGTGTGGTTTTATATAGAGATCAAGATTCTTTGTTTGAATATTAGATTCATTGTGTTCTCATGCGTAACCGTTAAACAAAGAAATGATACTCTAGGGAATGACACATGGTCTGAAATAGGGAAAGCTGTCATTAAAGGTTTATCATTGGTATTTGAATTAAAGTACTGACATCATTCTAATGTTGTTGCTGCTTGGTCCATTCAGGTCGTGACTGCATCAGTAAACAAGATGTGGAAGAGATAAACGAATTGTTCTACGATGCCAAGTCGTCTGCTAAACTGCTAGCAGAGAAAGGCGACAAGTACATGCAGTAAAAACTATACTCTCCCCTCCCCCCCTAGTAGATCAACCACTCCTCACCAGGCCTCTCCCTACTCCCTTGAGTGCCGGATACAGTGGCCCGAAAAAGAGTCTATTCATAGGCTAATATGTTCTGACGGTGTTAAGTGAATCTTAATATTTAATCACGGTGTGCTAACGTAATGCTGTAAAGCTGTTTTCGTGTGGCTGTGAAAAGCCTGGTGTCGTATACTCGTCTTGACGAGACCGTGATTTTTTCTAGAATTTCGTTTGAATGATTTTTTCTCGCTCAATGTGATTGGTCTGACAGTGCCGTAACCTTGACGTAACCGTGTCCGTGCCGTGTTCATCATGTGTTTCGGGCATTTGATTGGATGGAGAGTAATTTTTGCGCGCAACGTGATTGGTCTGTTGCATGCTTTACCTTGTCAAGACAGTTATTCGAAAACTGCTCTAATTTATTTCATTCAAATCAACGGTTTTATCCCAGACCACTTAAGAGCCATCAGTACTCCTTCAGACGGAGGTGACTTACTCCCACTAAGTTGTTATCAGTAACTTTTGCATTTTTCTTAATCTGAAGTGTGTCTAGATTGTTTATGTGTGGGCGATTAAGGCGTCTTTCCAGCTGTTGCTAATTAATAAACATTGTACTGTTCATATCATGGATATTATTAAACTCCCTGTTTTTAAGCTGACTGGATTCCTCGAGTGATCAGGTTTCTAATGGCAGATACACCATTAGCATGCTGTACTTTTATTCTTGTTCTTACTGAGTACAATTACCCTATAACACTATGAAAACACACAAAAGCAATCTTTCGTTTTGAGTGAAACAAAGGTTTTAAAACTGATTTGAGAAAAACTTAAAATAAAATAAATGTTCAACAAGCCCTGTAGTCGTCGTCAGAGTCATAGATCTATTGGTCGATCTTTTGTTGTGCCGCTAAGAATCATGGTCGTGGCTTGGGGAACTAAAGTAAACAGTAACTAACTAAATTACAACAAAATTGTGTTTTTGAAACTTAGAAATAGGTACCAAATACCATATATATGTAAGAGTTAACTACCGAGAACGTAGGCAATAAGCCATATACATCCCGAGGGATGTATAGGCGTACTTGCCGACGCTCGAGGTAATTAAGTATTTTATTTCTCAATTGAGAAGTTTTCTATCAAATGTTGCTCATTATAAATGTGAGGTCTATGTATAGTTATTAACCGGGTTAATAACTAACTATATGTTGACCTTCGCATTTATAATGAGGGTTATAACAAGAATAAAGCCTTGTGAATAACAAAGAAAACCGTGTCAATCGAGAATAATGTAGGATAAAATACCGGTTTCATGAAATGTTCGTAAAACAGGACATAGTGCTTACAATTCAGCTACAGAGTAAATCTAGTCCAAATTCTTCTTATTCTTCACCCCTTATAAAAAAGCTATGATATAGAGTTATTCCATAAGTCGGTGTATTCGCTCTTTGTCGATCGACCACCCAAAAACGAGCGAAAACTACGAATTATGGAATGAGTCTATATCATAGCTTTTTTTCTGTGATAGTGATATAAAGCAATTCTTTTAACAGACCAAATCTTTTCTGTTACCCTAGATGTTAGTTGTACTTCTATTAGCTCGCCTTTTTCGAGGTTGATACAATATAAGTATATGTTTTTAGTTTGTTAAGGCTGGTAAAGCATTCCTCGCCAGCGAGAAATTGACTTGGGATAACCTTGATCAACCTGTTTGGTTTTACAGTTAAACCGGTAATACAGGCTTCCCTTGAAAAAGTAGGTGTGTCCGTTACTCCACACAAATACTGAGTCAATATTGTCTGGTATACCTTTCCAGAAGTTGGCAATGGGTCGTGGATAACCTTGGTCGATCTGGAAGGTCGTGTCGTTAAACCTGTAATATACCGACCCCTTGAAGAAATACGTTATGCCATTCACATATCTGATGAGATAAAAAACATTAGATTTTTCATTCCAGAACCTGGATCTTTCAATTTCGTGATACACCTATTTCATTACGTCATTGCCAAAGGCAAAAAGCAATAGGAGAGAGGTCATTCCAATATCCAAGAATAGCTCAGAATGACTTGTGTTTCTGCTTCTAATTCCAGAACATGGACCGTAGTGTTGAGACTGATCCATTGCTCTTTGTAGTCGACAAAACTATTTCCTCTTCGGAATGACCTTTGGTGATGACAACGTTTTTTGAATTAGGTGTATTTAAAATCAATCATTCTCCCCACACCACCCACCCGCAAGCAAGCAAGCTAAAAAAAGCTTAAATTCTTTAATGGCATTTTTTTCTGTTAAAGCCGCGATAACACTAAGCATTTTCTCTGCATCTTGTCTCGCAACGGTTACGACACAAGTTGCATGGAGCATTGCATCGTGTAACCTACAGCGCAATTTGAAAATTGTTGTGAGACAAGTTGCAGCAATCGCTGCGAAAAGTTGAATTCGTTTCTACTTTTTGCAACGATTGAGTCTCCGGCGTTGCAAAGTGTACGGCACTCTTGCAACTTGTGTTGTCGCAACGCTGCAAAAATGGAACATATGGAGGGGCGGGGGGAACTATGAAAATTGCGCGTAAAGTCGAAAGCCACTTTGCAGGCAAGAGTTATATTTTTATACCTGAAAACAGCATCTAAACCGTGAGGAACGCCTTTCCAAAAATATCCTATAGGTTTTGGATATCCATGATCCAGCTGACCAGCGGTTACATTAAAACGAAAGTACTTGGTCCCCTTGAAGAAGTACATTCTCTTATTACTCCACATGAATCCAGTATCTATATTTGTTGGCAGCCCTGTCCAGGATGAGGTGATGGGCTTGGGATATTGAAAGTCGACATGGTAAAGGTTGTCGTTGAATCTCCAGTATTGGTTTCCTTGGAAGAAGTAGGTGAAGCCATTACAGTGCCTAGATCATATGATAATTAGGATTAAACGCTAAAAAAACGAAGCTGCTTTAATAAAGCTACGTTGCAAGCGGCAAGGTAGGGGATAGGCTCAGATATCCAGCTGTCGGGGCTTAGTCAATCTCGTACCCAGAGCCGAGAAAGAACAATGGCTCTGGCCATAGTTAATTGATTATCAATTAACTATGCTCTGGCATAATCTACTTTTTGAGATCAGATTTCTTGAACTTCCGAGCGCATGCGTTAAAAGACTTGTGTTCCCGATTTTTAATTTTTATTTGATCGGAAGTAAACAGGGAACTCTGTTTTAAAAAATAAAGAAATGCCAGAAGAAGGCCAGAAGAAACGCAGGCTCTAGGGGAAGGGGTTGGGGCTTCGTTTGCTCGCGTTAATGCGGGAGCGATGATAGCGGGCGTACGCAGCCCCGAAGGAAAATCTGAGCCTTGGTATAGTGGAGAAGGAGGTATAATTTAATTCCAATAGATTATTTGAACAAAAGAGTTCTCATTTGTGTCCATTGTTAACCGCACCAAGATGGCCTTTTGTCTCTTTTGGGATCGGATATGCTTGCAATTCATTAATATAATTCTTTCTGGTTAGCAGTGAATGGTGGTCGACGGTATTTGACCACCATCTGAAGCAGATAATAAGATATAAAGACTTCTATCAGCTGACTGAAACCCAGCAATACATGACCCACCTGAATAGAGTGTACCCAGACACTTCCATGGTCCCTTGCCACCATTCCCTGACTGGTTTAGGGTACCCATGAGGTACCCCAACTGCATTGTTACCGTGAAGGAAGAACCAGAACTGAGCATCCTTGAAGAAATACACCCCTCCATTGTACCAGGAGATGGCAGCTTCGATATCCTTGGGTACATCTACCCAGTAATCGCTTATAGCTTTGGGGTACCCTTCATCTACGTGACGAGTTTTGGGGTTAAATCGATAGTATTGCGAACCTTTGAAAAAGTACGTGTAACTATTGGCTGAGCTGTGGATGGAAATATTGACCCGTTTTCTCATTGTTAATTACCTTAGACTCGAATATTGATATAGAGAAATTAATTATTTTACTTACCTAATGACGTCATCAATATCCGAAGGAACGCCTCGCCAAAAATCGCTGATAAGCCGAGGAAACCCCGGGTCGATTCGACTGCTCGTATCGTTGTAGCGAAAATAGTACTTGCCCTTGAAAAAATAGGTTATTCCATTACCGTATCTAAAGACTCCATCTATGTCGGACGGCACACCAGGCCAATGAGATGAAATGGACCGTGGATAGCCTGGGTCGAGCCCAGGTCTTGACTCGTTATATCTGTAGTAGTTGGAGCCTGAGAACAAGTATACGTACCCATTGGACCAGCGGAATATGGCGTTTATTGTACAAGGCTCTGGAAATAAAGAAATAAAGCGTCTTGTATAATTATTCAATATCTGGCTTAGCTTTATCGCTTATTGACGTGTTTAGTTAAAGAATACAATTGCTGGGTCTCAATCAGCTGATAAAAGTATTTGAATCTTTCGGTGGTCAAAAGCTGACTACCATTTGCTGACAACCGGCAGAAAAAATTAGTTTCGAAGTTGCGATTCAGCTGATGAACATTCCATTGAGACAGGAAACAACGTCAAGTGAAACCCAGCAATGAAGAAGGTAAAAATCGATCATGATTGAGCAAAAAAGGCAATATGTAGTCGTGCAAAAGGCGAACCTACGTTGAGGCATCTTCATTAGACTTGGTCTGTACTTCTCTAGGGCCCACTTCATGCGTTCAATTTGACCTGTTGTGAATTCTGTCATACACGCATCGTTCGTATCTGAGATGATCCATGTGAAACATGAAAGTCAAAAAACAGCTAGAATCATTACCATAGTAAGATTGCATGCTACTGACACCCCTTTCATTCTCTTCATCATGATTCAGGACTTTATCAACATCATCAAAACCTGACCTAAATAAGACACTAGTGAAAAACCTTTGTGAATACTTGTATTTAAGATCATTTTACAATCATTCGACGGAGAGTTTTAGTGAGAACAGAAATGTTCGTTTTCTCCGATTGTAAGCCAAAGATTTTGGCACTATACTTTTGTGAGACCAAAATATTGCATTAATAAAGAAGATACGAAAGAAATAGCTTTACATTTCAAACACTGACTTAAATTGAAATTGTGTAAAGTATGTTTTTCAGGCAAGTTTGAAAGTCAAATTTGCATGCAGAGTACGCGCATGTGCAAAAGTTTTTCTCTCGTGTCCCTTCATAATCAGTTATCATCAACGTCCTCTATCATTGATGTATCCCATCATTTAGCTGCTGTAGTAATAATAATAAATTATTATTTTATTGCTTCTAATCTATAGCGCAAAAATTCATTTGGGTATATCATCTAATGCGCTCTACAAATTAAAAATGGTAAAAATAAATAATAATGAATAATAAAATTCTATCTTAACAATAGTTGAATATATAGAAGTAAGTTATAGTGCTTGGGAACGAGGTTATTCCGGGCGAAAGCCCTTGGAATTAAATTCGGAAAAATTAGGATCCAAGCGAGGTCGGAAATTAATTTTTCCGAATTTAATTCCAAGGGCTTTCGCCCGGAATAACCTCGTTCCCAAGCACTATAACTTACTTCTATATATTCAACTATTTCATTAGTGCCACGCGGTCCATATACTCTTATTTTAACAATATATATATATACAATTAGAGTGTGATAATATATACATACAATGCGTTAAAAAAATAATTGAATAGATAATTATATAAATGCATGAATAAATAATCTAGAAATATGATTTCTTAAAAAGATCTGTCTTCAATTTCTTCTTAAAAATTGCAGTACTATTAATGGCTCTTAATCTTGGTGGCAGCGCGTTCCATAAGACCGGAGCAGCAACTGCGAAAGCTCTGTCTCCGGTCGTCTTGCCCGATTGCTGTAGCACGATTAAGCACTCACATTATCATTATCATTTCGCATCACCTTCATTATCATAACGGTTAACCATCGTATATCCACATCATCCAACACCAGTAATTTAGAAGGGGAGTTAATCCCAAAAAGGCCCCCACGCAGGAAAAACTGGTAAGATTGGCTTCACAAAGGGGTATTCCAATTTAATTCTACTGAGCGTAAAAACATGATTGGCTTCAAAAGATCTCACGAAAGGGGCTTCCATGGAAACCACAGAACAACCTCTGGATCCCCCATCGCTCACCACCTCAATACTCACATCCCATATAATTTCTGACGGGATCTTTTCCTGGTTGTTCTGGACACGTGTCTGTGTCTGTGGATGGACAGCCGTACGATGGTTTACTCCTGGGTGTGTCATGCACTCCGTCATCCATGTTGTTACATTCCCCCTGCACAACCAAGAATTAAAAAACCTTTTTACTATATGGTCCTTGCTTTTTACTATATGTTTCTTGCTTTTTACTATATGGTCCTATGACTAAACTTTGTCGTTTGATCGGCTTCATCCCAACGCGCCTAGACCGTAAAGGATCATGGGGATAATTAATTCACAGTTACTATAGCTACCGCATACATGTTATCTAACACGTCTTGAGCTCGCTTTTTTCAATCCCATTTAATTTGCTAGACCATGCCATGGGCATACAACGAAGATTTAAAGCTGGGCAAGCAGTTTGGATGACGCAAGTTCTGGGTAATTTACCCGTTATCCTTTTCGGTCTAGGTGCGTAGGGATGATCCTATCAACGACAATTTTAGTCAAAGGACTGTATGGTCCTTGCTTTTTACTATATGGTCCTTGTTTTACGAGGGTATAGCCAGTATCTAACAAAACTGTGCCCCTCGTTCAAGTTTCATGATCAAATTGGAATTTGGAAGTATAAATTGAATCGTTATAATATCCACATCCACGCCATATCGACGAGTTTACTTCCTTGACTTTTAGACTTACCTCGAAAACGTGAAAAAGGCCAAAATAGTGACCAACCTTAAAGATAAAAAAAAAAAAGCTTGGTGAAACTAATGGCAAAAAAGTTGAATGCTATATATTATAAACTGATAACTTTTAGTTTGACTAGCATTAATCCGATTGTGAGTCTGACGTATTGGTGGGTGTTCAAGCTATGCTAGGTGCGCCATATTTACCACCCTTACCTACCTCGTGTACCGTATTCTTCCCTTCGTTGATAGGAGCATAACTACCCCCAGGTAGTGTGTCTGGGTGGACAACTATACCGTGATATACACTATCCTCTTCGTACCACCAGGGCATCGCTGCACTACCTACCGTGCTGTCTCGACCACTAAATTTACAAGTGTATAAATTTAGAGTACTATTTGGGGACAGGGACAAGGCGCGCATGAAATCTGGGGACATTGCAAGACAGTTCTTGACCCAGGCATCGTTAGCTGTGTAATCAACTGAACTCTAAAAAAAATAAAAGGAAAATGAAAAATAACATTACAAATCATGCAGCCAAAGTGAAAACTGGGACCTCAGAGTGTGGTGTTTGGTCGGACCAACTTAATACAGTCATGTTCATTTTATTTGGTCTGACTTTATTTGTAATTATTTTTCGTCATTCCTTGTGATACATTGCTGTTTGTGCATAACCAGCTGGGAAAACACCGCACATGTTATGATCATGAAGAATGATGAGAACATGCTGTACATGGCATCTTATGATATTTGAAGATGCTGGGAAACACTCAAAAACAAGCAGGACGAATTTTGATGAACATTCAGACTTCTTATTAACTTACGCTTAAAAAAGGTATATTGCACTTTCGATTGTAGTACTTGAATTTTCCTGACAGTTTTTTACGGTTAACCCCCAAAAGGCAAAACATTAAATGCATACATGGGATGTAAAAATGAAGAACATACGATTCTTTTTGAATGATGGGAAATCTACCGTGATAGAGAATTGTTTGTGATGCTTAATGGGGCCGGTTCACAATTAAATTGTCGATCATTCAGCTTACCATGTTGAAGATCATCGGTGTTCGTACAAAAGCATCTGAAAACAAAATTAAAATAGTCTCGACCCGGTTCTACGAAGACTGGGTAGCGCTATATATTTCCGACAGATAACTCTTATCCAGGGGATAAATTTATTGGATAACAGCATCGACTTGTCTACTGCATAAGGAATCAGTACGTCGGATAGCGCTATCCACCTTTCCGTACAACTGCGCCCTGATGGTCGAACAATAAATTAAAATAATTATGACTATTTAATGTCTAATTAGACTTAAATACTACACCTCGGTTGGTTAATAAACCATGGGAAAAGTCTCTTATTTGTTAAAGCAGACTAATACTGAAAAATATCATCAGTTCCCCCACCCCCTACCCACCCTAGCTCACTCTCAATACTGCTCACCGTTCAACACTTGAACTTGTTTTTGAAGGGTCCCCTTTACAACTTTTCCTTCGCCAGTTGGAGAATAAATAACATGCCATGCCACAGGAATAACATACTTCTCCTGACATTTGAATTTTTCATTAAAGAGAGCATTGAAAGCATCTTTGTCTCCTTGGCTTCTCATTCTGGTTATCAGCTGCGAGTCAATAGTAGACATGAACGAGAATCCTGCGGGAGGTGTGCGTGCTAGTTGTGAATGGATTTTCATGGAGTCTTTGACTGCACACCTAGATATTTGGTTAGCTTGGACGTGGGTTAATACCAATAGCCGAAGAGATTGACAACAGAACAAATCGAAACAATAGCCTGAAACCGGAAGAGAGAAACTAGTAAAGAAAGAATTATTGCTTAGAAACTTATCCTGAACAGGTCGAGATACCCACCACCCATGGCAGCTCTTGAGCCGTGCAAGGACGCTTATGCGGAAACAAAGGGATAATATTATGACAACATTTTTATTAAAAACATCTTTATACATTCACACTCAGTGTTGAATACCTAGCACAATAATGAAGTAATATATTGATCGGAATGTAAAGCTGTTTCAAAAACGTTGTGAATGGCCGAGCGGTCACCATGCAATCTTTTTGAAATAGATATTAATTACTTCATGACCTAAAACTTGGGGTATACGGCATTCTAGCTCACTATGTTCTATTCTAAACACCTCCCTCTTTTGCTTAACCGTGAATCCATACATCCCTATATATTATTTATCAGTCATTTTTGCTCTTACACCGAGGTCAGTCGAAGCATACAGCTCAAACTAGTTTACAAACTTCTTCTTTTGTGGCAATTATGCGGCAAACTCGGGAGTGATTTGATTACAATGGTTTGCGTACTAAATATAATATAGCTTTAGAAGAATGTCATTCCTGTTTAACCTACGATCTACTGACGTTGTTGCATTTATCAGTTGGTATTGTAGGTCTTTGTGTAGTTTGATTCGCTACAGTGTAACAACTCGACCTTACCTACATTACATTGTGAATCTAGGAATCGATTTATTCATTATTCCTTGCCCACCTTGTTCTCATTGGTTTCTTTTGTCTTATTCTATCTTATACACAGTCCTTTCTACCACCTATTTTTCTTTTACTCCGACGAAGGACTAGCGTCCGAAACGTCAGTAAGTTTTTTCATCTTTTCATGGTGTATAATTTACCTTTTTATCGTTACTGTTTCATTAGAATCACCGACGCAGCTCACACTAGTTTTTAGCTAGTTATATCTTCGATTTATTTATTCATCTGATTATAACATGACATCAATATACAAACCATGTAGTAAGGGTCTCCATCAGGTTCAGTCAAGTCATCCAAGGCAGTTCTAGGTCTATCGTCTATTGTGGGTACGAAGCCAAGCTAGCTACACCACCGGTCCACTTGTCTGCACTTTAGTGACCAAGATATTTGCCGATAGATAGTTGTCTATAGCTTTAAAAGGTCAACGTAGTTACAACCACCCGTAACTAACATATGCAAGTTTTATATAACATGCCCAAAGAAAACCGTATTCTATTAAGGGTATGAAGTGAGTAAGGTTCCCTAATGAATGACCAAACGGGTCATAATCGAGTAGCCTGTAATGAATAATGAACTGTTCTGCTCCTTAAGTATTCATTTTGGAATGTGTTTTTGTGTCAACATTCTTTTATTAAAAAACCTTTCTCAAGAATTACATCAAAAAGCAAACAAACTACAATAAAAGCATTCTTTCTATCGATACTACTGCCATTCAAATGAAAGTTCTATCGACGGAATTTGGTTTATGTACACATTCTACAGCTCTTTTTACAGTAGACTTGCATGTATTCTTTGTAGGTTGAACAATAATTCCCGTTACTACTCCAAGCACTGCAGTTTTTGTCCTTGTCTTGACAGGGAGCTGAACAACACAAAGAAACGATTAGCAAAATCAAATCATAAGAACCCTATAGGTAGAAAATAGAAAATGTCCTTCACTTTGGCATCGATTTTGTGCTCTTATTTTTTGGCGGCTCGTACTGTACGGAATTGTGTTATGACGCTCAGTGACACAGCTCGTACTGTACGGGATTGTACCACGACACTCAGTGACGCAGCTCGTACTGTACGGGATTGTACCACGACACTTAGTGACGCAGTTCGAACTGCACGGGATTGTACCATGACACTCAGTGACGCAGCTCGTACTGTGCGGGATTGTGCCATGACACTCAGTGACGCAGTTCGAACTGCACGGGATTGTACCATGACACTCAGTGACACAGCTCGTACTGTACGAGATTGTACCATGACACTCAGTGACGCAGCTCGTACTGTACGAGATTGTACCATGACACTCAGTGACACAGCTCGTACTGTACGAGATTGTACCATGACACTCAGTGACACAGCTCGTACTGTACGAGATTGTACCATGACACTCAGTGACACAGCTCGTACTGTACGAGATTGTACCATGACACTCAGTGACACAGCTCGTACTGTACGAGATTGTACCATGACACTCAGTGACACAGCTCGTACTGTACGAGATTGTACCATGACACTCAGTGACACAGCTCGTACTGTACGAGATTGTACCATGACACTCAGTGACACAGCTCGTACAGTACGGGATTGTTCCATATATATCATACTTACTTGGTTGCTTTTTGCACAAACAGGTTTTCTTGCAGTTTTTCAACATATATGAATAGTGAGAACTACTGGAAAAGCAATACCCTTGTTTCGACCAGTAATCACACCAAGAACTCAGATCTTGATGTTGGCAGCCTTTAAAATGAAACACAAACAGCGTCAGAATAGGAGGCAAGCATGTTTGACATGTTCCCTATGGATGATCTACCACAGGCAGACCACAAATAGGAAAAGCCTAACACTTGAACATTTTAGCTTCTGAACAGTTTTCAATTTAAGTAATTCACCCCAGTTTTTCTTTTCTTAGACTTACTAGGCTAGTAGTACAATAGTTTAAATACAATGACTTAATATTGCTATACAGAAATAAATGTTCCCCGCCTAACCTGTAGGTGGACGTGTAGCTGGTCGAGGAGGACTGGTAGGCGGTATTGATCCACAGTAGAGTAACCTGGCTTGTTTGATATCAGCGGGGCTCAGTCCTCTCATGTTACCCAACCGTTTATCACCATTGATTCGAGTGATAGTCGTGCGACCTCGACCAAAAGCTGTAGAGCCGTAATGCATAACACTGTCATAGTCGTAAGGAACACCCAGGCTGTTGATGCGGCCGCCAGAGTACTTCTGGAAGGCGAATCTGAACTCTGGAATCGAGAGAAATCACAAGAGAAATCATTTTAATTTTTCTTGTCATCTTCATCATCATTTTTAGAGTCAACATCAACACAATTAAAATCATATGGTAGACATCATCATATTGCATCATGTACCATGACCATCATCGATCAGTACTACATTGTATAATTATTGCATTTCATATCTTTGTACTCACGTGGCGTAATGTTGTTCCAGTAAATCTTGACGTAACGATCTCTGTCTGGCCTCGACTGTTCGTGCCAGAACCCAAGAGCGTGTCCTGTGAGTAAAGATAAGAGCAACATGAGATTCCAATAATACTTAAGATTATTGATATATTATGTACTTATTGACTGCAAGGAGGCCCGGATCAGGAAAACAATTGTGCTCTCTAACCACCTAGAAAACATTGCCAAAAAGCAGGGATACCCTATCTAAGGGGGTAGGGGAGAGAGAGGGGAGTTGCCTCCCCCTCCGGTTCCTCCCTAACCCTTAATCCCCTTCCCTAATCCCCTAGTGCGCCGCTACGCAGGCTAATCTTCCTCCCACACTTTAGGCTATGGCAAAGAACGTTAGTTACGTTGGTTATATGTAAGGATTAAAAATGAGAGTCATGGCGATGGGATAAAAACAACAAACTGAAAGCAAACCAAACAACGAGTGAAGGGAAGACCCGTACAATCAGAATGAGCTGCGCCTGTGAGCCATAGGTATCTCTGCTGATTCCTCGTGTTAGGTGTGATTTGTTACCCATCATGCCATGATAGTTTTATAGTGGGACAGACCACTGAAAATAATGGACTGGCACCCTTTACAGGAAATTGTATATACGGCCCTATCCCTCTAGATGGTCGTGTACTTGTAGTTTAATTGTATTTGCTGACCCCATCGTTATGAAAACATACTAGTTTTCAATTATATTTGGTGTATGATTGATGCATAAAGAGACACTTGGTTTAGATTCATAGACTACGTACCAATCTCGTGGACAACGATTGCCAAACGATCGCATCTCGGACCAATGGATATTCTCTGGCGTCCACCTACCCTTCCGACATTAGAATAACACCTATACAACGTAACAAACAACGTTACAGGCTGACCACTTAGTAGGATTTAAATAATAATAATAAAGTTGTCATCGTTAATCATCACCACAAGCACACAACAGTGGTGCAGCGGGGTGGAAATGAAAGCATGTGAAGGCGCCTCTAGCAGCCGCGATACAGTCCTTGGATGACACCGGAGCACAGCTCTTAACTAGATTGAATTAGTTAGGGTTAATCATTTAACAGGATTTGACTTTCTTTGTTTTATCATTATTGCGTTACCAAGGACTTGTTCACACTAGCGCCGGAAACGAGTGCGAAGTCAGAAGATTTGTCCAATAAAAGACCATCAGTCTGGTCCATCAGTAACGACCAAAGCTAATATTTTTAAATCTCCTATTTTAATTATCAAATCAACGTTAACGCTCTCACGTGAATCGTATCGTCCCCAGCTAAAAATGCTGACTACGTACATACCCCCCTCCGGAAAAGAAGCTGAGGTACGAGCTTTGGTGTGTTCTTCTTACGAATTGAAGGCACGGTACATGTTGTGTCCAGTGTCGTATGGCGCTCTTTATTACCGCTCGAGCGTGATCTGCATTCAAACATGTTTTATGTATATTAATGTCATTTAATTCTAATGGTAATCTACCAAAAAGTAAATCAAGGGAGACTTAGATGATCCACTACGGGGTGTGTGACTCACGACCGTCAAATTAGAAGCTCAGTATTTTAAAACTAAGCATTAAATGTACATGTCTGGGGTAGGGGAGGGAGGGAGGATGAATGAATGCGTGGAGATAGATGATTTGTTTAGCTTAGTAGTGATTGACGTTATACATTCATTGGGAATTCTGTTACATAATTCACGGAGCTTCCTGTTGTTCAGTGTACTTACAATTACTTGGTTCAATGACGTAAGGGATCAGTGGGCGCCCATTAGCTCCCATCCATCGTCTCGCTTTATTGGACATAGCAGCTCTTTTTGGTCTCTTGCTTTCTCTTGGGTTTTTGTGTACTTTGAGCATAAGGATACAAACCCTTGCTTCTAAGCTCAGACCTGATGTCATCTGTCATAATAATGTCTCCCTGGAACAGCTCAACACCATCTGATTGGACAAAATAAATGATCGTAAACATTTGTTGCTTTCTGATTGGGTAAGCAAAAGATAACGCGTCTCGTAATTGGGTAATAGCATGGCGTTAAATAATCCCGCGACTGACCCCGATGCCGTCTCTTCTGGGGTTTCTTCTACTCTACCGTTGATAGCTTGGTTGTTATTTGGCTCCTACTAACCATGAGTCTGTCACGGCAAATACGACAAGTCGAGGTTTTGAGGCTATTGTTAGTTTCCTCTGCAGCCGTGAGAATCTGGGACTGAAACTAATGACGGCAGCAGAGGATGGCTGTTGTCTTTTACAGAGCAGATTGCTTTCACTGGCAAATGCTTTTGTACTGGGGGGGGGGGGGGGGGATTGATCCAGTTTCTGACGGGGGGGTGGGGTTCCGCTCGTTCCTATAAACCCTGACCCTATTTAAGACAGCAAAATCTCGAAAATCAATACCCTATTCAAGACCAATTGGCAAAATGTAGACCCTATTAAAAACTCAAGTGGAATTTGTATACCCTATGTAAGACATTCAACTATAATTATTCTAGAACCATCATTAATGAATTGTACGTAATTTATTTCTGTTACATTATATTCATAGTAAGCAAAACATCAAACCTATTCAAGATGTGAAGGCAAAAAACCATACCCTATTTGGTGGAACGTCCCCGTACAGTACTCCCCACCGGGGAAGCTTTGGTAATGCATTATTTTTGACTATTGAAGTATGTATAATAAATATCTCACCCCTTCTGTACGCTTGTTTGCTGTTGGCTTCAAGGATCATACTGAATGCATTTTCTGTGTCATTTACATCTGGAATAAAAATGGATAGATACATAGTTTTAAAAACCTACTACGTTCCAGTCAGCTAATGGAAAGACAGACCGTCGCTGTAATTCCGGTAGTCACGTATTGTGTCACGTACTAACGTGTTTCTATCCTGTTTTTCTCATAGTCATACTAAACTTTTTTGATTGACTTTTTTAAAAACTTTCTGAAGTTAGATTGATTTGAAATTCATATTAGACATTATTCTTAGATTGTAGTTTATGATGATGTACATTTTTGTGGAATCGATGTTTTTATGGCAACGATGAACAAGAAACATTGAAATCAGTTTGAATTGAATTGTTTGCAATTCCGATGAGATCCAGAAAAGTGGATACAAACATGATGGCCCACCACTAACAGAGTCCTATCTTTCCCAAAATACAGTGTATAGAGAACAGACATGGCCCCGAACTCACCACTATCTCGATCTATATCTAGCTGCTACTGGAGCTAGTCAGTGTGCTCGAGAGGTGAAAGAGAGGTGAACGTGTGCAGTATTATAAAGTATAGTAAGAGAATTTACTGAAGTATTTACGGTTTACCTTTCTTGGCTCCTTGGACGAGAACCCCAAAGACTAGGGATTGAAACACGATAAATGTGATCATCATCAGAGCCGAATCTATTGTTGGCTTGGTTAGTTTACTATGCACTGCTAACCGTAAGTCACCTCATTGAGTTTTATATACAAGAGTACAGGAACTCGAACACAGCGGAAGTTTATGGAGTTTCCAAGGCGTGGATGCGTTATGGCGGATGTAGCAGCGATTTTGATACTTGAAACCCGTACGGTATTGAGCAGATCATCCACGTACAGGAAAAGATTATCCCACACTATAATAATGACGGGGTTATCTTGAAAATGATGGTCATCCGATAGAAGTAGTCACGATTTGAGGGGAAGGGAACTTCAAATCGGGATTGACAAAGGCGTTAAAACCATTGAAAACTTAATAGATCACGAAAACAATTTTTTTTTTCCTGAATTTATAGAATAGTACAATATAAACACTTATTTCCTAACAGATAGGGGTATTGTTAATGCAGTTAAAAACAGGATAAACCAAATCGAAAAGAAATTAGGTAACAAAGATGCTGACTTCTGCTCTGTCTGTATAGATGAAATAAAACGACACACTTGCAAGCACTTCTTCTATCTTTGTGCTCATGCGCAGCAGATTGGTGGTCGTTACATGTTGATAAATAAGTCATCACTAAAGCTTGACCTTGATAACAAACTTATATGGTTATTTGTAGCCTGCAGAGCAGGCGTTCTTTTGATGGATTTAAGAGGAAGAATCGGGGTTTGGGGTTCCTGTTTCGACCAGAGGCCCGTGAGAAAAATAGGACCTAGCAAAAAATGGAAACGTGGGGGGAGGGGGAGGGGAAAGAAGGTCCCCTCCCCCTTTCGCTTCTTTTTTGCTCGGTTTCAATTCTCGCTCGTACGTTCCAAAGAAGTTCCCCCAAAACCGCAAGAACGCCTGCTTTGCAGGCTGGGTTATTTGTCGAACTTCAAATCCTCTATTCTTTTAAGCCATCTAATCCTAATTGCAGAGCAACACATGTATTATAGTTTCATAAATGAGCAAAAGGACACATTTCAATCATTTCTTAACCACGCAACCAACAAATACAACCTCGAAAATAATGGCATCATTATCGACTACCAATTAAATCATCCATATCAAGTTTTAATTTGCTCCAAACATTAGTGTCAAAGCTGGAGTTGAGAAAGGTCACTCCATATATGGAATCATATAATTCCATGTTTGAATTGCGGGTCTTTACCCTGAGATCAAAGATGGCGGTCAAGCTTAGAGACATTTACGAGCTTTTGGCAAGAAAGAAAAACAAAAAAATACGAAAACAAAACCAAAGCTTCTCCCCAGTCCCACCTTTTAAGACCGGGAAAGAGAGCTTTGACACTCATTGTTTGATATGAAGCGTTTTCGGGAATAAAATGGGCAGCTATCACCATTTTCTTGAGCAAAACTGCATAATTTTCAACTTTCAACTTTCACATTCTTTCTCCTAACTGTGTTATGTTTTTCAATATTTCCCTCTACGTCCCTATATATGTTTGTTGTAAATAATGACTTTGTAAAAATATTGTAATAAATAAGAAATGTTTTTTAAAATGTGTTATATTGTTTAAAAAAAATTTAAAAAATCAAATATTTACTTATGACATAAATTCTTAAATCTCTATGGTCCCCTGATCGCCCGCTATGTAGAAATGCTGAACATTGGCTGAACAGTACAGTACGATGCTAAGCATTTTTTATTCATATGAATATGGTTCATTAAAATATATTTGTATATATATATAAATATATAGTCGATTCTGTGGCGTTTTAGTTCTATGTGCATTTTATATTTCCTTTTATATCAGTATTTTATGTATTTCATATCCTAGTGACTACAGATACCGATAAGTGATGACTGTACTATATACATATTTACTTAGAACACCTGACAGCACTGACAGCAGCAAGCATTTGAGTAAGGTATTCAACTCTCGGAGGAAAGTCTCCATGTTATTTTCGATTTTTACTAGCTCACTGTTTCAGCTTCTTCTAGATTCTGAAGATTATGCTTTTTGAAGCATAGAACATTATCATATATTATATTCGGCGTGTGTTATGGACTGTACACAGTCGACAGCTCTTTTTACAGTTGATTCGCATGTAGTTGATGGTGGTGTGTGTCCTGCAGTATCCGCGTTTACTCCAATAAGCACAGCTTTTGTTTTTGTCCTTACAAACAACTGGGAAACAATGAGAAACATAGATCATTGAACTGAGATGTTTTTTTTACTTGTAACAAAAGTGTAACTAGTACTGACTAGTAACTACTTAACCCCCCCCCCCCCCCTGCCCCTCCCCCTGATATAGAATGCGCTTTTATTCAGTTTTCTGAGATTGCGAAAGGTCATTGACAGCAAGCACTTATTTGTCTTGGCTTCCGTCCATCAAAACTTTACCAGGGTCTGGAATTATATTAGAGGTCGCAGTAAGATAATAACTGCTTCAAGTCTGAGAAATAATTGTAAACGCCAAACACGACAAGAATGCCGAACTACTCGTAAAATCATTAGAATAGCTTACCAGATCGTTTACTGCAAAAACATGTCTTTTTGCAGTATTTCAGCATCTTTGAATAGTGAGAACTGCTAAATGAGCAGAATCCTCGTCTTGCCCAGTAACTGCACGTGGAACTGAAGTCTCTGTGAGAACAGCCTTAAAGTAAAATCATAGACAAGTCAGTAAATATAAGAGTGATAAATGCCATAGCTATATAAACCGACCCTCGAGCGTTGTACTATGTATACTATGTATTTAGTATCTATAAATAACTGAAACAACTTGAACACACGCTTTTTTATGTAACACAATCGGTCTGTCCTAGAGCCCTTGACCTATACACTACTGAAAAAATCTAGGACCGAAATCAATTGTAGACGTATTTTGAAATAGATTAGTGTAATGATCTAATGATGTCGATGCACTTAGATAGGCATCTCGGTTTAGTCAACACAAGTACTATTATGAATTATGGCACTTTCAATGGAGTCATCGAGATCAGATCTCATCAGAGGAGATCCATTTGAAACCCGACCTGATAGATCCCTTTGATAAATAAACAATGCTTTATTTTCAGCATTTGACGGCAAAAGTATTCTTTTCGCGTCAAATTTGTTTTCAATTTTAATTTAAAATAACAAATTTGAAAAGAATGAATTTGACGTCAAACGCCTTAAACAAGGCATGGTGCATGGTGGGACATGAAAAGGGTCTAGGAAGGAACGCCATCGAGGGGAGCTCCTGCAATCCTTCTCATCGCGGGTACTATGAGCTCGAAGCAAGGATAAATTCTTCTTTCAAATTCAAGGTTCACATCTAGGTTTATTTAACAATTATTCGCCGAAGATGAAGAAATATCGAGGAATAATAACCGAAACGAGGTTGAGGTTATTATTCCTGATATTCACTGAGCCTGAGGTGAATAATTGTTAGTTAGTACAAATACACATGTGTGATTCATTTTTTTTTTTAAATAAGGCAAAAGACACACCTGTTTAAAATTAGGTAACACCAATTTCACAAAGCGCCTGACCGCCATTTTGGATTATCGCTGGAGGTGATTATCGTGTGATATGAGAGTTTTAGATTTACGTTCACGGCAAACGTGAAACGTCAGTTGACCATTTGAAAAATTATTCTAAATAGCTTTAAAAGAATCGCAAAAAAGTCCAAGTAGTAGAAAAACTAAAGAGAATATTTGTGCTCGGTGAGAAGGTTTGTAAAAGGTAAAGTAAAATACAGGAAAAACGATGAAAACCTGCTCACGTTTGCCGTTTGCAGGGAGAAATAAAAGTCAATCTAAAACTCTCTATTATCTGAGTTTCCCGACCAATCAGCGCTCATTATTTTCAATAATGACCTGTGTATTTATACTAAAATCAGAGATGCAACGTACCCCATGAAAAACAACTGAGAATAGATAACACGTAATTGGCCTTGATACTTGGCAATATGTTTATCAGTCCTACTTTAATGTTGAACATTTACAACAAAATGCAAAAATCAAGGTTCCCCGTTCTAACCTGTAGCTGGGCGTGTAGCTGGGCGTGTAGCTGGTCGAGGAGGACTGGTAGGCGATCTACAGTAGAGTAACCTGGCTTGTTTGATGTCAGCGGGGCTCAGTCCTCTCTTATTACTCAACCGTTTATCACCATTGATTCGAGCTATAGTAGTGCGACCTTGACCAAAAGCTGTGGAGCGGTAATGCATGATACTGTCATAGTCGTAAGGAACACCCAGGCTGTTGATACGGCCATCATCGTACTTTTCAAAGGCATATTTGAATTCTAGGATCAATACAGAAGAAGACAGATGATTTAATGTTAAAAGCCAGAGAGCGCGTAATGAATTGTTTCGTTACGTGACGTAACGTAACGTGAAGCGACGCGACGTGACGACGTGACATGAAACTGTGACTATATCTCATTTAGTTGAGTATATATTAGAGCACTGTGATTGATTCGTGGCATTTCGTCATGTATTTAGCCACTCAGTCTTTCACTGACCAGGTCCTACGCTGCATTAAAGACTGTTGACTTCTATCCCAGTTTCCGCAGCCCACAGAATGTTAGAATGCTAGAATGCATTTTATTTCTACGGGAATAAGGTCATTCACCTGGATGGATATTCCTCCAGTAAATCCTGACGTAACGATCTCTGTCTGGCCTCGACTGCTCGTGCCAGAATCCAAGAGCGTGTCCTGTGAGTAAAGAAGAGAGCAACATGAGATTCCAATATTATACTTAGGATTATTGATATATTATGTACTTATTGACTGCAAGGAGGCCCGGATCAAGAAAAAAACTGTGCCTGAGATCTTGAATATGTATATGATTTTATTGTTGTTTAGCTTTCCGCTATCCTAGAATACCCCACCTCTCCGGGTCGGAAATAGAAAATACCACCCTCCCTAACCGCCTGGAAAACATTGCCTAGAAAACATTGCCTGGAAAACATTGCCTGGAAAACATTGCCTGGAAAACATTTCCTGGAAAACATTGCCTGGAAAACATTGCCGAAAATCATGCTGTAATTATCAGCAGTTAAAACGATTAGACTACATTAGATTAAAAGTACCTATCTCATGGATAATGGTCGTTAACAGTCCACATCCCTGACCAATGGAAATTCTTTGACGTCCACCCATTCTTCCGACATCAGAAAAACACCTAAACATCAAAATATAACAAAGTCAAACGATGTCCACATAAAAAAAAGTCCTTTACATGTTAAATACATGCAAGTTAGCCTGAATGCACAGGCTTTCCGGGGGACGAGAAATGAGTTAATCCTTACCCCTCTCCAGCATAGAAGCTTATGTATGATCGCTGATTTGTTCTCTGTACGAACCGCAGGCACGGCACGTGTTTTGCCCAGCGCCTCATGGCCATATGTATTGTCCTCTTAGTATGGTCTGCAACTAAACACCAATTGTGTTATTGTAATGATTAGGTGCTTACATATACCACTAAGATAGGTATGTATTAGATTAGGACCTCTGCATTGACGCCCCCCCCCCCCCCCCCCCCCCCCCCCCCCCCCACACACCTAGTACACACTAATCATCAGTCATTTTTAGTGTACTTACAATTACTTGGTTCAATGACGTAAGGGATCAGTGGGCGTCCATTCGCGTCCATCCATAGTCTAGATTTATTAGACATAGGCAGCTCTTTTTGGTCTCTTGCTTTTCTTGGGTTTTTGTGTACTTTGAGCATGAGGATGCAAATTCACGCTTCTTAGGTCATATTTGGTTTTAACACCATCTGTGCAACAAAATACATTTATGTTAGGGAATGACTGCAGAGCTTTCACCAAGTGTTACCGGAGGGGAAATGACTGTATCACGCGTATTCGAATATTTTTGGACCCGCAAATTGGCCTCCCGCCTACACATAATAAGCTGTGAATTGGCTTCATGTTGACGGTCATGAACCCGAAGTTGCGAATTTAAAAATATCCGAATCGCGTGAACTGGAACATAGGAAAGCTTTCGCGCTTTCTGAATGCTTTACGCTTTTGCGGCTCTGAGCTAAAGAAAATGCTCATGCACTGTCATGCAACGAAAACGACTCATCTGCTCTAAATAATTAAACACACACACAAACAGACACTCGCGGACCGTGAGCAAGGTCAGACAACATCAAATGCATTTGTTATATACCAAGTGACAGTCCATTTTTTCTCTAGTCATTGACAAAGAGAGAGCCACGTAATGGTAATAAAATTTCACTATTTCTCGATAACCTTTTGAAGAAGGCCACAATACATTTATATCAAATATCCAAACTGGAAGTGTTCAGTCTTGGGAAATAGAAGTATTTCTTCATTTTTAAAATCAAAAAATTAAAATATTGCCTGTATTAATATGACACTTTGTATATACGAGAAACACTCATTATCTTTACGCATCATCAACATCATCATCTGCGGCTTGACCGAGATGTCTCGCGCAAATGCAATGCAGAGCCACATGTCGTCAGGATCCCCACTGGTGACAGTAAGGTCATCAAGTTTTATCCCAGTATTCCTGGATATGGCCCTTCCACAGGATAGGAGATTAGATACTGAACATTAGAGACCTTTAGGCATCGTGTTTGCAGCTACGGCGCTAACCGCTAGGGATCAAGCATCGAAAAACGTCCGCAAACACAGAGAACCACTCAGCATCAATGAAATACAATATGGTGTTTCTTCTAGCAACAACTTCTTTATGACGCCTTGCTAAACGTCGAAAGTTAGACAGAAAACGATTCGAATCTAAAGCCACTATAGGCAGGTTACTTTTCAGGGTTCAATACAATTTTGAACATTATTATCCGGAGAGCCTCGATATTGTACTAGAATCACCTCTATCGTGGCCACTCAAGTGATGACGTCATAAAATTTAATTTTCGCGTTATCATATTTTTGTTTCCCAATTTCTATAGAGAATCGAAAAGGACTTTTACACACCAAAATTTGACGAGAATCGGACAAATATCAGCTGAGATTGTATATCGAAAATTAAATATCGACAATTGTTGAAGCCAAAATTTACTTTTTCGTGACGTCACGCGAGTATTGTTGGACGACATTCATCTTCCAAAAATCGTGAGGTGGAAACCGCTCCAACTTGGAATAGGCTAGTAGTAATTTGATTATGACATTATGAGTGTATAATACTTAAAAAACGTCTTACCTCTACGAAATGTATTGCTTTCCTTGGCTTTCTTGATAAGGCCAAATGAAGGTTCTGTAATATCCAGATCTAGAAAATGAAATGAAAGGTACATATTACTAGATATGTAGGCCATTCATGCAAGCAACTAGCCAACGATGATGAATCAATAAACAGATAAGAAATAATACTCTTGTGACTCAGTCATTCATAGTAAACAACACTTGACTTTTTACCTTTGTGGAGCCCTTCTGCAAAAGTACTAAGATCAAGTACAATAACAGAACATAAAACAAATAACTGCAACATTACTGGACGAGATTTCATTATTATTTCTTCGGTCTTGTGTATCCGAGTGACTAAACGTTGTTGTGCAGAGTTAATGCAAGTTATCCTGGTTCGTTGGTTTTTATAGTGCACAAACGGGAACTCGACCCCAGTGCGCAATTGAATTTTATGGATTAACCTTGGATAGATAGTTAACCTTTTACCAAAAGGTCAAGTGGAACTTGAAATACTACGTCGGAAATTAAGCGGCCGAGAGAAAACGACGCAGGCGGCACTGCTATGCAGTATTGGGATCGTTGAGATAGCACTGAACATCGCCGCAAAGATGAACTTCAGAAGTATATAAGATGAATTTAAGTTGAATATGTACCATGAGTGTAAGATGTACTAGTGATTCAAAACTCAGTCAACTAGAATATAGTAGTGTTGATGGAGAGAAGGACGGGGGGCGGGGTCCATGAAATCCGTGAGATCAAAAATTCTAGAATCTCAGCAGAGAACCAAATAACAACTGCTTCTGACGTACGCTTTATATTTAGATTAGTCTCGATCGAGAGTTTTTTCTTATGTGTACAATATCTAGAATCTTCCATTATCAAGTTACCTGTAAGAAAAAGGACAGGCCATAGGATCATACGATAGTAATAACACGACTTAACACGACTTGACAGCCATCGATAAGACAAAAGCTGAAAAGCGTGCGACAGATGACGACTTTGACCAGATTTTGACCAGATTTTGGATTGCGATCTTGGACTGCGAAAGAACCTGATTCTATATTCTAGAAGCACAGAAAAAAATTAACAAACATTTCTACTGAACCACGTACGAGCTGCCATTTGTTTGGTAAACATCGAAAAAATAAACTTCAATCCTAAAAAAAAAGAGGAATTTTTACCCACAAAGAGTAGAAATGTGTGTAGGGGATCCAATTGATTGAATATGAGGACCCTTGGATTGGCAATCGTAGACCTTATGTTTGGGGTGTTCTGTAGTAGAGCACTAGTGAGCAAATTCCTCGCTGTCTGGCTCTGTGGAATGTTACTTAATGGCGTTATTTTCAGTGCTTTATACTCCGCTATGTCCGATTCATTTTTGCAAGCGTATACGGCCAATAAACTAGACGTGATGTTCGAGGTGTTCTCTAGTAAAGCACAAGTGAGCAAAAAAAAACGAATGTTGGCCAATTCGAAAGTTTAAACTACTTTCTTTACATTTTGACCTCACTTCGGCTTACGCCCACAATAATCTTTATTTCACTTGAATATACTCATATACAACAGAAAGTTATCCTAAACATTAAGGTCGAACAGGACCCAAACGGAAACCACATATGTGGAAAAAATAAGAACGTGTGAACGATCCATGCAAAGATGCGCCCTTAAGGGTTTTAGCGTTACAAAGTAATTCTACTGGGACAACTATGTAGTTCGGCGAACATATGAACCCCATGCTCACATGCTAACCGTTGATGACTCACTAACGAGGTCAGGTTATTATATACTACTCCATTATCACTAAATAGACAACAACACGTGCAACATTACTACGTGCCGAAAAATATTCATTTCGTTTCAATCTCTTGTCTTGAACGTCACAATTTATAATTTTCACTCTACTCATGTATTATCATAGTTAGTGTTCAAATTTTATTGAATTACTATGCATCATTATCAATCCGTTGAAGAGATTAGAACTTTTTAACGATAAGAAAGTGCAGTCATAATGCTGCAAGTTCTTTTCCTATAGGTTAAATGTTAAGATAAAATAATTATCTTATATAAACTACTTTATCATAGTATTATAATCGATTTACTAGCTGATAAATCAAACTCGTGGCTCTTTACGGTTAAACGTCTAGTCTAGTCAAGGTCTAAATCATTTACAGATGGTCATTCTATTCAACTATTTTAAAAATACGCTTATTATCTGTGGACCCGTGAATCAGTGACCCTCTACCTCCTGCTGATTCCTTTTTTCAACCATAATTCTAGAATAACAAAGAAAAATAGTCTAAAATCAAAGTGAATAATCGGATAACCTCTGATTTTTCTGGGGATATGTTTTCTCTGTTTTTTATTTCTTTGACAAAGCACGTTTTAGCGAATATTCTAGAACAACTGGGGAACGGTATGACGTCACCGCTAACGACATAAACCTGTCATCAACCAAAGATATTATCCTCTTAAAAAACATACTCATATAGACCCGATAGCCTACGTATCGCCCAGTGTTGTTCCCTTAGCTTCCCCACAGCCATCCCGCTCCTATTTCCCATCCCTTTTGGGCCGCTACACAGATTAAACCCCGGCCAAGTTGGCTCTGGGTTCAGAGGCTCTCTCGCTCCAGCTCCGATACCTACGACCAAGAACTGAGCGAGAGAGTTTCCGGAACTCAGGGAACTAAGCCTAACGGAGTAAGAAAGTAAGAAAGAATTCGAAATTGTAGTAACGATCATTGAGCAGTTTATATTCGATCTGGGGAATGATCATGGAAATCATGCAATGGATATTTAAGAACTACACTGCGCTGGTTTCAGTCTTCAAATCTCAATGTCGAATCAAAACCTTTATTATCGGTTAAAAGTACTTCTTTGCAACAAAACGTTCATATGATTCGAAGTTTACTAGTTAATCTATACTAAAGGGATTTTACTATAAGGTTACTGGAGACCTTCATGTTTCGTGTAGAACTCTCTCTGCGCAACACGTACACTTTCAACGAAACCATATATAACATATTGATTGATTAATTGATTGATTGATTGATTGATTGATTGATGACTTTATTTAACGAGGTGATGTTCGTCACCAGTACCAGCGTCTTCAGTGGATCTTTTACGTTCGCCTTTTATATAGTGAGGACAAACAGGGCCTACGGGCCTACGATTTTAGAGTCCTTATCCGAGAAGACTTGAAGGTTTATCCATTTGCAGATTTAATTACAAAGGCAGCACCTTCGGCTTCAGTCATTTTAAGACCCTAAGTATTGGTCCGGCTGAGGCTTGAACCACGGACCTTTCGCACAACAGACCGAGGCTCTTACCAACTGAGCTAACCGGGTGGCGGTATATAATGTTTTAAAGGTCAGATGATAAAATCTTTATAATATAAGAGGCTTAAACACAAATTGCGCACGCTCGGTAGAGATTAATTTGTGGCATGGGGTTAGGGCGTATAGCCAAAAGAACTTTACAATGTTATAAGTAAAAGATAAACTGCGAAAAGTGTTAGAGATTTTTAACTTTTTGCTTCTTTAATATATTATTTAATTTTAAAGTTAGGAACGTCGAAAACTTTTACGTCACCTCAAATTGTCAAAAATCAGTCACACAAATTGCCAACCATACAATCCAATAAAGCCACGTGACCAAACCTATTTTCAAAATGATTACCACATTGCATCGTAAAGACAACGCTTATAAACCATTCAACCAATGCCTATACATCTTGATAATATTAATAAATAAAGCCACGTGACCAAACCTATTACCACATTGTATCGTAAAGACAACGCTTATAAACCATTCAACCAATGCCTATACATCTTGATAATATTAATAAATAAAGTATTTAGTTCATAATAAATAACTATTTAGTATTAATAATGGTTAATGGCAAAATCCACAGCTTTTTCTACAGTTTAAGTTCATCCAGTCCTTGTGAGCAAGGTTGGTACAATACCCTGCATTAACATATCCCAGACAGCCCGAATTCGTGTCTTCGCAAACTGAAATGCAAAATAAATGATCTTAGTCTTCGTACAATCTCTAAAATTCAAGCATATCAATGGTTAAAATCGATCAGGTGATCTTGCTGTACTTGATCAAACTGAGGCAATGTATCATTGACATTACATACACCTAATTGGGAAAAAAACGTTGTCGGGTTCAAAAAAAGATTATGTCATCAAAGCTAAGACCAAAGGGGAGCATGGGAAGACAAACAATTATGCTAATTTCATGCTTGCAGTTTTCCCTTCCTGTGCACATTTTATGCATCATGGCTTTGGCATATAATCTAGGTCGACCGACTTTGCTCAACTGTGCATTTTTACATGTCTATATGCAAATATAATACACATTTGGGAGTTCCCAAAATCCTTTATCGGTCTTAGCTTTGATGATATGAACTTCTCGAACCCGACTTAGTTTTTTCAATTAGGTGTATACACATCACAGAGTGTGTGTTATCGAAAGCACTGAGCTAAGATTTAGGAAATTAGAGCTTACGAAAATACATCAAACAATATCAAAATCAAGAGTCTCATTTCAAGCACGAAAAGACAAATTAACTCGAGTGTGTCGGAATTCAAGTACAATAAAAATAAAGGTTAAAATAATGAAATGTTTTTTCTTTTTCTGTTTTTTTTACGGGTTAATCTTATGATGTAGTTGTGCTGTGTGTAGCTTTGTCAATAAATGATGGTTATGTAGTTCTTCAAATGTTGAATGAAGACTATTAGTAAATTTATAGTACACTCAACAAACTTACTCGACTCTGATTGGTCGAGAGGAGTACAATTATAGTGTTAATTGTACTCCGTTGGAGTACCGAATTAAGTCGCTATAGAAACACGGCCAAAACAATGTCAACGGCGGCAAAAAAAAGCCGTAAAAACTAATGAGAACTAATCTTTTTTATGCATTTCAGTTGCGCGATGGACTGAAAATCGACCGCCAAATAGACAAAGATAAACTTTGCTTTGCTTCGCATTTTTACTGAAATTTTGTTGAGTGAACTATAAACGAAAATCGCACGACCTTCTCGTACAACTTGGAATTAATAGACACGAGTAATGTTTTGAAAGTTCTTTAACTGCACTCGCCTAAAGGCGATTACTCAAATTGTGTCAAATTGTACTCGAGATCGTGTGATTTCCGTGCGATACTTATTTCATTTAAGTTTTACGACTTTTCAACTAATTTTGAGCTCATTTAGGCTGCGTTCATAATTTATGGCAAAGGGGGGCAGGTGAAGTTGAGGGGGGATCGGGAAAATTTGGGTAGGAAAAAGAGGGGATGGTCAAATTTTTATCAGGAAAATGGGGGGTTGCACAATTGTTGGAAGAAGCTACAAGACTTGCTTAGAGGGGATCGTATTTTTTGCATGACTTTAAGAGGGGGTGTTGAGAATTATTCTGGACATTACAAATTTTCTCCTACCCCCCCCCCCCCTCTCATTAAACTTCTTCTAATTTGTTCAGTTCGTGCTATCATTTGCTATTTTTTCTCAGTACATATTTGTTTGGTCTTTCATTCGCAAAAAAAAAAAAAAAAAAGACGGAAGTCTTGCTTCGTTATTGATGTGTTAGTACTCAGATGTTTTTCGTAGTTAACAACATCTTTAATTTTATTGGCTGCAACGCAAGCAATGAGGCTAACAAACCCCTTCTGGCGGTAGTTAAAGCCACATAACGGCTTACCTTTACATATGCAAGTCTTCTTGCAGCTATTATACATAAAGGTCTTGTAGACTTTGTTATCACAGTAACCAATAATTCCCCAACTTGGACAGTTAGCATTGAGATCACTATACAAAATCTGACAAGCTGCAAGAAAACATTAAAAACAATTGATGTTATTGTATATAAATATACATATATATGAATTGTTAATGTTACTGCCGGATCCATATGAGAACTGTTATTTGACGGCTTACCATTTGTCCTTGGGCAATATAGCAATCTGGCCTGTTCAATGTCTTTGTCACTCAGACCATTCCGTTGACCAAAGGTAGTGCTGCCGTTCAAACTCTCGATCGTGTTAAGTGAAGGGGATTTAGAAAACGCTTTTGGACCATAATGCATCAGACTAGCTAGATCATATTCCACTCCAAGGTCGTTAGTGTCGGAGTTGTCGATCATTTTGAATTCGTCAAGGTTGTCTTTTGACAAAAAAAAAAAAAAAAAAAAAAGGAAAAACGATTTATTGATATTGTAATGGCGTCATGTCTGGTCTCGCGTACTAGCGTCAGACGTCAGATAAAATGACGTCACAGGTAGTCTTATATAATGACGTCATAATCAATAATGTATATTTACCTAACTGAATATTGTTCCATAATATTTTGACGTATTTATCTCGGTCTGGTCGGGCTTGTTCATGCCAGAAGCCAAGGGCGTGTCCTATTCCAATTGAAAGGCAGCTGTCAGTCATTGATTGATCATGTGATATGCTATTTCTTTTAGCATATGATTATTGAGATACTAACCTATTTCATGTGCAATAACTCCCATTATTGCACACCCTGGACCAATAGAAATTCTTTGTTTGCCTCCTTTGCGGCCAACCCATGAGAAACACCTGATAATATACAATATATATATTATATAATATACCTGGTAATATACACATATGTACAACGACGAGTATGAAGTAAATTAGCTTGTGGGGACTGAAGGGAAGGAGAAATCTTCTTGTATTCTCATAAGAATAAATGTTTAACCCACAAAACCTCATCCTAAAGACTTGCATGCGAGGCTACGCGGGGGGAAATCTAATGTTCCAGTCATCATGGCTGCGATGAGAAAGGCGCATTCTCCCATGAGCGTTACATTGATATTTATTTATGATGGGTAGTGAATAGTGACAGACAGACAGACAGACATACTCACCCCTGACCAGAGAAAAAGCTCAGATAGTCTGGCTGATTAGTTCTGGGTACAAACGAGATGCAAGGCACGTTAGTGTGCCAGTGATCCATAGCTTGGGTGATGATTGTCTTATCGGGAACTGAAATCGAACCAACCACAAGAGCAAGAGATTAGTATTCTGTCACAACTGACATGAAGCAAGAGAAAATGAAATTCATGTAATAATAAAGTATATGTTCAATAACGCAGCGAGGGGCCCGCAGTTTGAGCAAGTGTCGATAAATGCCGCATTCTGTACGTGCTAAAGGCATTCAAGAAATTCATATTAATCTATGGAAATAACTATTCAGTTATTAGGGACTTTTCTGTCATTCTAAAATGGAAATCAATATATAATTTCTCTAAAATTTCGACATTTTCTGTTCAAAATATGTTATATATGTTAAAATATTGAAAATGAAAACCTCTCTATAACCCTTGAATGTGTCTCTAGGAACAGAAATTAAATAGACAATGATAGAAAGAAATACCGACTTACCACTTGAAGTCTCTATGACATACGGGACTTCAACTTGACCATTAGCAATCGGCCATTTCTTTTGGGCATGCGAAATTACAGCCCTTTTCTTCCGCAGCTGACCATTTTCTTTCCTGTTGGGAAGGGTCATGATATCTGTATGGCTGTTTTTCAAGGCGGTTCGGATGTCATCCGTCATAATAATGTCTCCTTGAAAAAGTTCTTCGCCTTCTAAAATATCAAGAATGGTTTTGGTAAGTTACTATATTGCTGGCCTATAGTTAACGATTATTCGCCGAAGGCGAAGTGAATCATCGAGGAATAATAATCGAAACGAATCGAAGTTGAGGTTATTATTCCCGATATTCACTGATCCTTGTGAATAATTGTTTTAGCATAAATACACAGATGATTCATTCAAAAAAGGGGGAAGAAAGAAGATAAAAGACACATTTAGAATTAGGTAACAGCAACAAAGAGGCTGGCCGCCATTTTGGATTATCGCTGGAGGTGATTATCGTGTGATAATCTGAGTTTCTCGACCAATCAGCAGCGCGCGAGAGTTTCAATAATCACCTGTGTATTTTTACTAGTGTTTGTTTATTAAATGTATGTTAATATTCATGACATTGTTATATCATCATCATGCTTTGTTGTCAGTTAGAAAAACATGTACCAATCTACTTAGGCCGGCTTGATTCCATAGCAACCTTACGATCGTCATCACAACAAGGATCGCAAGTGTACCTCATTGGATAAAAACAGATGACGTTATGGAGAGAAGAATATTAGAGATTAGCATATACCAACTTGTGTACTTCCTAAGAACGCGCGCCCATTTGTTAATTGGAGGTGAATATCTTACGATATTCACCTCTGAATTGTGTACTTCCTAAGAACGCGCACCCATTGGTTAATTACGATATTCACCTCTGAATCTCGGAATATTGAGTCGGCAACAAAATGGCATCTGCCAGCAATCGTTTTGCTAAAAATGAAAGTAAATGCCATTCCTATCAATACTAAAAAGGCAACGAAGTATGGCCTAAAAGTTTTGCTAAAAGTTTTGCGTGAATTTGTCACGCAAACTAAAAGTTCCTGTTTGTTTGTTTTTATCGAATTATTGTATGTAAAAATAAGTTACTCTGTAAACAAGTTGGTATATGCTAAAACAATTATTCGACGAAGGCGAAGTGAATAATATAGTGTGTAAAAACCGTTAAAATCTTCCTGTCGCCAGCGTGGGCAGTCTTTGCAGTCCTATCTAAGGTTATTTAATGTACGTTATCCAAAATTACATTACAGTACATGTGGTCTACCTACCGTCAGGTGCTCTGTTCTTCATCCTTCCGAAACCAGATGAAATTTTCTTTCTCTCTGAATTAACCCTCAAGATGAAGTCAAAAATATCCACTCCAGCCTCGTTTTTATGTTCTAAAATAAAGGAAGTCATGCCGAGCAAGTTAGCTTTTTGATTGGTGTAAACTGAACAAACTTTTACAGAAAAGGCACCCCTGCAGTCAATCGAGCAAGAAAATTGGCTTCTTACTTCTCCTAACAATACTTTTGTAACACAACTCGACATGATGTAGCGTTAGCTAGTCACAAGCTGTCAGAGCGCCGGCGTTAGTGCACAATCGTCTCCACGCATTTGTCAGATAACGATTAATTAAAGATCTGTAAATCGTTAGATTATAATATTGAGGGATTATAAGATTAAAGTATACATAGTCCATCACGCAGTTCGAGATGGAAAAATACGCATTGCATCCGTATCTCTAGACGTCGACCAGACTTCACCATGCACAATGAGTCTAGGATGCCTTCTGTGGCTGATCGTCCAATCATTTAATAATATTCGCTATTTGTCAAAACTGCGAAAATCACTCCATATATCGACTGCTTTAAATTCCCAATCACTTCCCAATTAGTTTGTAATGTACATGCATGTATCCCAAAAAATGTTAGCTCGTGTTTGAGATCATAGCTTACCTTCTTTTGAGACGAGAGAAAGATATCCTGTTTCTATAGCTTGCCTTGACTCATGTAGCGGTAAAGATTCACTTGTTTTTAGGATAAAACTAAATAAAATAGTCACGAAAATCTGCTTCCAAAAAACTCTTGTTTCCATAGCTGATGATATTTAGACAGATCTTTAAGATACTTCTATCTGTGTGTCAGCCTGTTGTGTACGTTGAGCTAAATAAATTGCATCTGTTTGCAAGGCAACTTGCTTTTTATAGCATTTTCTCTCGTCTATTTATGCAACAGCAACAGTTAAAAAGCTGGGCGTGTTTTAATGACGTACTGTGTTCACTATCAACCATTAAACTGCCTTCCTGTCCCCTTTGGGACGGGATTAAACGCGACATTGGTTGAGCTTCCGCAGATATGTTGTTCCTGTCGTGCGCGATTCTCGTATTCAATTTTGCAGCTTTTCACCTTCCTTGATGAGATTCTAGTCTCATGGGACATATAGCCCATGTGTCTTCACAAACCGATACAAATTTATAGCAAATATCTACAAACAATCATTCAAGTGTTTCAACTGAGTTGAATTAATTTCTCTTCAGTTCAACACTGTGCTCTCTAAATTCACAAAGAAACTTGACGCTGGTAGACTGAAAAAACGAAATCTATGCATCAGGGCTCGCTGAGATGTAGTTAAATGAATAAGAGTCGTTGACTTAATATGTAGTTTACATTGAATATTTGGTATATCGCAGCCCCCAAATCTATCGGCTGCTGATCATAGACACTACTTGCTTTTTCAAAATGATAAAACATAGAACAATGAAAAGCTGATCTAAACATGAGATGTATGTTTGGTCATACTTAAGATAATCGATTAAAAACGATTAAATAGCACTTGAGTAAACCATGATTATTTATTTAAACCTTGAGTGGCTTGCGTCTTTTTCATGTCTATTTGATTTCTAAACCAAATAATCTCCATTTAATACAAACGGTGCGGGTTTTTATCTGATTTTCACAAACATAAGAAACCAATTTAGTGTAGCCCCGAGATATTTTGATAACAGAAAAAACGCACACAGCCGAAACAACCAGACAAAAAAAAACATCAACAACAGCGGAAAGTCGTCAACAGCAACCACAAAGAAAGGAAAAAAAAACAGAATTAAAAATCATTCTTGCCTATCAATATTCATTCTAATAAACATTCGTGTCGTTCAACTCGAAGCTACGAGATTACGCCAGTTTCAGTGACTTGATCGATTGGTATCCTGACCTAGTTGCAGCTTGCTTTGCTTGCTGTTGTTTTGTAGATCAAGGGGCGGACTAGATTGAAAAGCCTTAATTAACGTATAAATTAATTCTTGAAGCAACACAAAGGGTCTTCGATCGTAAAGAGCTTCAGTACCGGTTGTGCTGAGACTGGCAGAAGAAAGAAGCTTCAACTTATTTCCGAGTTGTCTTGATACTGCTAAAGTTAGCCTGTTCCAACAACATGCAGTAGAAAACAAAAGAATGTATCAGAAACTCATTATTTTCCGTGCAATGCTACATAATTATTCAGAGCAAAAGCCGGCCTATTCTTAAGCTTTTCTACATTTATATATTTGTTAGTTTTAGGAAAATTGATTACAAGGACTACCTTAACTCAAGAAAATCGCCGAAACACCATGGCCAAAAATTGTTGGTGTTTTCATTTTCTAAAAGCACTTACAACTGTTGCTCTGGTTTCGCTTTCTCTCGAACTCTTTCTTTCCTGTGGAGTTCCTTTCTTTTTTCTTTTCAAAACAATTCATTGTTTATCTTTTGCTTTTTTGTCTTTTAGGCAGAAGAAGTTGGTCTTTGTCGAAAGGCACGTTGTTTTCCTGTATATTTTCGTTTTGGATATTCTAACATTGATCATGTCTGTCTGGGCTTGTGTGTTAGTATTAGTTAGTATTAGTGCATATTTATGGATATTATTTTTAATTTTTAATTATCTTAATGTAAAGCGCATCGAGGCTCTCAGGCCCAAAAAACGTTTTCCAGTCATGACAGCGTTATTCTATCGGCCAACCTTAGCATTCGTGGATTGCGGATAAAATCTTCATTGACGATTAAGGATAGTCCTGTTCACGATATACAATTAAATGACGTCAAAACAGCTCAAGATGGAACCTTGCGCTTGACCAACTGATTTAGCAACACTATATAGCTGCTATATATAGAACAATCCATTTGAGATCAGGATGAACACCATAGATTTCGTCATTAGGGAGTGTGCTAGCGACAAAGACCATTACGATAACCTCTGATCTGTCTAATAGTCTCAACTGTTTAAGATTATGAGAGGAAAATTGCTGGCTTGTCTCGAGGAAAACCGCTTTCCATTATTGCCGGACTGAATCCTAGTCGTCTGAAACTAAAATTGCTTTGAAGAATCAATGAAAATAAATTAAAATTTGCAACTACGAATTTCATACATGAATTATTTTTGTTTCATTCAATTCACGGAACATAACATCAAGGCGAATAACTGTTTTTACCACATGTCATGTTTCTAGTTTCGCGCGCTAAAAACGTAAGGAAGTCTCGTGACTGTGAACTCCAGCACACAATGTTTGTTTAAACAAGAAGTGGGATACAAAAAAAGGCCTACGGAAACGTAATCATAGAGTCTAAAGAAAGAAAAGACCAGATGACAGCTTATTAGCCCGCCTTTTTTTACGTTTCACAACTTTATCCGCTATCGACGGCCAGGAAAGACCATTTCGTCAATGCGGTTCACATACACTTACCTCAAAACAAGGTCAGCCGTCTTTTTGTTTTTGGTTGTTCAAGCCTTTTTTGTAAAATAAAATAAAAAAACGAATATATCGTGTATTTAGGGAGGCTGTAAATTCCTTCCAAAGAGAAATCAAACCAAACCTGAGATGTTAAGTATGGGAAGATTGAATGTCAAGCAGCTTTGATTTTGTGCTGTTTTTGGTATAATTTGTTCTTGTTCATGGTGCGATCTCAAAGGCTGTGCTTGTTACAGTATCTACTCGTACTGCGCCATTCAGAGCTAACGATGCCGATCGAAGTGATGGTAAGCTCAAGAGTGATAAGGACAGCTTCACCAGACAGATATATTTGCTACCATTTTGAAGGCGAACGCAAAAACCTCTCGTAGTGCACAAGGTCAAGGTCAGTAATTAGCGTTTTTTGTCATCATTCTTGTTGAATCTTTCTTCGTTTTCATTCATTATAATTAAGGCTGGGATAAGAACAACGTTTATTAGCTGGAGAAAGTAGAGGTGGATCTTTTGTAGTGCACATTCCCTGCTGAAAAAAATCTAATGAACAAAACTAGTGCAATCACAATTATGGCATCTACTTCTGGTTTGGAAAGCAGGTAGTCAAACAAACATCATTATAAAAACCAGGGACGTAGGCACGATTTTCCAAGGGGGAGGGGGAGGGGGAGAGGGGTGTAATTCAAAGATCTGCGGTTTGGCCCCCGAGAGGCCGAACCAAAAAAGAGAACCGGTATTGCGCAAATTTGGCAAAACTTAGCAAAGCAAATGAAATTACCGTATAAATTCCAAATAAGGCCGCCATTTTGTTGCCACTGAGGGGTGGGGTGGGGGGGGGGGGGGTGAGGGGGGTGAGGGGGGGCATTGTCCCACCCCTGCCCACGCCCTTAAAAAACAATGTTAAGGCAAATAGATAGCAAAAGCAACAAGTATGATTCAGTGCAAAATGTCAAAAACTAGAAAGAAAACTTTAGGGACTAAAAGCAGCCTTTGTTTCCGGGTTCCGGTTGAGTGATGGGATTCCTGGGTTTTAAAGTATGTGTTTAACCTACTCGACCTCACCCCAAGTACATGTCAATCAATGTCTATTTATTTGTTTCGTAGTGAATGCTGAATTTCTTTTTCAAGCAGATATCCTAATGACCAAAGAACTACGTCTAGCTTTGAATACAATTGATATAGACAACCCTTTCCCTACCCCTGAGAGTCACAGCAGGCACGGCGGTAAATGGTCATGATCAGAACAGATGGCTTGCTGTCGGTAATGGTCTGGTACAAGTACCGTATGTCATTGAACAGTCAAGCGGTAAGTAAGAAGCACCCATTTTTTTCTATCAATAACCACTAGCATTCTTATTCCATATACATGTGCTTTTCTTTTGTTCTATTTCGATTGTTTGTTTTCGTTTCCATTCGTTAAAAAACTCTTGGTAAACCGGAAGCAGCATATTTGTCTTTGAATTTCGTTTTCGTATTTACTTTGTAATTTTGGCTGAAATGACCCAGATTTACCAATAGTTTTGCAGAGCAAGAGTATTCCACATTCTCATTCTGATCATTCTGTTCCTAGGTGCTCACCTCAACACGTATGTCTTTACACAAGTACGAGATCTTCAGGTTCATCATCTTCATTCGCAGTTACATTCCGTCTTTTAGACATTTTGGCCGGTGTCCTTTCATTGTTGTATTAGCCAATCAGATACCAGTACCGGCTTTCGTTTTCCTTAGGCGGTTATCACAGGAATGCGAGGTTCAGCCCTAAGGACGAAAAGTATCTTGTGCTGCGATTCTGAATCTCATTATCCCTCCCACCCCTCTTTACTGGCTAAACAAGGTTATCCTCATCTTTCAGACCAATCAGTTATCCGGCAAGCCTTGAGTCACTGGGCAGAAAAGCTTCCATGTATTGCATTCGTACCCAGGACTGCTCAAGCACACTACTTGAACTTCTTCTCAGGCCAATGGTGATTTGTATCAGCTTTTTCTTTTTACTTAACTTAGGAACTGAGGCGGCCCCTTCCGTATCGATGCTATTTCGTTCGAAAACGCAAGCTTTTCGATGCGTTTTAGTTTTTCGCCCACGTTATTCGAAAAGTTTACATTTTGAAAACGTTCTACAAGAGAAGACATTTGAGAATGGAGGTTCATCGTATTAGTGTGCACGTCGTTGACATAGGCACGCTTGTTTTTCGCATGCGCAGATGACGATATTGGGTCATTCGATTATTAACGCAAGTATGGACTTGAAGCTTTCAATGCATTTTCGATGAGACGAGATAATTCGTTGTGCAGCGAGTCATTTTGTTTTCACATCCGGAAAAAACCCAGCTATGACTATGTCAGCGATTCATCTGAACCAGGTCCGGGAAGTGAAGAAATACCTTCTTGACATTCGATATTTTTTTGCTTATCTGTTATTTTGGAAAATCTTATCAAAAAGTCCCACCGGATATATCCCTTTATTTGTCATTTATTTTTTATTTCTTCATCTCAATCGTTAAAGGCTTTGCTTTATTTCCTTCCCAGGTGATTCTCATGGGTTGGTCGCAAAGGAGGCAAACAAAGAATTTCTATTGGTCCAGGGTGTGCATGGGAGTTATTGCACATGAAATAGGTTAGTATCTCAATAATCATATGCAAAAGAAATAGCATATCACATGATCAATCAATGACTGACAGCTATCTTTCAATTGGAATAGGACTCGCCCTTGGCTTCTGGCATGAACTGAGGCCCGACCAGACCGAGATAAATACGTCAAAATATTATGTAACAATATTCAGTTAGGTAAATATGCATTATTGATTATGACGTCATTATGAGTTTGGGTGACGTCATCACATAAAATGTCACTTTCATAAAACAGGCTAGACGTGACGTTATTACAATTTCAATAAAGCGTTTTTCCTTTTGCCTTTTTTGTCAAAAGACAACATAGACGAATTCAAAATGATCGACAACTCCGACACTAACGACCTTGGAGTGTAATACGATCTAGCTAGTCTGATGAATTATGGTCCAAAAGCGTTTTCTAAATCCCCTTCACTTAACACAATCGAGAGCTTGGACGGCAGCACTACCTTTGGTCAGCGGAATGGTCTGAGTGACAAAGACGTTGAACAGACCAGGTTGTTATATTGCAATGGATCTAGTGGTAAGAAAAACACTACATCATTCTTGTACGTTCTTCTAGTGTGTTACGCAAGGACCATCCTGTTATGATACCTGTCTTTAGATTTTTTGTTCTACATTCCTCAGTCTGTCAGCACAAGGATCATAACAATAACTGTCCATGGTGGGCTGAGGCTGGCTACTGTCACTCGTCTAGTATCTACTACTACTCATGAGCAAAAACTGTAAAAGATCGTGTTACTGCAGCTATGGTAAGCTATTTGTAAGCTCTGCTCTGCTCTGCTCTGCTCTGCTCTGCTCTGCTCTGCTCTGCTCTGCTCTTCTTCTTCCTATTTTTCTCTTTATCCCGGTTTTAGTTTGCTTATATTTTTCGTTATTATCTAGGTTTTTTTTTTGGAATGATGAGCTGGTTCAAGGTATTTTTGTACGATATTGTTGTTTGTTTCTTTGTGTATGCGTTTTTTGTTTTTGATTTTTTTGCGTGTTTATGATTTGATTGTGCTTTTTTGTGCTATTTTTCCCCCAAGTTAATAACTTTTGAAAAGCCTCAACAGTTCCTGGATGGAGACAGGGAAATCATCGCGGACTGGGCTAGATTCTCCGGTATTAACCGGTCCGATCGCATATTAATCTTACGGCGAAAACATTTTGTCCTTTTCAATGAAAGGTGGTCATATAATAAAACTCTTATCAACCGAGCTTGGTCGGTCTGTACGGGATAATCTTGACCTCGGTCAGGTAAAGACCTCGCTGCGCAGACCTGTACAGACCTCGGTTAATAAGATCTAAATATACGCGAATGATATACATATTTGCAAAACCTAAACACCACTTTTACATGGTCAGCGTCCACTGGTAGAACGAAGCTCGGGATTGGATAAAATAACAAAAACAAAGAAAGCATGGATTATGATGAACAATGTGTATCAATATTCTACATGTGAGCTGCGTTCTTTGTTTCATCTCACCATTCATTGTTTGTTCATCCACTCCCAGGCTTCGTTCTGCCTGTTGTGTGTTAACCTTTTTTCATACAATTGCAATTTTAAAAACAAAATTACAGTCAAACAAGCTCACGCGTTGACCCTTAGACTCGATTAATGATTTGAATTTTCGAAATTTGATATCATTATTCAGTTGAAATTTACGTCGAAAACGAAGATATGAAAATTCCAATCAACTTTAAATTCAATATACGACAATTTGATTGGTTAATCAGTTCTAACACAACCGGAAGACCAAGAAAACATGGCGGCCAGAAAAGGTCTTGGCCGTGTTCATATGCCGGGAAATCCTTTACCTGATATTATAAAATAACTGGTGTGAATGCCGCGCTTTGATTGGTTTGGTGCGCGTGCTTTATGAGAGCACATTGCACGCGCGCGCACTCTTCGTTGCGTCATTCCCTATTATTGTAATTTTTATTTCATAAAAGAAATAAAAAACTTGCTTGCTGTGCTGTGTGCAGTCATAAAGCACTTGGGGATTGGCAGAACACTCGAGAAGTGTCCAGAAGCACTCTGCTACGCGTCGCGCTTCTCCTAACACTTCTCTCGTGTTTTGCCAGCTCCCGCGTGCTTTATGACAGCACACAACACGCGCGCGCGTTTTCTATTTCTTTATTATTCGACAGGAAATTGTTCATCTCAGCAATAGTGGATTGTCCAATAAAGCAATTTCGTGACAACTGAAAATGTCTCATATGAAACTTACGCTTAACAAAAGGTCAACAAAAGGAAACTGACGCTCACGCCCCCTCCTAAATCACGGTCAAACACGCAATTTTGAACATTGTTTTGTACATTTTGTTGGATATATTTATCTCTTCTAACAATATGAAAAAGGTAGCAACGGAAAACTATAGAATAACATCTCCTTTCAATGTTTTTAGTTTTCTGGATCTCGTAGATTATTTTTTACCCCGGTCAATTTGGAATTTTTGATCATCGGTGAGGTCAATGTTTGTATGGCTATCCTCAAATTTCAGCACACGTACATGCACAAAAACCCCTATAAATAGCTCCAAAATCAACCAATCAAAAAGGTAGCTGCTGAATTGATTAGTATATGGAAAACCCCGCATTTTGATGTAAACCAGACCCATATTCGTAAGGATTTTACGCGGTCAAAATGAATTCGAATGTTATACTTCTTGCCTCTCTCGTACTGATTCTCTTCGCTGCCCCTGCTGTCGAAGCAATTGGAGAGCAATCTTCCGAAGGTTCAAAAGGAGCAGAATTTCCTCATTTTTTCCACGAAATCAATAAGTAAGTAGCGTTGGAATTGATTTCTGGAAATGCGCGGGAATACTAAAGTTTTAATTATATGTTTCCTAATTTTACAATTTCAGCTTTCTGATTTATACATTGTCGAAAAAAATACAACGCGATGGTGGAGAAAGCTATGAGTCGGCATTGAAGACTATTGTTGAAAAGGTTCTGAACGAATCGGGTCTTAAAGGGATCACCGTCAACAACAGAATTATCAGTGCGATAAGAACCCAAATTTACAATTTACAAGCGAAAGTTAAAGCAGCACGGTTAAAAGGCGGTGGCAGGTTGGCAAAGAAAATTTTAGACTCGTGGAAAAATGGAAAGACCTATCGGTTCAAAATCTACTACAACGAGTTAGATGTAGGAAAACTTAAAGAGGAAAATAGAGAATTAAGGAAGACAAAAAGAAAACTTGAAGAATCATTAGTCCAAGAAAAGGTTAAAAAACTACACGTTGAAGAAAAACTCACGGACGCCTTAAAAAGAACAGAAAAACAAAGGAACTATTATAAGAAACAATTTAGAGCAATAGCGCTTAAAGTTGCCAGAAAACAAAACAAAGTGAGAGGTCCGGAAAAAAATAAAACTTTCAATGAATACTCCCCACAGTAAAGGACAAGAATAAGATCTAGTTTGAAAGAACGATGCAAGACAACACTATCCTTTCTTGGCCTTTATAATTTTATGGCTACGAAAGTTGAAGTTTTTAATCCTGATACCGGAATGTTTGAGACTTTTGAGCTTGCTAACGAACAAGATCTAGATTTTACTAACGCCCCTACAAAAGAATTGACTAGTGATGACATCAATGAACTGAATACCTGGTTATATATCAAAGACAAATTCAATCTTTCCAATGAAGCATGGAATGAACTTGCTCAAAAATCCAAGGACGTTCCATGTCAATATAAAATGGTAAAGAGGATGCAAGCATTGAATAGTCAATGGGAAGTGAAGCCAACCCCTGGTGATGCTGAAGGTATTCAGATTGAATTTGCTAAGAGCTTAGAAGAGCAAATAAAAAGGCTACAGAAACAGGGAGAACTGCTGGAAGGTGATACCATACAGGTCAAAATCAGTGGTGATGGGACTAATGTTGGAAGGACTTTGAAACTTGAAAACATTACATATACAATTTTAAACGAGAAAGATATTGCTATGGGAGAGAAAGGTAATTATTTACTAGCAGTCATAAAAATACAAGAAGATTATGATAACTTAAGAATATCCCTTTCTGATCTTACTAATGAAATGTCTAAATTAAAAGAAATTACTGTCAATAATATAACATATAACATAGAATATTTTCTGGGTGGGGATTGGAAATTTTTAGCTTTAGTTTGTGGGTTGGGAAAGGCAAACCAAGATCATGCATGCATATGGTGCAAGTGCCCAAGAATGGAAAGGCATGATACTACTAAAGCATGGTCAATTAGTGATTCAAAGCAAGGAGCAAGATCCCTTGATGAAATATCTAATCATGCCAAGTCTAAAAAATTTAACTGTAAAGCTGTTCCTCTCTTCCCTTATATTCCTATTGATCATGTAATTATTGATAACTTACATTTATTCTTAAGAATATCAGATAATTTAATTGAGCTACTGATTAGAGAACTCAGAAGGCAGGATGCAGTTGACAAGCTAAAACAATTTCCAAATGGATTTCAAAGGGATAAGTACAAGCACATGGCAGGCTATGAAACCTTTCTAAACAACATCGGAATATCATTTTCATGGAAAATCAACAAAGATACTAAAAAATTAGAATATAGAGATCTAACTGGCCCTGAAAAACTTATTTTATTTCAGCATATTAACTTTTCTACACTTCTTCCATTTTATGACAAATGTAATGATCTTGAAAAACTTTGGATTGATTTCATAGAAATCATAGGGGACCTCAAACTTACATTTTCATCTGAGGAGAGCATTATCAATTTGAAATTCAAAATCAGAAAATTCTTCTCCTTATTTCTCTCTTTGTATCAGGCAAAAGATGTGACACCCTATATGCATGCGCTGTTTGCCCATGTTCCTGAGTTCTTATCACTGTACAAGAATCTCGCATATTTTACACAACAAGGGATGGAAAAATTTAATGACACTGCTTCAAAAAATTATTTTAGATCTACCAATCATAGAGGTATTTCTGCTCTGAAACAACTCTTTTTAAAGAAAAACAGAATTCACTTCCTTGAAGCAGAAGGCTGTGAGAGAGTTAAAGCCACATATAAATGTAAAAACTGCTCTAAAAGCTGCCATAATATTAAGACTTGTACTGAGAAATGTGCAGACTGTGGCTTTCAAACTTGTTGTGCACATCTTGAGAGAGTTAATAATGTATGGATAAAAAAATGCCTAATTGCACAAAGTTTATATTAGGTTATTCACTGGGTATAGGGTAATCACTGTGATGATCAACATTCTAACGCAACAGTTAATGTGCTAAGAAGATATAACTAGCCACAAACTAGTGTGAGCTGCATCGGTGTTTCTAATGAAACAGTAATGGTGGAAAGGTAAATTATACGCCGTGAAAAGATGACTTACTGACGTTTCGAAAGCTAGTCCTTCGTCAGAGTAAATATTAATGTGTAAATGTTAATGTGCTAGATATTTAAACATACCTTGTATCAAAAATGATGTTCTGAATCTTCCTTCATTAATATAAATCAAAACATCAATGTAGAGCTATATTGCAATCAAAACAACAGTAAAAAATATTGCTTCTTTAGACTATTATATTGCCTCATTATGTATATGATAAGTATAATCTTATACCAAAATTATTAATTATTGGCAAAGAAATGTATTTTTACTTATTCCATTGTTGTTAATTCTTATCTATAAATATATAATTATGTTTCATCAAATATTTTTTCTCAAGTCGTTTCTAGTATTATGAACTAATTGTACTGTAATTGTAACGATTTCCATCACCACGAACAAATGTAAATACAATAAAATTTCTTTCTTCAATCTCAGACTTAACATATTGATCTCCAATTAACTTATATTCTACTATAGGATTAGATTTTGAAAGCCAGTAGCGAACTGTTCCTTTAATTACAAAGGCAAAGTCTCCATTACCATTAAAAATGCGCTCATCCCACTTTTTACCAAGGAAATTGTCAATGAGTCTGTTGGATGGTAGCCTGTAAATAGTCTTTTGTCTTTCTTTAATACCTCTTGCTACTGTGGCAAGTCCTCCTTCAAACACATCTGGCTCAACCCTAAGCTCTATGCGTACAGCTGGATCATCCCTTCGACCAGAAAACAATTTTCTCTTTATTTCCCGATATAATTGTCCATGGAATATTTCTTGTCTATCTCCAATTGAATCTGCGGAAGGTATATTCAGCTTTTCATGACGAACAAAGGGAAAGCTTGCTCCATCTCCAAAAGATTTCCACTCGTCATACTTTGTACTATACCCAACATAGTGAATTTTTATTCGCTTCTTTGACTTATCTACCTCAGTTACTACCACGTCATAAAGATTATTGTCTTTCTTTGACGATTTTCTTTGCTTTGGAGCAAAATCCGAGGAAAATTCCTGCATATACCTCACTGGAAATTTTGACTCACGTTTTACACGAGTCTTGTCCGCCATTTTGAAATTCCATATATGTTATTGATTCGCATGCGCAGTACATTAAGATTCGTCCGCGTAGGCCTAGGCGCTAAAAAGAGCAAATGTTCATAAATGTATGGAATAAGTTATAAAGTAATTTCGTGACAACTGAAAATGTCTAGTTGGGGAGTCCAGAAAACACTTCAACATTATCAACGACATGGAACTGTTTCTGCATTCGCTCAAGGCGGGAACGTTCTCTACAAAATTACTGATGATATCTTCCGAGTAATTAGGGCATGAAAATTACAAAACCTAGTATGTATGCTTATGAAATAAGAGAACGACTGCTCGAAGGTATCTATAATTTAGATGATTTACCTTCTTCATCACTAGTCAAATAATGAACTGAATTTTCATTTGAATATTGCAATATTGCATTATTCCTGTTCGTACGTATAAAAGGAATAGTTGACTAATGATTTCATTAATGGAATCTAGGGGTCAACGCTTGAGCTTGTTTGGCTGTAAGCGCCAAGATTTGAAACAATCAGTATCCAGAATCTTGTCGTCATTCTGTCGCTCGCTCCTTCCCCGGAGCCTTTTATCCTTTATCCTTTAACTCGTCTACTTCTATCCACTAGTTGTATTCGACTTCCTGTGTTGTTGATATCGTTTGAATCATGGAAGCTATTTGTTGGAGACCACCGTTCATCGTGTTACAGCCGTCTGCCCTTGTGTTGCAATCATGACGTCATAAGAAAGGCTTGTCACGTCCTCTGTTTTCGTCTTACATATGAGACCCTTTTAAGAATCTCTCCTTTATCCTTGTTCCATAACAACATATTTAGTTTCTCTCATGGATTTTCTCATATAAAGCTGCACATATTTTATTATCTTAATTAACCAATGTTTACATGTATTTAGAAATATCTTATTGGTTTCTTGTTAAGAAATCGGCTTCCAGGGGACCCGCTCTGTTTTAAAGGTTATCTGAAATGAGTACGTGAGTGGGTTGATATCCTACACCAGGCAAATATGCTTTAATGTACACTATTTAGAATCACTTTTCTGTTTTGCAATATTTCATCATATCCGAAACTATGCTTCGATTTCTTCATTTTCGACCACTATACTAGCCGGGTACAGAGCTTTGACTATCTCCTGTCCTGTTCTGTGACCGACATTCAATACACGCAATTTGTTTAAAATGTAATTCTGTCCATTTCCTCCTCAGTCCTTGAACTTGCTGCCCCTGACTTCTGTTGCGATTTCTTTACCTCAGAACATGTATTTCTACTTCCCTGTATTTGGACGTTAGTAAGATAACTAAATAAAAATAACTGAATGATTTGAACCAGGATCGGATACTGTTATTCTATCAAAAAGTTTGTTATGTGGGCTTATGAAATCATCTTAACTGACTCTGTCGATGCTTTTCAGAAACTTCGAGGTCATGCAGAATCTGGGGGTGGAAGGCATTAAAGTGTTTCAAGGGAATGGATATACGACCTTAATTCAAAAAATCTAAATTAACTGCGGACTGAAAGCACAACACTCAGCTACTAGACATGTAGATATGTGTATAGGTTCTCTCCTATGTATTAAGGGTTTTCCTCCTGAATTTTAAGCGGTTTTTCTCCCTCCGTAAATATCAGCTTTTTTCGAAATGCTCTCTGGTTCTGGAGACTGAGCAGTTATTCCTTACTCCGTCGATTACAAAACTTGGATTTGTTCTTTTGTGGGCTGGTACGGGATGGATGGTACACCCAAAAGCCTTGTACTGATTTCTCAACATTCTGCTCCCTAATACCCACAAACATAACTTCCAAACGGGAAGTACATTCTTTAACCACATCGGCGTAAGCAGATGATCTTGTGTTACTTGAATGGCTTTCGTATCCACGTAATTTGATTGGTTAATGTATTGCATTTTTGGAATTGTTAGATTGGTTCAAAGCAGAGACCGGCCGGAATTCCTGCAGCCCACGTATGTGCTACTCCACAAGGGTTCACGTCGGCATTAACCCTATAAAAACCCAAAGCTGAGGACTTTTGGATTCAAACTTACTGAACAACTCAGAAATATTGAAGTTAACTGAACCAACAATGTTGACTTCTAGAGGATATTTTATAGGGTATTTTCTGGCCCTCGTTGCCTTTCATCTTACCGTTATGTCTCATTGTGCAGCAGTGTCTTCCAAAGCGCCAGCTAATCCAGCTGTTCCATCGTGTAAGTTGAAATCTGCAACTCGAGCTTTAATTTTGTTATAAATGTAATTCGTATGTTAAAAGTTCCCCAAACTTTCACAGCCATTAACTGCATTCTTCTCTGATTCATGTTGCTTCCATGAAAAAGTTCTCATAAAGTCATTTTTATTTATTTATGTTTATTAATCAACTCAAAAGCTTTTTATTTTTAAAATTACTTTTTATTTTATTCAATTACTTGAATGCATTAATAGATTCAAAGTGTGACACTCGTAAGACAAAGAACGGTGAATGTTGTGTTTTCCCCTTCACGTATCGAGGTACCGAGTACTATGATTGTACCACCAAAGATCATACCAAGGAATGGTGCGCAACCACGTCTGATTACGATGCTGACAGTCAATGGGGAGAGTGTGGTAAGAACTGAATCAAGAATGTCTTCTCAAGCTTCTTAATTCGCTCTGAGCTGGCACCATGTTGACACATTTGTTCGTATTTCTTCCATCAGTGAATGGCGGTCCCAAGCCAGTCTTTGATGTCATTTTGAAAGCCAACAAGAATCAAGCAGGTAATTCTTAGTGATAAATATTGCCCCTAGGGGGAGAGGGAAGGGAGCGAGTTATGTTACTATGTAATCGTTACATCATTTCAAAAATTTCTGAACATTTCTAATATTTCAATTAGTTTTGTAACAACGGCTGAGCAAGTCCCTTTTTTTTTTTTTTTTTTTTTTTTTGCCAAGTTTCCTAGCTTGGCTTTCAAGGGGCCTCCATATTTACATTATTAGAGATGGGGTCAAGCAGTTGAACATATCTGACTAAACCCAACTTCGACAAGAGAAGTTGGGCTAAAAAGAGAACGACAATAAGAATCCTATATCTTCCCGCTTTATGAAGAATGCTTATTCGCTTTATGATGTTATTCAGCCTTTAGAACGTCTGGAGAGGAGCTTTTCCAAGGTGATATTGTAGTGGACAGTCAAATAAGAACTTACCTGGCAAGTATTGGTGTTAACAATAGAACATCAGGAAACAGAACTAAACGAGCTGCCATGAGGAACACGAGGGCGAGATGGATCACAAACGGTCGCGCCATTGTCCCGTATGTGATAGAGCCTTCTAACTGTAAGTAAAACTGTTGAGAAGTCTTCTTATATAATCTGTCCATAGATATATGACTCAGCCCAGTGCGCCAGACCCGACAAAGCAAGTTATATAGTCGAGGATTCGATAGATATGATGTTCGTTTTGGTGTTTTTGTACAGATCATGCAAGAGGAGTCATCCTGCAAGCAATGAGACACTGGGAATCCAAAGTCCCCTGTATCAAATTTACACCATGGAATCGTAGGCAAAGGACGTACCTGTCTTTCTTCTCTGGAGGAGGGTAATTAAGTACAAATATTTTATTTATCGTTAAGACGGTCTGGGAAAACTGTAACCGAGGTCTTGAATATATGGACCTTGGCCAAACGCGGATGTTGCGTGCTACTGATGCATACTGATTAGGCAATTTAAACACCCGTAATAAGAAGTGATTGTCTGAGGGAGTAAAGTCACACCTTTGAGCACTTTAGTTATAAATTCCTTCCTCGGGAGAATCAGGCTACCCTTCCCCACGTTATCGAAGTAAAAATTAAGCTTTTCCTTTTCTTACCCTTGATTGGCAAATCCATTTAACCTTGCATTTGTATAGAAAATCGCACGACCTCGGGTGCAATTCGTTATATTATTAGGTATGAGTGATGCTTTGAAAGTTCTTGCAATTGTACGAGCATGTAGGTGAGTGCAATTTAAGAATTTTCAAAACATTACTGTGCTTTACATTGTAATTTGTTTTGTTTTCTTGCGTACGTTTCAGCTGTTATTCCCACGTTGGTCGTCAAAGAGCCGCTGGAGCACAGAGGATTTCCATTGGTCGAGGATGTAATGTTATGGGTGTGGTCGCTCATGAAATTGGTAGGTTTGTCTACTTTGTAATCTTTATTTTCATAGCTTAATACACAACGCTGCACTTTAAATTATGTCTCTTATTGTGGAATAATATATACAACGGAATTAACTCAATTATTATTGAGATTTAAACGGATTTTAACAGAACATGCCACGACTCCCTCAGTGCTTCTATTGTACCTACCCATCCCCACCCCAGGAAGGTATAAGTTTAGACACTTTATTGTTGCCCAGGTGATCATTTACAAAAATGATCAAGGGAATATCATTTGTATTAAATGATATTCCCTTGATAACAAGTGTCTAACTGGACTTTAATTGGTTTAAAATAGCACACGCTCTTGGATTCTGGCACGAGCAGTCAAGACCAGACAGAGACAGTTACGTCACGATCAACTGGGGAAATATCCCATCAGGTAAGATCTACATGATATAGACCCCTTGCAGCACTTTGGAATGCAGCTCCATCTGAGGGACAAAATAATAGTTTCCAATCGTCAGGAGATTGGGGTACAGCATTCTACTTAAAGAACCAGACTAGCTAATTCCTTCAGAGGCAACGAGCCAATCAACGGAAAGTTAACATGCACATGCCCCCCCCCCCCCCCCCCCCCCCCCCCATTGCATGAGATAAAACTGAGTTAAAAGTTTTTATGGCTAGGATATATATATTTTTAAACTGCGAGGCTCAAACACACTTTTTTCAAGTACTCCTCCCGGTTATATTTTTTGGTCAGATGGGCAAACTGATGCGGGGTTTACTTTGCCGAGCATGTCTGCTTGCTATTTTTTCTTCGGTGCTCCGTTTTTTTTCCGAAGCATTTTCATATTCTCCTTTCAATATCCTTATTTTTAACTTTCGCCTCTCCTAGAAGTGAATTGGAGCAATTAGCAGTCTGTTTATATTTTTTGCGCGACACCGCATTGCAGATATGTACGGGCTCAATGTGAAGACGTTTTGAGTTTTTTTCATGCAGGCCTGGTTACAAAAAAGCCAACAGTTTGCACAAAGACTCACAATACTCCATTCCCTGAGTCAATTCACTGGATGGCGTTAATTGAATCAGAAAGACTTAACTTGACTGGTTTTTATTAAATATCTTAGGGGTGCGGCACAACTTTAATAAGTACAGCACGAGCATGATCAACAGCCGGGGAGTGTCATACGATTATGACTCCCTCATGCATTACTCGGCTGGCGCCTTCACAAGTAATGGTCGCCCTACGATCGTAGCAAAGCGCGGAAGACGCAGACTTGGTCAGCGGTACGGACTGACTTCAAAAGATATTCAACAAGCTAAGCTAATGTACTGTGGAAGTAACCCTCGACCACAAACACCTAGACCACCACGTCCGCCTACCCCTCCCCCACCAGGTAAGACATTTGTTGTTTCTTGACAAAATGAAATGAAATGAAATGTAAGAGGGAGAACGAAAGAACGTAAGATTGAAGAATGAAAGAGAGAATAAAGTTCCGCTTATAGTTAATATAAGTAATATAGTTCGTTCCAACTTTAACAATCCTAAATATCCAAAAACGTTTTCCATTTAAAAAAAAAGTCACACTTGTCTTCGGTATTTCTATCAATCACTACTTACAGTTGCTATGGGTACCAGTTATCATCTAGTGCAACGGTTATCTTTTAGCTTCGTCTATATTTATATTTTTCATGCATGTATGCAGGATGCCAGTATACAGACAAAGCTAAATATTGTTCCTTTTGGAAGACGAAAGGTTACTGTACCTCTAACCAGTACAGATCGTTCATGATGAAGGAATGTAAGAAGACTTGCTTGTGTCGCCAGACAGGTAAAATGCTTGAAGAGATAATGTACTACCAGTACTTTCATTCAATCTAACCTTATACTTCAGAATAGCTTTTTGCTGCCACGCCAAACGAGCTTTTATACACGCCACATATGGTAAAACCAGCCAGCTTCGCTTCAAAATGTGTCGGTTTAGCGCACAGAAATCCAGTGCATAAAAGTATGCGAATTCATTATCGGCAGTCATAGTTTTGCACGTCGAGCTGTATAATCATCATAGGCATTAATCGATCACAAACATCCTGCAGATGAGTATTGGTAAGGTGTTATAAAGAGGCATTACTTGAGATTATCATCACCATTACCACCATCATTATTGACATAAACATTTGACAATTATTCGCCGAAGGCGAAAGTGAATATCGGGGAATAATAACCGAAACGAAGTTGAGGTTATTACTCTCGATATTCACTAAGCCTGAGGTGAATGATTGTTTTAGTATAAATATACAGGTGATTCTTTGAAAAAAAGAAGATAAAAGACACATTTAAAATTAGGAACAGCAACAAAGCGGCTGGCCGCCATTTTGGATTATCGCTGGAGGTGATTACCGTGTGATAATCTGAGTTTCTCGATCAATCATCACGCGAGATTTTCAATAATCACTAATTTATTTTTACTAATCATCAGTATTCAAATATTTTTATTCGACATGGTAATCATAATCCACCATTTAATAAGATTGTTTGTATCAAAGTTGTCCCTCGGTACTGTCCTAAGTTCATCATTTATGATCATCTATTCTGCTGCTTTTTAGTGTCATGCAAAGACGACAATAGCAAATGCACAAGCTGGACAAGGTACTGTAACCACCCAACGTACGGCCCTTACGTCAAGAGCGTGTGTAAAAAGACTTGCAGGCAGTGCAGCTTAAACCGTTTGTAACTGCAGATAGAACAAACTTCTCAGTTTAAAACCTTGAGATTGTGTTTATATTGGGCATTCGTAATTCGTGCTTTGTGCACTTACTTTAATATATAACAAAGTAATTGCATTACGATTCACTTGTCCTTTCAATAACTCACTCGCTTTGTTACCGAGTCTAATTCTATTTTTTCAATTCGTACAATTACATAATTATTCATAGTCATAAATTTGCATTTACTGTTGTAATCTAGTAAACGATTATTGTTGTTAATTTTTACACATATAAGTATAAGCAGCTGGACGTTGTTCTTGTTTGTTTTGTAATCCATGATTTGATTCTCCAATAAACAAGACTGGTATAATGCGTCTCTCCTGTTATTGTATTTATTTATTAATCCACCATCCATCCATCCATCCATCCATCCATCCATCCATCCATCCATCCATCCATCCATCCATCCATCCATCCATCCATCCATCCATCCATCCATCCATCCATCCATCCATCCATCCATCCATCCATCCATCCATCCATCCATCCATCCATCCATCCATCCATCCATCCATCCATCCATCCATCCATCCATCCATCCATCCATCCATCATCCATCCATCCATCCATCCATCCATCCATCCGTCCGTCCGTCCGTCCGTCCGTCCGTCCGTCCGTCCGTCCATTACCTAGTATCGTGGTCATGCACATCCATACTATCCAGTTGATTGAACACGTTAAACCCGGATCTGTCCGAGGTGGTGATGGTCTCGTCACTCCTTTAACATTCTGACGTGCCCAATACTTAAGCCAGTAATAATCTTAGAGGCAAAACCCTTCCCTTTTATAATTCTGGATCGGCCCCTGTAAACTGTTGTTATGAAAGTAAGGGATTCATCACATCCAATTTCTTCCACAAGAGTTATCAATGTTTCTAGAAACATTTTGAATGAGTCCAAAAAGGTTTGTATATATTGAAATCTCATCTTAGTAAATCCAGTATATAAAAGCTGGAATAGCCGGCCAATCAACTGTTTGTATCTTATTTAAGTTCAACGTAGAGAATCAACAACTCGTGAAATCGTTCTATAGTTGTAAAGTACAATGGGTATTCTTAATAATTCATGTTATTATTATGCAACAACTCATTCAGGTCGCCATTACGTGTTTTTGAATAGAATCTGAACGCTCGGCTGGACACCTGTCATCTTAGGTATACGATGAATATCACGTATCTTTCACTAAACCCCTTCATTTGACCCCAGTGACTTTCGAACAAAACAAAAACTAAACAAGCATGGCATCCACATGGTTTATGAGTATTCTAGGATTTGTTTTTGAATTCAGTTAGAGTAAAATTTAAATACATGAATACGTAAGTACACTACTACTGACGTCATGCACTTATAAAGAGAAACCTTGCATGGCATGCGTGACAAGAAAAATAAATTGCTCGATCGTAACATACTAAACGACACACCTCGATAAACCAAGGCACGAATCGAACCTTAGCAGAAAGGCAACCTTTCGTCAGGTAAGCGAACTTTTATACTACTTATACACTACGTTATGTTTTGAAATAAACTTAAGCTGGATCAACTCGAACGCTTACTAAACCAAGCGTCATTTATTTGCATTGAGACCGCTTCACGTGCAGGTTTATTAATCGTATGCTCTTGTTCTGAACAGTAGTTATGATAGACATCAAAAAATATAGCAGGATTACTAATTCAGAATATTCAGGATATTCTATTATTTTACTGAACCTCTTGGAGTCGATATATTATGATGGAAACAATGTAAAGTAGTCAATAATTCCAGTCGTTCCAAACATTTTGAAAATGAATACGATTATTTAGGAAAAAGTTTTTTTGTTATGAGCTGATGTTCATTTTTGAATTGAGATTTTGAGAATCGAGAGCAAAAATGAACTGATTAGGGTATCCGCCAAGGGCGGCATCGTGGGTTCGAGAACAGATCCCTTTTGCTCAGTAGAATGCAATTATAAATCCCTTTGTGAAGCCGATAGAGTTATTTTCTGTACTTCATTATCTAAACTTGTTATTCTGTGTGGAATATAAAGTCAAGTTCCAGCTTTTCGTGCGTGTCGGCCACTGAGTTGGGAACCGGAAACCCCCCTCCCCCTCAAAATCCTGGATCAGCCACTAAAGACAATATTTTCATCTTTTTTCGTGCATATTTAATAATAATGAGTACAAATTTATCTAGAGCAAACTCAGCTGTCCGCGCTTGTATGACTGGCTGATTAACATACTTGATCAATATAAGTGAGCAGGACATCTATCATCGAACTGAAAATAGCTGAGACCCATTAGTACAGTCTTTCTTTTTTTCTTTCTTTCTTTCTTTCTTTCTTCTTTTTTTCCTTCCTTCCTCCCGTCCTCTCTTCATTCTTTCTAATATTTATTATTTCTTTCTTTTATCGTTCAGTTCGATATATCAGTAACTTAATTTAATTAATACTTAGAGCGCGTTTGAAAATCGAGAAGATCATCAAGAATGGGCTCTGGAAGCAGCAAGAAAAAGAAGCTAGTAGTGACTGCTGAGCAGGTACCCATTGATAGTCTACACCTTACCACACCGTTACACATCCTAACAGGTACACATACTATAGACCTTACCACACCGTTACACAGCCTGACAGGTACACATACTATAGACCTTACCACACCGTTACACAGCCTGACAGGTACACATACTATAGACCTTACCGCACCGTTACACAGCCTGACAGGTACACATACTATAGACCATACCACACCGTTACACAGCCTGACAGGTATACATACTATAGACCTTACCACACCGTTACACAGCCTGACAGGTACACATACTATAGATCTTACCACACTGTTACACAGCCTGACAGGTACACATACTATATAGGCCTTACCACACCTGACCGTTACACAGCCTGACAGGTACACATACTATAGGCCTTACCACACCGTTACACAGCCTGACAGGTGCACATACTATTCGTCTTTTATTCAGAAATGGAAAAAAAAGAAAGGCAAGATAAAGGCAACAAATTATAGTCGTGAAGAGGAGGCCATAAGGAACGATGATGAAGAAGAAAAGAAAAAGAAGGCAGTCAAAGACGAAGAAGAAGAAGAAAAAGAAGAAGAAAAAGGAGAAGATTATGATGATGATGATCATGATGATGATAATGATGATGAAGATGATGTTGATGATGATGATAATGTTGATGATGATGAGGATGATGATGATGATGATGATGATGAAAGTGAAGATGATAAAGAAGATGATGGTAATGATGAAAGTGAAGAAGACAACGATAATGAAAGTGGAGAAGGTGGTGTTGCTATTAATCTTACAGACTACAGCGAGAAAATGCAAAAGGCTCTTGTTGGTGGTTTAGACATAGAGTTTCCAGAAAATGTCAAGGTGGTGCGGATATTTACTAGTTCGACATTCACAGGTGATGATTGTCTATAGAAATGATTAACATAACTCATTATTAATGTTGGAATTTAGACCTGAATTATTCATACAATAATTCTGCAATATTATAACTCTTGTTTTCTGATCAGCTTGGAAAAGTGCTTCGTGAGAGCTTACAGCAGCACAAGCGCGTAACGGCTACTCTAGTTTGTATAAATTTATAAAAGGAATTTTTAAAAACCAAGTTGCACTCTTGCACTTATGAAGGACTTGAAGATTGGCAGAACACTCGAGAACAGTTTACAAGCATTCCGCTTCGCGTCGCGCTTCTTCTAACACTTCTCTCGTGATCTGCCTGCTCCCCCGTGCTTCATTACTTCACCGGCACAGTACATGCTCGGCGGTGTGTACTCAATGATCAATGGTATTTGTTATGTAACTCCTGTGATAACGTGAGTTAGCCGTGCCTTGAAGTTTGATCAGCCCAAAGGTAGTTTCAGGGTATCGATAAAACATTTGAAGGTTTTTCAGTTTGAAGATCTTGTACTGTCTCTATTCCAGACACATCCATAGAGCGAAACACGCTGATGGTACAGGTCTATCCGCGTATTAAGAAGTTCTGTCAGGAGCGAGGATACGAGTTTCAGGTGGTGGATATGAGATGGGGAGTACGAGATGAGTCTACTGATGATCACCTTACGTCGCAACTCTGTATGAAGGAGCTACGCGCTTGTCAGAAGCTATCTACTGGACCTAATTTTATCGTGAGTATCACCAGTAGTATAGTTATTGACTGATTTTTTTAAATGTTTGTATAACTTCATGACTTTATTGTTTGGTCATGTAGACATTTCTGGGTCAAAAGTATGGCTACCGTCCATTCCCGCCTAAAATTCTTGCTTCTGAATTCGAGATTCTGCTAAGAGCTGTCGACGATCAGGACGACATTGAGCTGTTAAAACTATGGTTTGTTCGTGATGATAACACCGGTGCCGCCAGAATATCTTCTTCAGCCAATCACATCTGTGCTTCCAGACTACCGAAACTATGGTAACCCAGAACTACGCAAACAGGCGTCCGGCAAATGGTGGGCAGCGTTTGAAAGAATGCAAATAGTACTGAGAAAGGCAGCAGACAAAGTACTGACGAACAAGCCTGATGACAGACTAAAGTACTACATGTCGGGTAATTTATTAACACATATTTTCGTAAAGCGCATTGAGATACAGTATTTGAATTGCGCTAAACAAGAAACTCCCATTATTAATATTATTATTATTGTTATTATTCTTATTATCAAAATATGTATTATTATTAATAGCAATAAAAATGATTGATCTTTTTTATAGTGACAGAGGATGAAATTCGGCGTGGTATCATTAACGCTAAGAGTCCAGCAACCCATACCTTTGGTTCAAGCGTGTAATTACTGACATCAACGAGCACATTTCAGATACCAAGGTAGGAAGCTTTATGGACAAGACATGGGTTACGCTTGGAGAGGTAGATAAAGAAGCTCAGTCTTTATTGAATACTCTACGAGAAAAAGACCTTCCAAAAGCCATCCCCAACAAGAATGTCATTCAGTACAATGTGAAGTGGACCAAAAATGGCATAGATCCAGACGCTTCTTCGGAACATGCGCAGTACATTAAAAAGCTTTGTAATGACTTCTATGACAAGCTAACAGAGATGATTAGTAGTGGTATAGCCGAAAACGAAACTGCAGACACCAGAGAACCGTTAGCTGAGGAAATCTTCCAGCATTTGTCATTCTGCCAGAAAAAGTGCAAGGCCTTTTTTGGACGAAAGGATTTTTTGGAATCAATAAAAGACGGACTGCTACACAATGGCAAGAGAACAATAGTGCTGCATGGAGAATCTGGCTGCGGAAAAACCTCCTTAATGGCTAAAGTGGCAACCGATGTAAAGTCATGGTTTGAAGGCTGAGTCCGTTCTAATGGTTTGCAGGTTCATTGGAACTTCTCCTGAATCCTCAAGCATACGACCTCTCCTGAGAAGCTTATGCCAGCAACTGTGCAAGATGTCTGGTGAAACTACAAATATTCCAGAGGTACAATATCGTGACTATTTACTAATAACTTTATTGTGCTGCTCTTATTGACCCCGATGACTAAAACAAATATTTCTTTGATATATGAAGCTATTATAAGCCGATACATTACAGCTGACTAGTGAAGACGACAAACTTACAATTGTGTACTGATAATTATCAACAGCAGTGAGGTAATGATCTAAACACAACTTTCAATTACTTATCTTCAGGATATCAAATCTCTAGTGGAATTTTCCCCGAGTGTTTGGATAACGCCAGTCAGGACATGAAGTTAGTACTTGTACTTGATTCACTCGATCAGCTTTCCGTAGACGATAGCGGGCGCCTTCTCGATTGGTTACCACGTGACCTGCCTGATAATGTGTATGCTGTGTTGTCTACGCTACCAGGTGAACACTACCAGTGTTTACCGAGCCTAAAGGTGAGAGCTGATGGGAACCCCTTATTGTTATTCAGTCATAAGTGTTCAGATCTCAAGGTATTTGTCTCCTTAATGAAATATGATGTTTGAGCAAGATGTTTTGTTATTGCCTGTTTTTTATAGATGAAGCTTCCAAAGGAAAGTTTCATGAAAGTTCCACAGATGCCTTTAAATGAGGCTGATATCATACTGGACAACTGGCTCAAAGCCGCAAAAAGAGCTCTACAGCCCAAGCAAAGACACGAACTCATAATCAGTTTTCAGGAATGTCCTTTGCCATTATACCTAAGACTCGCTTTTGATGAATCACGCCGATGGAAGTCCTACACTCCATCTAAAGAATGGGACCTTCCTCCTAACGTTAAAGATATCATCCTTGGATTGTTTGATCGAGTGGAGCGAATCCACGGAAAAGTTCTTGTTGGACACGCCCTAGGTTACATCACAGCATCAAAAAATGGCCTCACTGAAACTGAACTGGAAGATGTACTCTCTCTTGACGATGATGTCTTGAATGATGTCTACCAATACTGGACACCGCCAATAAGACGACTACCACCGTTGCTATGGATCCGCATACGAAGCGACATCAAGGACTACTTGATCGACCGAGGCGCTGATGACACGAGAGTGATTTACTGGTATCATCGACAATTCATCGAAGTGGCACGCGAGAGATACCTTGTTGGAGAGCAGGCAAAGAAGATCCATGCCAACCTGAGCGAGTACTTTCTTGGTTCATGGGCTGAAGGAAAGAAAAAGCCGTATGTCAACAAAAAAGGAGAAAAGCATTCAGATGATAGGTTGGTCGCTGGCCAGCCCATGATGTTTGACACAAGTGACGAAAAGCCAATTTTTAACTTGAGAAAACTTAGTGAGCTACCATATCATCTCATTCGCTCTATCCAGCTTGGTTTACTAAAAGAAAAAGTGCTGTTCAATTTTGGTTTTCTCTTGACGAAAATCCGAGCCAAATCGATAGACGTTGTTCTTGAAGACTTCGATGCTGCTCTTAATGCCTTCCCTGACGATGTAGAGCTTGACACTCTTGATAAAACGCTTCGTCTGTCTGCAGTTGCCTTGAGGACTGATCCTCGACAGCTTGCAACCCAACTCATTGGCCGTCTTCTTGAAAGCACCACAAATAGTGACGAATTTCCTAACATGATATCTCTGATAAAGGATGCATATACAAGTCCAGTACCTTGTCTCATACCAAGTCAAAAGTGTCTATCATCCCCAGGTGGAGCCCTAGTTGCATCTTTAGGAATAAGTGAAGGATGCGCTACATTGCTGTGCGTTCAGCTGCGATGGAAAGACCGCTTATCTCGGTTCAACGACTTCTGACGGCCTTCAGATCCAGGCCTTCCAGCTTCAAAGCGGTAAGGTTCAAAGAAAAATGAAATTGACAGACCCATTTGAAATGGCTTTTACTTGGTCAATGAAGGGTAGCGAAAAGAATATACATTCTCTACTCATCATGGGCTCCAAGTACATCTTCTTGATAAACACACAAACTGGTACAATAATGCAGCAGTTTCATGCTCTGGAGGAAGAAACAAGATACGAACCGATGCCGCCAGTGAGCTTTGCAGACAACGAGGACCGCATTGTGGCTATAACAGACAAAGACCTAAAGATATGGACAGTAGCTGATGGCATGCTACGTCATTCTCTTGCTGTTGGTAAGATAAATACAGACGAGCAATATGGTTCCCTGGACGCTCACCAAAACTTGGCGGCTTTTTGTCTTCGAGAGAGTAAAGTGATTAAGATCTTGGACGTTCGGACCGGCAAGTACGTTCGTGAAGTACAAGTTTTTACACAAGATCAAGATCGTTTTGTTCACGAAGCCAAGATTGTCAGTAATGAGAAGTTACTAGCAGTGTCATCTTCTCTAAAATGCCTTCGCCTCTATGACCTTCATGGAGGAACCCTTTCCAAAGAAATCAAGGAATTTTCCATTAATCCTGGACTTCATCGATTACAGCTGACTACAGACCGCAGAAAGGCTTTGAGCATCGTTCAATATGAAGTTATGATTACTGACCTTGAATCTGGTGAGATAATTCAAACGTTGAAGAGCAAGTCGTTAGGAACACTTGTCATCCACACCGACCTCTTCACCAGGGATGGACGATTTGTGATATCTATTGCAAATGATAACATTCTACGCATTTACGACATAAGACGGTCTATAGAAGAAGACAAGACAGCCCAAAACATCAGTTCTTTGAAAAATGCCGCAGTGGCTTCGTCTGATACAGTAACTGGTCTGTTCCCAGGAGTTGATGGTCGTCACATCATTGCAACAGCAAACGTTCAAATGTCTTCCGAAATATCCGTGTGGGATTGCAAAAGTGGAGCCAAACTTCGAGCAATTAAATGTGGTATACCGTCAGTTCTTCCACAAGAGCTACGAATGTGCAGCCCTACGCGTGGTGTAGGTTTTATACACGATGTAAATTTATTACATTATAAGGTATTCGACTTCAAGCAAGGCAGGGTCGAGCGTTGCCTTCTAGGAAAAGCCTCGAAAAGAACAAAAGCATTTGGTTGTGTGGACGAGAATCATATCATTGCATTTTCCAGAGGAAGACGAAATTTGAAAGTTTGGAACATCAACACCGGCAAAGTGACAAAGCAATACATCTTTGGACAGAAGCACCAGTTTGAAGAAATGCTTATTAGCCAAAATGGTCGAATGGTGGTTTGCGCTCAGGTAAGCACTACTGTTGAACATTCTGAGGACAAGACGCTGCCAATTGTTGCCTTGGATACCAACACAGGTCAACACAGGTTATTGGAGATCCAGAAGAAGAGGCTATGTTTGACGTTTTCTGCTCTTTCAAGAGATGGCACGTATCTTGTTTGTCCCACTAATGATCTGAAGCCAAGGCTATGGAACCTGAAGACGGGAGAACTACTTCACAAGCTGGAAGATAAGGAATACCCCATCGCTTATGCCACAGCTATTTCAGTTCCACTTCAGCTTGCTCTGACTGCACAAAGTGATGGTAATATCAATGCATGGAAGATCGAAAGTGGACGGATCTTGCACACGTTTACTTGTGAGACGGTTGACATCATTTTGATATCTGAAGATGGTCACGTAGCGTACTCGCGATATAGATACAGAAACAGCAACATCGATGCATGGGATCTAATAAATGGAAATAAGCTGGCCACCTTTACTTCAGATTGGAAACCCGAGAGAGTAGATATAGTAGGAAATACCCTCGTTCTCGGAATGGCGGAAGCTCCCAAAGTTATGACGTTAAAACTACACTCACCGAACGATTCTGGTCATATAATTGATGACAACGGACATGTTACCTCCATATTCCATGGGATCACTGTGGATGGAATCATAAGCTCCTGCCCAGACTCCCCCTCTCTTGAAGATGGAGATAAAGATCTTGATGACGATGACGATAAAACAGATATCCAAAAGACCGAGCTTACCAGAAAGGCATTGCTTGCTCGACCCAATGTGATTATCGCTGGCGGCAGCTTAGTAGATTCAAAAAATGTCTTCATATCTGAATCCGTATTCAAACAAAACTTCAGTAGTTCTCGTTGAAAATTCCTAGAATACTATACCCTTGACTATGACAAGGAAGCCCGGGGGGGGGGGGGGGGGGTGGGGACTCCGCCAGAATTGGGTAGGGGTGTTCCGCTGGGATTATGAAAGAAGTACCCTGTTTATGACAACAGAACTCAAATTTGTAGACCCTGTTTATGACAAAAGATATAATTTATTGCACTGAGTTCATGTTTCAATTATCATGTCATCTCGCGTATCGTTTTTTATAACCATAATAACCAGTTTCGGTCATTACGAAAGTAGAAACCCTGAATATGACAGGAAACTCAGGAAGAACTGGGAACTTGAGTAAAATTGCATACCCTGTTTATGACAAGAAGCTCGAAAAACCATACCCTGTTATGCGGATCATCCCTGTATAGTCCATATATGGGAGCACCCCAACTCCCACCCCCCCCCCCCCTCCCCACTCCCCCGGGACAGGAGCTTCACACACTGTATTTCTAACTTCATGCGTCTCAGCGTGTGATGAAATAGTCACAGGGAAACAATTCACCAAGGAATTATATTAAAGTGTACGGTTACTAATACTCATGCACGGATCGAAAATATGCAAATCTAGAATACATATATAGCGAGTGGCGCTCGCTTAAGGTGGTTTTTGTGGCAACTACATACGGGAGACGACATTAGTATCTCGGCGAAAGCAAGCAGAGCTAAGGGGATAAAAGCTGAGAGATAAGCGGAAAGAAAGGCTCTTCCTTCAGTAGGGAAAGGGCGTGGAAAACCGTCTAGAAGAGCGGTCAAGTCAGACTAAAAAAAGTCTTCAACTGTAAGAAAATTTAAGGTAGTTTCATTCAGGATAACCACTGAGTATTTAAGGCTACTAAGGCACACTATATATCTTATCATAGTCTCCCTCGCATCCGTTTTTATTGTCGGTCGACCGACACTAAAACCGGATGCGAGGGAGACTAATCTTATCAGGGACTTTGCAATAATTATCTGGCAGGGGTGGGTGGGGGATCTGAAATGAGCGGATTCTGATTCCTACAATGGCTAAAATAACCTCTTGCTCGTACCCGCTTGAGAATATTAGATTTAGCAGAGTGTTACTCGGTCTCAGATTTCAGATCTTCGACCAACAACGTTTTTTGAAATAGGTACGTACGGCACCAACGGTAAATGATATATCCATTAGATAGACAGAACCTGATCCCCTGGAGGGGGACTGAACAATCATCGACTGTATATTGTAACGTTCCCATTCTGGGTTTTGCAAGGCAAAGACACAAGTACGACCAGTTAACTCTGGTACGACTTTATCTGTCAGTCCCATACTATTACAAAGCTATTTCTAGAAGCTATTTCATAGTACAAAGCTATTTCTAGAAGATGATTGATTACGTGAATGGTTTTTACGTAGGTCTTACGATTACTATCTAGGGAACAGTTAGTTGTTGACAGATATACCAGAGCCATAACACTGTCATAAGACACTCCTTGTTAATTTATAATTTTCATCATTACTGTTTCATTAGAAACACCGACGCAGCTCACACTAGTTTTTAGCTAGTTATATCTCCTTGTTATTTTACGTAACTGAACTATCCGATTACGGGATGGTTGTACACTTCTAGCAGACTAGCTAAGCAGCAATAAAGCCATTTTAACTCACAAACTCTTGAGTGTTTACTCGCTGATTCTCGGTCCGTTATAATATATAACTGATAACTTACATCCAGTTTAATCTTTTACCCCTTAAAGATAGCCCAGGAGCGGATCTAGAAGGAAGGGGGAGGGTATCGTGCGAACCCCCGGTCCTAAACTGCAAACGAACCACCTAAATCGAAAATTACGAGCCCCCCCTTACTTCATTGCAGCCCCGAAAAGAAAATAACGAACCCTTGGCAGAATGGGATCATTAGTATGTGTCCGAAAACGGGGTTAGGCAAGCCAATCGGTTGCGTGCTTAGTTTTTGTTTGTTTTTTATTTTTATTTTGGAGTCGGTGGCCAAAATTGGTTTTCTAAATCACCTTTCCAAAACACTGTATCCGCCCCTGATACCGCAGGTACCAAAAACCAACAGCTTCTTGGAATCCCCTCCCCCTCCCCCCTCTAATGCCTGATACTCAGATTACTCGCGCTCCGTCTTGAAAGACTTAGGCCCTGTAGACTTAAGTTGCGTTTCCACTAGCACATTATTGGTAGTTTAAAATTCCTCTAGGTGTTTGTTTACAATATGTAATTTGAGGTGATTTTAAACTAGATAGATCACATTTCCATAGCGCGAGATTAAAAAAAGGCGGAGTCGAAGAAGGAGTAAAAACATTGCTTCTATTGCCGTTGTCCATATTAAAAAAAAAAAAAAAAAAAGAAAAGAGAAACGTACCCACAATAGCACAGAAATAGTTAGGAAAGACCAAGAGACAGAGCCCAGGTCTTCTCTCTGGTGCTTTTCAAGTTAGTTTAGATAAACATTTTGGCAGCAAATTGTCAAATGGTGAGCTCTGATTGGTCACGGCCGGCGGTAGTCCAACTTTAGCCATCTTTTTAGGTCGCTTAACAAAGGTGTCATTTCCGGAGTTTGCGTGTAAACAGTAAATTAAGTTAGTTCCGAGTCGTTTCCACCGAAAACGATTTTTTTCGAATACGGTCTCCAGATTGGAACAATTTGAAAACGCCGGCGAGCCGTATTATTGTGTACGGAGAAAATTTCGTATCCGAAATTTTTCGAATACGATGGCGTCATGATTGTCATGGGAACATGGCGGGAAGGCTAAAAAATCACCGCGGGCTCAATTTCAGCTTCAATGCACATGCTTAAATGTGCAATGAAGCATTTTTGCCGCCTCTGAGGACTAGCGTGGGCGCGAAACATTTTATCCTTTTTCATGTGTGGACGGAAAACTCCGTATCATCCTTCACTCCCCACTCCCCCTCCCTGGGGAAATCACACTACGCTATCATCAGACATATTTGACCAAGGGCACATTCACAGCATGCAGTTTCCGGTATTGAGTTATTACAAAGCAATCTGATTGGTCGCTTTACCCTGACCTTGGGACACAGAAAAAGTACCCTGGTGCGTTTCCATTAGGAAATTTTTGCTAGTTTAAAACTCCTGAAGGTATTTGTTTACATCCCCGCCCTAAGCTAGTTTAACAGAACACCCCGTTTCCACTGTGAAATTTGAGGTGTCATTCAACTATACAGATCTTATTACCATTGCATGCGCTCTCTTAAAAAATGGCGGGCGAATAAGCTCTATGTTTACAACACTACTGCTAATAGAAATAGCCTTATTTTTGCGAAAGTAAAAGGACTAGGTAAATTATTGTTATTCCTGCCGTTTTCCATAGTCTTAAAACTGAATAAAACCTTAAACCAACACACTACTACAGCACAACTATCTCAATGTCTAGAGCGAAAGGCAAAAGTGCAGTGAGCTGTGAACGAGCGAGCTCTGATTGGTCATTGCTTACGGTAGGTCAAGTTAAACCGTCTCTTTAGGTTGCCTAACATCCCCTTAACATATTTCCAGAATATTTTCCGTGTAAACGCTTAAACTAGCTTAAGATTGCAAGATTGCTTATGTAGTTTTTCCATTGGCATTTCCGGAATTTTGTAAAGTCTCAGGCCGTTTTTGTTTGTTTTGTTTTAAAGTGTTGTTGTGCGTTTTTTGACGTATCTATTGCGATTCATCTCGGTAAATTTACATATGGTTCACATTTCAGAGGCTTTTCACAGCATTTACCATGGAAAATGGCCCAACTGACCGCAACTATTGTGAAATCGGAAGTCGATTTTTGCGGCACACGTCCCCGCCTTCAACATGCTTGGACAACGTGTTAGGAGTTATTGTCACTACTTACGCATCGTTTTAGATCAAGTAACTAAGCCGGAAATATTCCTTGGTAATGACGTACGTATATTCCATCCAATGACTGCAGAGTCTTTACGGACCCATGCGGCGCATTGCAGTCCAGATATGACTTATAACCAGGCAAAGTATTAGGAACTGAGCAACTGTTGAACTTAGCCAACAATCAAGAGAGTCCAGATGATCTCGAAAGTGTTCTTAGCGGCCTTTTTAGCCTTTTCATATGCAGGGTCGTCTTTCGCTGCTACTAGTACCACAGCTGCACCTCAGGGTAAGTACGAGCAAGGTATCAGTCCTCAGCAAACATTTCAACCGTTGTCGTGTCCTTGTTCAATCTTTCATGACTAATTGTTTATAGCAGAAAGCTTGTCGGCTGCTGTTACTGTTTCCTTTTAGTTTTCATTAAGTTTTTATTCTCGATTTACATTGAAATGGTAAACCCACCGAGAAATCTTCAGTCACAAATGTAATATAAGGCGTCTACTCAAATGATTGAAGTTTGAGTCAGTAATAGAAAAGTTCAAAGGAGACTATGCTCTTGTTTAGGGAGGTGGCTTCTTGCCTTCCTGCCTGGCTTGTTGTGTAGTGCACATGACTAGTGACTAGTTTTAGTTCTTGATGAGTAGTTGTTTGGAGAATCATAATACTAAAAAGGACAGCGATAAGAAACATATAGTTTTTACTGCATGATGTTTCGGTGTCATCATGAGTCCAATATAAAGTGAAAAATTACCGAAACGTCGTGAAGTAAAAACTATATGTTTCTTATCGCTGTCCTATTTAGTATTAGTTCATAGGTTTTATTAAGGTCACTGTCAACCTTTGCGACTCATTGATGTCGGTTAGAAATTTTTTGCACGTCTTGTTACAGGGTCTCGCAGTAAAAGTTAACGAATCATATGAGGAACCCTATTTAATATAGTTTAGAGCTTATAAACCAGAGTGTACGATAATATATAGTGTTCCTAGAAAAACTTTAAGTTTGACGAATACACACTTGGAATGCTATGTTTTGGCAAAGTCTAGTATTTTGATATTGTCTATTAACTATGGTTTTGATATAAGAGATGCAAGCCCAAAGCTCTTAGCATCATAAAATATGGCTAATCAAAAACCAACTCCGGTCATTACATTGCTCATTAAATAATTTTTTTTCATTGTTTTCTCTCTTGATGGCATTTTACTCTAAGTTTAAATCTATCTAAAACAGCATGTTTCAGATAATTATAATGTTCGCAAATTGCTAGAAGAGTTTGAAACTTGATGATGAAGTGCGTATCCCGCTGAGGGATGTCCTCTCATCTGCTGAGATGCTTAGAGTAAAAGAATTGAAATAAATGATGCTAAATATATCTGATCTAAGAAATAGGTTATCAAAACCATGTATTCTGTAACGCGTTAGAGTATTGTGCCTTTCTAGTATATAGAAGAGAGAAGTTCCGTAGATCGACGGGTCGAATTAGTTTTCATAAGCATATGAAGTGTAATATGACCGGATATATTGATCATTATCCTTTTATTGTCTCATTTTTCAGAATGCGACACTCGCAAGACCCTGGACGGTGGATGTTGTGTTTTCCCCTTCACGTACCGCGGTGAAAAGTATTACGACTGTACCACTAAAAACGCCAACAAGGAATGGTGCGCAACCACGTCTGACTACGATGCCGATAGTCAATGGGGAGAGTGTGGTAAGGACATGTGAAATCTCAGTCTTAATCTTTCTTACTGAGTTTCAGACTTGTGTCTGTACTAAGGACTGCATGAGGGTGGGATTTTTGACATCTACTGTCAATCGTTTTCAGTTTAAAAGTAAATTTGTTCTTCATTCTTTAGACAAAGCGCCTGCGCCAATATTTGATGTGATTCTGGAAACCAATAAATTGAATCGACGAGCCGTGGTAAGTGTCCTTCTTCATTGACTTTCATGTGTGCAGCTCATATTCATCCCACCCATACTCCATGATGTGTTCAGGTTGCCATTGGGTTAACATAAGTCGTCCCTGAAAATGATAACTTAGTAATCTTTTAGAATTATGATTGGCTAGCGTGCATTTTTTCGCGATTCAATTCGATGTATTATTACGGAGCCTGTGGTGTGAGTATTAAGAATCTGTTTTTCATTAAAATGTTTACTTTATTTCTTCTTCCTTAAAATAATCGCTCAAGCTGTTTTTTTATTATTTGTAGCTTTTTTGGCGTCTGGAGTTAAGCTATTCCAAGGAGACATTGTCGTTGACAATGGCATCAGAAACTACCTGAACAGCCGTGGACTTACAACCGGAACAGGAAGGTCGAGAAGGGCTTTGATGAAAAACGAGAGAGGACGGTGGATAATTGGAGGAAAAGGCGTCGTACCGTACAGGATAGAGTCTTCAAACAGTAAGAACTAGTGATATTATAATAAAAGCTTCTGTGGGCGGAGAGGGACATAGTTGGGTGACCACGGAAGGGAAGAAGAACTAAAGACCGGAGAAAAGAGAACACGGCCGAAGCAGATCGGAGAATTAAGAGAAATGTCTATACAGAGTTTATAAAGACTCTCATGCATTGACTTGAAGACGACTGTTGCATATTAATTAAATGTATGTTTGTTTTGATGTTTTTGTACAGGTCATGCAAGAGGAGTCATCGAACGAGCAATGAGACACTGGGAATCCAAAGTTCCTTGTTTGAGATTCATACCATGGAAAGGAAGAGGAGCGTACTTGTCGTTCTTCTCTGGAGGAGGGTAAGTAATGCTATTTCTTTAGTAGTTAATATGATTTACCTGTCAATTTCGTATAGAATACGCGCGAAGGTATATTGTCAATGTTACATATGATTCAATTGACGAACGAACAAAATGAAAATTGTTGAAAAAATGTTGAATATTTCGGGGTGTTTGTTACCGTGCGCGATCCTATTGTTTTCCATATTGTAAACCCATATGATTGTGGTCTAAGTGGAGATTTCAACGGATTTCAGACCAGTAGGCATCTTCCTTCAATACCCACTTCTTGCCATAACAACTGACTAAAATCGACCAAAATATGATCGTTTATTTGCTATTTTCAAATTTTACGGAATGATTTTTTATACAAGAACATGCGTAATAGGTGAATTACAAGCCTCAGATGAAACAACTGAAGAAGAGTGCCATACAAGACTTTCACAACTTTAAGTCACGTAAAACATGTATTGGGCCTCGTCAATTTTTATATATCTATCTTATACGCGTTCTTTGAAAGTCGACAATATAAAATTAATTCATCGAACAATGGTTATTTATTGCGTATGTCATTCTCATTTAGATGTTATTCAATGGTTGGTCGTCAGAAAACCTCTGGAGCGCAGAAGATTTCCATTGGTCGAGGATGCGAGCATTTGGGTGTAGTTGCTCACGAAATTGGTAGGTTTTTCTACTTTTATTGATGATATTCTTGTAATGCACAGCGCTGCACTGTAACAGCTTGCAGTGTATGCTCTAGAAAGCATGTCCCCTTCTCTCAGTACTTCAATTGTACCTACCCCGCCCCACCCTGAACTCCTCCTTGCAGTGTATACTCTAGAATCATGTCCTCCTCCTCTCAGTACTTCAATTGTACCTACCTAATCCCACCCTAGACAGGTATTAAAATGAACTACTCCTTGCAAGCGCATTCTCTTGGAAAGCATATCCCCCTCTACTCCACCCCAACCTAGGCAACTAGTGTGCTAACCGGACTTTCATTGGTTTATAATAGGACACGCTCTTGGATTCTGGCACGAGCAGTCAAGACCAGACAGAGATAGTTACGTCACGATCAACTGGGGAAATATCCAACGAGGTAACATTCATTATTACTATGAGTTTATATTTATAGGTTTACCTCAGTAAAACGTTTGTGACTGAGTTGGTACCCTCGTCAAAAAACCGTTGCACAACGAAGAGGGCCGGTAGCTTTATAATTTTTCATATATAGGGATATGTAAGGTCATTTGAATTGATTCAACGGCCGCCCCCTGGAATCACCTATGCGATTCTTCGCATTTGCTCTAGTGTTGTCATAAAAATCAATTGTATGTGAATTGAACGTTGTGTGCATAAAACATTGAATGAAGTGTTAGTGTGCGGTGTGAGTGAAAGTGGGTGACATTGGAAACCAGTCCTTAACGCTGTATCTCTATACATATTGTTGTTAATAGGAATGGCCTATAACTTCCACAAATACGACACGAACAAGATCAACAGCCGTGGCATATCCTATGATTACGACTCTATCATGCATTACTCATCCACGTGCCTTCGCCAATAGACGTGGTGTTTACACTATCGTGGGTAAAAATGGCAGGAAAAACCTTGGTCAGCGCTACGGCCTGAGCGATAAGGATGTACAACAAGCCAATCTACTGTACTGTGGGAGAGGCCCTAGACCACAAACACCTAGTCCACCACGTCCACCTACCCCTCCCCCACCAGGTACGCTTTATACTCTCTTTCCAGTCGTGGCTCACCAGTTCATTTTGATTTGCGTCTTGAGACGAACGATTTTAGTTAAATCAAAAATTTGAAGCTAGACTTGCGTAAATTCTTTTGTTCTAATTATTTTGACAGCTTTTCGTCTAACAAACAACAATTTAATTGCGACTTTTGCTTTTAATACATTCTTTACTATGATACCAAAGAGCGTTCAATTTCTCTTTCGTAATAATTCACCTTTTTTTTCATTTTGCCACTAGGATGCCCTTACACTGACCAAAAGTACTGGTGTCCATACTGGAAGAAACGCGGACTCTGCACATCAGGACCAACTGTTCAACATATCCAACGCTACTGTCAAAAAAGCTGCAAGTGTAGCCAACGTAAGTCCGCATTTTTGTGTACTTTTGTGACTAACGTGATAGGCAATTCAAGAACATATTACCGGCTATCAGATTGCTTAATTTCACTTGATCATTACCGTGAGAAATGCAAAATTTCAAATTTATTCTTTCTGGCTGACAGATAACACGCAGAAACCAGTTTTTGACCATTTGGAGCAAAAAGTAAAATTCAGTCTATCGCCTTATTGAAATTTAGCACTAATTTTGAAAAAGTGAGTGCTGTATCCACCCGTCCGTATTCAAGTGCCGTGATGGGATTCCCTTTCGATTTTTATTGGATCAGTTTGGAAGCACTCATGGTGATGTGTGTCATAAGTATGAACTCTTGTAATGGTTATATATTTTATTATTTCTTCAGCGAAAACCTGCAAAGATAAAGACCGCAAGTGTCCCAGCTGGAAAAGACTACGTTACTGTAATCATTATAAATACGGCGCTTACGTCAAAACCTACTGCCAAAAAAGCTGTAATCTTTAATTATTCTAAAAAATGTACTAAAGATTACTGAGTGAAAAAACTGAACTGTTGTTAACTAAGGTTGAAATTGACTACTCAATAAACTGATACGATATTGGTGAAAGAAATCGTTTATTTGTTTTTTTTCTTCTAAAATTAGTTATTCTAAGTATAATAAAGAATAAATAGCACTTTGTACCGATACTGGGGCCATCTTTAATTTGGTCAATATTAATGGATGCTGAGGGGGCACTAATGGAAAATATATAGACTGCACTGTCAGGGTGACTTTTTATGTAACTTGACGTTTTCAAAAGAGAGGCACATGTATCTGGTAGTTCGAATCAAATTATTTAAAATTGGCGTATTCTTTGTTTGCACGTTACGTCATCGCGGCCATGTTGGTACCATTTAACAAAAGATTTCTCATTAGCATCCATTGTTAACGATACAACAATGGCTGCCATGTTTTTGTCTTTAAACTCTCTTGGAAATGCTTGCAAGCCCATCAATACTTCATTTAATTTTATTTAATACTTTTGTCCCCCTTGCTATACCATAATTCAAGATGGCAACCGTATCATTAGACAGGTCTATCAGCATGAAAAGTGTACTGCTTTTAATAGTGCTGTGCAAATGGAATTAGAATTTATAACACTAAGCATATGTATGCTTATGATTATAGAATCAAGTTAACTGCTAGTCATATTGTCATTTGCTACATCTAACAGAATTTTACTTTACAAACTTCATCAAACAGAATTTTTTACCTTACATTACATAATTAGAAATAACAATATATACGAAAACATAATATTATCAGTAACAAATCTATATACAAAAAAAAATCACCATCACGTGACGGCAGCCATGACAAGAGGTACTACAATGGTCTCCCCCTCCCCCCCCCCCCCCCCCAGAGAAACTGCTCATGTAGCATAAATTAGCTAAACTTGGCTATAGTATTAATTTTTAGGTACTCTTTATGCCAATAATTTTTCATCAGAACTAGTTCGCAAGATCTTGAGTACAAGTCGGAATTTATAGGTACAAGGATGTTTTGAAAGTTTTCAAAATTGGATGAGCCTTTAGGCAAGCTCAATTTGAGAACTTTCAAAATATCACGAATATCTATAAATTCAGAATTGTACGAGAAGATTATGCGATTTTCTGTTAATCCACTCAACAAAACTGAGCAACTTAGTTGGGACTTTACAGAGTACAATTTGGGATTTTATCGAGTAATTTTGTTTGAGTGTATAATAAATCATGTTGTACTAACCACATGAGCAGATCCTGCAACGGGCCTGTGATCCTTATAAATCAACAAATGGAAATGGATCATGTGAACAATAGCACCTCCATCTGTTTGTTGATGATTTGTCACTACACCTGGCCCATCGCTAGAGTGACTCAATGTCTTGAATGAGATCCCCCCTCCCCCCCCAAATACCTTCGTACATCTTTGTAGGGGTATGAAATAATGTTTAGCACTATTTTTATTTTTAAAGAAACAGCATAACTAAGATTGGTAGAAAAACAAACTTTCCCTTTCAAGATCCTAGCGAGGGGCCTGGACACAGAGTTAATAACTTGACATTTGCTAGAGCCAAACATAAAATGCTCTATCAACCAACAAAGTCAGAGAGTCAAAAATATCATACAGTCAATGAGATGCAGAAATTTGTATACAACATTGCTCACTATTACCCAGCCAAAATTCTAGTCGTGGATGTTTTAAATGACATGCTTTAACTTGAATACCCATGCCCATTTACATGGCAGAAGAGATTCAGGAATATTTGGTAATTCAATAACCATTCCACCTTGATAAGGGTGCCAAGGTAAGGAGCCATCGTATCCAAGAAGAGTGACACTGCTTTTAGCAGAGGTAACTGGTGCACCAAGCTTCACCACATTATTAGTTGGCCATGTAAGACTGATAGCGTACACTGCAAGTAACTCTGGCTTGTTCGTATACCTGAAGCAAACACAAAAATAAATAATAAATAATTTTAATACACTTAATTATTATTAAATTAATGAACCTTGAAAACAATACAATGTAACATTGAATCTACAAAAATAAGAGATGAGCAGTATCTACTTCAGACAAAATGCCGACATTGTGAACAAACAAGTTAGAAAATATCCTTAATTTGTATTTTGAATATGTACACCTTCTTTAGGACTTTAGTGCAAAAGTTCCTTCTTTAAAAAAGTTGTGCTGTGCAATTCTTAAATAAACATCTATTCATGTAAATGTGAAACTGTATCAGGCTATCAACTGAAATAAATGAAATGTTCAAAATTAATCATTCTTATTGATTCCTATGACTGCTTCAGCCTAGATTTATACAGAATCACCTGCAAGCTATTTTGCTGGGATTGCAGTAAATATGCTAGAACTCACATTTTTGCCAAAAAAGCTCTCTTTTTTGCAAGCATGTTAAATATGCACCTAATTAGACATTTTAGTAAAAAAAACAGAAATAGTGCAAATATAACTTTCAACTTGTTAAGGTGTCAAGTACTCACCAGATATTAGGATTAACTGTGTCGTTCTGGACTCTCCATGGTTTGCTTTCATAGATTGCCTCACCATTCACAGCCAACCACTCTCCAATTTGAATCAAACGTTCTTGGAAGATTGGTGCAATATGGCCATCTGAAGCTGGACCGACATTAAGGAGATAGTTTCCTCCACAGCTATAAAGTAATAGAATAGAATAAAATTAGACAACCATAAATTATAGAACCCTTTAAGTCTGCGAACACACAAAACTTCTCAAGAGATAAATGTAGTTTACTTTACCTTACAACCGTAGCCATTTCCCCAATAAGTTGAGCTGTTGTGTGTACATCAGCATAGTTCATATTTCGACGATAGCCCCAGGATGATTTATCAGCTGTTGTGGCATCTTCAAACTTGTGAGGCAGGAGTTTGCCTAAACAGTTTAGAAAAAAATTAATATTATTTTACTGTATTTACTTTACCCTTCAGCTATTTACTGTTGTCAAGCAAGTATTACCAGGGTTGAATTTATCTTCACATGTGTAGACTCCTCCATGTGCACATCTACTATCATTTCCCCAGCGATCATTCACAACAATAGTATCCTTTACTGGGCTATAAAACAATACATCAATACAGTGTTAAAATGGCACATGACCGTCAATTAATATTAATCATATTAGCCATCTGAATTTACTTAAATGTTTTTGTAACACTTATTCTAAGTTGAGGTTGTACATGAATGAACATAGAATGGTATTATCCAAACACCCAAATGAAACCATAAGCACAAAAAGATTTCACTGCAAAGACTGCATTATTTACTGATACCATGTATTCCATGTTTATTGAAAACACAGACCATAAAAGTGACAGATTTTTTACTACAAAAATGCAACAAAATTATAATACATGTAGCATGAAAAAATTTCATGACAGATTAAAAATACATTACTCAGGGTCTGGAACGGGTGTTTGCAGGAGCTGGGAAACATAAAATATAGTGCAGCATATGGGAAACTAGAAAAAAATCTTAAGTGATTTGGGGCATTTACTGTACATCAGCCGTGACTCAGGAATTGCAGATTCAATGTCAGAGATGTGAGATTTTCTTGTGATTCAGGGTCTGAACCCCCTCTCCAGACCCTTATTACCTCTACATGTATTTATAACATAACTGTTATAAATCTCCTGTTCTAATTAGTTGTGAGCACACGCTTTATGAGAGTACGCACTTTCAGTAGCATGATTCCTATCTAAAATAACAGTTATTGTCATTTGTATTTCATTTTTAAAGAAAAAAACTTACTTGCTGCATACTGTGTGCTATTAAAAAGCACTTGGGGATTGACAAAGCACTTGAGAATTGTCAAGAAGCACTCTGCTACATGTCATGCTTCTCCTAACACTTCTCTTGTGTTCTGCCAAACCCAGTGTGCTTTATAACTGCACACATCACATGCACATATTTTCTATTTCTTCAATACCATTTCATTGGTTAAAATGTAGATCAGAGAGCATTTCAGTTTCTTTTAGATTTATTACATTGGAGACGTTATGATCTTTATCTGAGATGATAAAATAATTACCTTTCATTATAAAGCCATGCAAGAAAATCAGTACTCCTAAAGTAAGAAGAAGAGGCTAGCCAGTCACCATCAGTCCAAAGATACTCTGGTTTGTAGTTATTGATGATATCATACAACTGGGGAAGCATGATTTCCTGTAGAGCAGGGGGAAGGACAAATCAGTCAGTCACGGAAAGTCTTTAGACAAACAAAAATGTTTTCTACCTTCATGATATGAATCTCCTAGTTAATAAAGTGAAGGAATATCATGAAGAAATCAAAAACTTTAGAGGCGAAATGATCACTGTTGTGTGACAAGCATGTGTGACAATTAGCAGGTGTGTTGTTACCATCTCGTCAATGAAACCGGCAAACCTTCTATTTGGTACCTTTATATTTTGCATGTACACAGCATATAGGACTTGTTATACGCTTTACTTATATACGTGGAACTAAAGCATATATAAGGTGGTTCGAAAAGACCTGGATCAAAAAGACTTTGGATCGAAAAGACTGGATATCTTCTAACTGATTATATAATTTTAAGCATTAGAACTCTGCTATAAAATAAAAAACAGTGAAACTGATATGGTTGCATAAGTACCAAAAGATTCCTAGGAGTGAGTCATTCCTAAGAATTGGAGTTTGATGGCTAGTCTTCTTCCTCCAACCCTTGATGCATTAACAGACCCATCTAGAAAGACCTATCTGCTGACCAATGTACCAAGACCACTTGGACTTCAAAGGCATTACTAAGCTGAACACTCCATAGCCATCACAATGTTTTTCTTCCATACAGTATAAAATATTATTGCTAGAACAATGCTTAGCTATTTGCAAATATGAAATTACAAGTATGATTCAATTTTGTATCAAGACAGACTTACATCCACATATTTCTGAGTGTGAAAAGTGTTCTTGGCATCCTCCAGGTAGTAAGGATGAAACCACTCAAAGAGGGAGAAGTACAGTCCAAAGGTAACATTTGTTCTGTTACGTATAGCTTGGGCAAGTTCACCTTAAAAAAAAAACAAGATCAGAGTTAGTCATCACAATGGTCATGATTCAAGGCCGAAAGGCTACACAGTAGTTTTCTCTATCCAAACCGCTTTTAGGATGGTAAATAACTACCCCCCCCACTAACTATTTATTGTTTTGTAATTTTTGCTTTTTGGCAATACATTATCTTATGATACTGAACCGTGGTCAGAGATACATGTAGAAAAGACCTCCACTTAGGAGGCCAATCAGAACATGTGATTCTTATGATATACCAGACTGGAAAAAATAAATATGGTTTATTTTGCAATTATATGCTTTTTACTTTCTGAATTGTGTGTTACAGTGAAACTACTCCAACCAAAGTCACCTAAACAAATTTTCTACAAATTTAAATAAAATTAAATAAAGGTATTGTAATTATCATTTAAGTTATAACACAATAAACCAAACTGGCTACATGATATCACACAAAAACAAGCTAACACAGGCAGGAGTAGTTTTGCAGTAGTCGTAATTCAAGGTGCTAGAGGAGCTTTGAATTATTTGATATCTGAATAGAAATTATATAATCATATTCAAACAAGGCTACATTGCCCCTAAAGCATTAAAACAATGATGTTTTGGTTATTTTGCTTCTTGTGAGTTATTCTTTCGTTTGATTCACTCTAAAGAAGCATTTTCTTTTCAGTGTTTAGAACTGTTACTATACATATCCTTTATCATTTCATATGAATTTCAGTAGATGAAAAGATGCGTAGGCGAACTTCAGTAGGCTAAACAATGCATGCAGACGAAACAATTGTATGTTTATGAAAATCACAGTATCTTCAGGCCCAACTCTAATCTAGGGTACTAACCAACAAGATCACGATGTGGCCCGGTATCAACAGAGTTCCAATTCCATGATTCCTTTGATGGCCAGTTAGTAAACCCTTCATGATGCTTGCTAGTCAGAATATAATATCTGCAAAAATAAACAAGTTGAAGCCAATTCTATTTTTAAGTTCTTCAAGGTTTCAACCAAGGTTTGGCAGATGGAAGAGCTCACATTGTCAAATAACTAAATGCGCGGTTTCAGGATGGACATCTATTATTCATCAGATCTTTAAACCTTACATAACAAGAAAGATATCAAAAGTCTAAGTCGTCGTAGTTGAAGGCATAAATATTAAGAAGAGGTAGTCAAATACTCAAATGAAACATCACTGTTGTTTTGGCCAGAAAAATATGGAGGGGGATTTTGGACAAAAATGCCATTGGATAAAATTTCCTTCCATTGCATGATATATTTCATTCCATTCGATCGTATTTCATTCTGTTGAATAATATTTTTGTATTCAATTGGATCATATCTTGCATGACATTCGATCGGTCATGCCATTGGATTATATCAGCCATGACATTGGATAATACTCTATGCCATTGGATTGGGTGTGGCAATACCATTCGATCACATCTGGTCATGCCATTGGATCATATCGGTTTTTGGTCGATGCGAACAGTTGAATTTGAAGATCTGTGTATAAAAATTGGAATATGAAATATCGCCGTTCGTCTGAAAGAAACTTCTGCTTTCAATAGGTTGTTTTCATAGAATTTAGTTTACCGGATATTAACGGCTGCGAAGGAGGCTAGATATTACCTAATGCAAGGGGATATGTAAGGGTCAAATAAAGGTCACAATTATATAAAGTTTTGGTCGACCACTGAAAAATTGTCTGTATTTTGTTTTTTGCTTACTGCAAGCATTCTAGAAACTTCGGTAGCTGTGAAGCCTTTCTCTAGAAGTACTCTAGCTTTTCTGGGCTTATCAAGAATTTTGGTCTTCCCTTATTTCCTGTGAGTGTAATATCTACTTGTTTAGAAGCAGATGTATCCCTGTCTACTGAAAGTAGTAACTCACGAGCTTGAATCAGCTTGGGAAGCATAGACGCTTCATATTCTCCTCCCAGCCGCAGAATAAAAGAGGAAAGCCATTCTATTTTGTAAACGGCGAAATCATACCCTGTATATGCTTCAAGACAACGAATGACATCAAGAAGTGCATTTCGCATGCTATTGTTTATAAGATTACGAGGACTTTCTTGTTGTCCATCCACCATGTTCGCCGCCATCTTGGCTTGTTCGTTGTAAGCTTTCATGTGATTTAGTGGTGTTACAGTCACGAAAATGTTGGGAAAATGTGGTCGCTTTGTCACTCTAGCTTGTCCTCTAACATTTGAAGGAAAATTTATTTTCATTTATTTATTTGATTTTCTATGCAGCACCGAAAATTCATTATTCGATACAAAAAAAAATTCTTGAGGTCTGTTATGGAAACAAAGTGAATTAATCAATTGATAACTCCATCAAAAGTTAGTTAAATAGAGTGGCAAAGCGACAACATTGTCCGAACATTACGCATGAAGACCACACCCAATCCAATGGCATAAAGTATTATCCAATTTCATGGCCGATATGATCCAATGGCATGACCGGATATGATCGAATGGTATTGCCACACCCAATTCAATGGCATAGAGTATTATCCAATGTCATGGCCAATATAATGCAACGGCATGACCGATCGAATGTCATGCAAGATATGATCCAATGGAATGGCAGATATTAATCCACACAAAAAATATTATCCAACAGAATGAAATACGATCGAATGGAATGAAATATATCATGCAATGGAAGGAAATTTTATCCAATGGCATTTTTGTCCAAAATCCCCTTCCGTAGAAAAATGCCTATCGCTAAAGAAATGAAATTGTTGTGCATTACAGCTATTTTCATAATTACGCGACCTAGGTGCTCTTGAGTTGCACGCTGAAATTTGGTTTTTCGCTGCCGCCAGTCAAAAATATGAAAGTTACTGACTGATTAGGTTTGATTGACGGCAGCGGAAAACCAAATTTCAGCGTGCAACTCAAGAGCACCGAGGTCGCGTAATTATGAAAGGCGCTGTAAGTTATACACTTGGCTTACTTTGCTCCAGACTTTGCCAACAAGTCGGCCCATTCGTTCGGATTAAAGAACTCGGCATGGAACATCGGAGCAAAGTCAGCATACTTGAATCCTGGGGGATAGTTTTTCTTTAAGAATTCCACATAAGAGGGAACTCCTTGATGTAAAAACTGCCAGAACCACTCGGAACCGAAAGAAGGGACAGAGTAAACTCCCCAGTGCATAAAGATTCCAAATTTTCCCTTGTCATACCAGGATGGAATCGGACGTTTATCGAGGGAATCCCAATTTGGAGCATACTTCGTTGCTTTGTAATCTTTGGCACTGGTTAGAGTCGTATAAAGAGCAAGTAGGACAAAAAGGGAGAACAAAATTCCATGATCTCCCACCATCTTCGACGACTTTCGTTATGGTTGTAAATACGAAGAACAATATATACAGTCACGAGTTTGACACAAGACCTTGCTGGCATGCAAAGCATGTAGGGACTGATCAAACCACAGGAAGCTCATTGTCAAAATTCCTCAGTGATGCCCAAAAAGAAAAAAATCGCCCAAAAAGAAAATATTTTTTTCTCCTGTTGATAACAAACCTACTAATATTATTTTACGAACATCCCCCCCCCCCCCCCAATACATCGAGCATGATGACGTTTTATTCCAGAATCCTTTTTGTTAGCTCTTTCTGTTATGCTAATTTTGTCCTTTGGTATTCTCAAATTCTCAATGTTTTAACATTTGAAAAAAGACATTTTGAAACAAATTAAACGTAGGGTAATTAGGGTCTTTTTAAGCTAGCCTTTAAAATGTATTTCCTGTAAATTTTATGCTTACAGAGAACGCTTATTTTGATTTTTGGAGATCTTTAAAAACTTCTCTCAAAAAGAAGTTCCAGTTTTCGTTCCCAAAGCCTTCTCCGCTTTTAAGTGTACGAGAATGGAGGAAGTTTATTTAAGAAGTTAGGCGGGTGGGGCTTTTGAATAGAAAAAAATTAGGGTGGGGTAGTTGGGGATTGTATTAGTCTGTTCAGTCCCTCTGGTTGTAGACTGACCCAGCATTCCTCGCGATGAATGCTCTTGAAGTTTAACATGGAGAGTTGTTGTAGTAGGTAAGAAGTCAGATATTAAGGTTACCTACCCCTTTATAACATTCAATTTCTAATTTGTTTACTACGCTACTCGGACCAGTTAGAGCCTCCAAGGGTTCTATCTTACTATCTCTGCAAGAGTTTTACAGCGAAAATCTATTGATGCCAAAAAAGTGAACAAGTCGCTTGAAGGACTCATTTTGCTACTCTGTAGACTCATATTGAGCTTACGATGTGGTTATTTGCTCAAGGCTTTACAGTAATCTTTTTGCTTGAACTTCTTATAGGCGAAAAATTAATCCTTAATATTTTTCAACTCAGCCTAGGAACACAGAAGTTTTGATTTGGCAGATAATTTACCATCATGTAAGTATGAAGTGTGCTCGTCATCTGATTTTGAGATGTATTTTCCAGTAAGCAGTTAAGCTAGATGTGTGTAGCTGGTGAATGATGTGGTGTGGTTGTGTCTTCGGTAAAGGATATGTATTATTTCATGCTCTTTAACAACTCAAATATAGTAGGAGTTTATGAGAGGATTTTTTGATATTATCTAGCAAAGTAAGTATAGAAATAATTTATCATTTGTCACTAGCTGGAAGGAGTTAAGAGATTATGAAGAGAGCACATCTCTTATACATAGGTCTCTACATACATCCTTATCAAACTCCCCACCTTGGGGCACATGTGAGCTATGGGATCCCCAACCCTTGCTGAATACCGCACCGCCCTCTCCCACAGGACTTACATTGATAGTTTCATTATCAAAACTCCTTGTCAAACCAAAACTGCAATGATTGGTTTAGGTGGCACAATGGGCCAATACTAATAATAATAATAGAACTTAAATAATGAGCAATGTCAGGTGTTGAATTGTCAAGTAGACAAGTCAACAAATTGATGTAGTGTCAAGTAGGTTTTGTGGTGTATTATTGTATGTACTAAGATAGATCCTCCTGGAAAACTGGTTTCTATTTTTTTCCATATTCCATAAAAGGAATGAAGCTGCAGTAGAAGTCCTGATCAAAAGCTACTTTTACCAGCTCACTGATGGCTGTGGAATAAAAAACTGTAGAAATAAGAACTGTGCTTCAAATGGAAAACTCAAGCTTGGACAGAATGAAGCAGCTGCACTAGCCATGAAATTGTGCCACGAAAAAGCAGAGTTAGCATTATGTGATAATATCAAAACCAAGTTCAACATCAAGAAAGGTAATTTTTGACCATTTTTCAGTATACCTGTTCCGAAATTAATGGATCAGGATTCACCACAGTTGGTGCTTATTTATATATTTCATAACAACCAAAATGGGTTATTGCTAGTCCATCACAGGTTTATGCCACCTTGATAGTATCCATTTGTATGCCTGGATTGTTAGGGGCAGTTTAAGTGTCTTACCTAAGAACATAATACAAGTACACATTGTCTACTACCCAGCCAACAGCCTGACCATTAAATGTCAGTATATCTATTATTCAAGTGCATTTTGTAAAGAAATTGTTTTCCAATTCAATAAATAATTTAGTGAGTTTTCTGGATTGAATTCTGAACTTTGGTAATATTTGAAGCTAATCCTCACAACAAGTCTGAAAACAAGAGACAACAGGAGACAGGATGACCATTGACATCATCACTAATACCATTATTTATTGGTTGTTTATTGTAGAGCCCTATTTGACAGAGTCATCACTACTTTCAAAGATAGAATCCTGTAAGAAGACAAACAGTTACAAGGAACTTGTCCACATTATTGGCAAAGTCTTTTCTGATTCCAAGTTATTAAACAAAAGTTTCCTGCTTGAGAAGCCAAAGGAACTGGAGGGGGCAACTCTCTTTGTTGACGTTGATGCAGTTAGAAGAATCTACAGAGAACTGTTTGTAATTGAGGTCCCTTCAGTAGAAAACGCTCTTCTGAATTCACTGGTAACATTGTCTTCAGACATTGAAATTCAAATGAACTTTCAAAAACATTTGCTAGAAGACCCTAATTTCTTAAATCAGATAATAGTCGTCATGGAAAACACAATGCTACAAAGCCCAGAGTATCTTGATCTCGCTCTGCCTAGCTTTTTGAAATCTCTCACTCTCTTACCTGCAAATTTCCAAGCTCAGCTTGTCAGGATTTGGTGTACCTATGAAGTAGATGACATTCGTCGCATGGTGGAAACTTTGCAACAATTAATCACTTATCAAGTCCTAACAGGACCTTCAGCTGTCAATCATATTCCAGTTCATGAAGACATTGCAATAGTAAATAGTACCAAGGTTATGAAATTATTTTACCTAGTTAGTATAATAGCAGGAGAAAAAAGAAATCCAAGTAAAGTAACCTCGCAAAACGATTCCCAACCTATCTCAGCAGCTATCAAAACTTTCCAACATGAAATTTTCAAAGTGCTCAAGTTACGTTCACTAGATTGCCGTCAGCCACTTTTAAATTATGATGAATTTGTTAATGAACCACTGAACGATCACATAGAAGTAGACCGGGACTTCACCTACTTTAAGGGTGAACAACAAAAGTTTTCATTTCTTAGCCACTTTTTTGTACTTAGCACAGCAACCAAAGGATTGGCACTGTTTTATGATAACCGTGTGCGCATGTTTAGTGAGAGGAGATTGACTATGTTATACAGCCTTGTCCATGGACATCACCAAACGCCTTATCTTCGTCTTAAAGTTAAAAGAGAGAGTCTGATTGATGATGCACTTGTCAGGGTAAGTGGATACATTCACACCGTAGTTAACAAGTATAGTAATAATTGCATATTTACCTTCCTATCAGGGGAAAGAAATGGAGTAGAATAACAAAGGGCTTCTTTGAGGTGTTATTATAAGAAAAATGACAGTTTTGGAGAAGACATTTTAGGGGTCTTTCGCAAGTTTGAAATGTTATTTTCTTAATGTTGGTTAATTTTTTCCCAGATATTGATTGTTAAGCCCAACATTTTGGGGGGGGGGGGGGATGGAATCACAACTAAATATAGACCAGAAGTCTTCCATTGCTAGATCATCTCCTTGATACCATGATCACCCAGGTGTTTTGATAGGAAAAAGTAGTTTGACAATTCGAGAAATACCATAACGATTTGAGAGTGATTTTATGATGAGTTCTTATTTATCTGTATTTATCTTTGAAAGTTTTGAGAACCAGCTTCAATGAAATTATGATTAAGGGACAGAGAAATTCTAATTCCTAGTGAAGCAATCACCTAATTCTGTTTCTACAAATGTTAAGAATACTTACTAGAAAATTGACATAGTTTAACAGAAAAAGTATTATATTTCTTGTAAAATATCTTAATAGATCCTACATTATGGTTATCTTTAAGCAAGTGTGTTATTTAAGTTTCTTGCACTTACAGTAGTTGTTGTAAATGTAACCTTAAAATACCTTCAGCCAGTTTCGCTTCAAGGTTTTTTTACCAAAAAGTTCCAAGAATGGTACATATGTATAAAACTTTGTAGACCTCCTTGACACCTTGGAAAGTATTTACACCCTATTCCCATTCCCCCTTCCTTTAAGGATTTAGCTTGTAGTTTACACAAAAGTGAAAGAATAATGGGAATATTTAGTCAGAGGGGTGGGATATTACCGTAAATTATATAATTGCAAATATCATATATGGGTTGTTTTAAGGGTTGGGAACATGGGGTAAGAATTTTATTGGTTTTATAGGGTTCTAGATAGGTGTCCCCAATTAGTTTATTTTGTAATAAGCTAGAACGACATGACACAGTAATAAAGTTATTATTATTATTATTATTATTATTATTATTATTATTATTATTATTATTATTATTATTAACAGTTCTGAATATCTTCTGATTTGGTTGTTGGACCTGTACATTAAAAAAAAAAGACCTTATTCATTATGGTGCAATGTTTCCTATTAAAACAGACCATGTGTCATTCCCTAGATTATCCTTACTTTGTTCCTTTGTTCCATGGTGGCACATAAGAAAACACTTGAATATGAATACAAACACATGATCTACTTTTCTATGGAAAGGCATGTGTTGTGTGATTTGAAAACATTGCACCACAACAAATAATATGCTGTAGGCCTTTATCATTTCTCTTGTATTTATTTCAGCTGGAGATGGTTGCCCAAGATCAACCCATAGATCTTAAGAAGCAACTGGTGGTTGAATTTGAAGGAGAGCAGGGTATTGATGAGGGAGGGGTCTCTAAGGAATTCTTCCAGTTGGTTGTGGAACAGATTTTCAACCCTGATTATGGTAAAGTCTTTGAAGGTTTTGTTATGTTGTTAAATCCACCTCACCCCAGCCACTTATTCCCTGTATACATTATATATGTCGCGTAACTGCTCAATGCAAACTCTTCGAGAACTATTTCAGCAATTTATTTTATGAATAACGCCTCTAAATTTAAATCTTAGATTAATTCTAAATCTACTCTTAAACGTTCTTCCTTAAGGGAAGTTTGCTGTTTCAAGACTTAATATATTTCTAATATAAACTTAGATCGATTTCAATTTCTTAACTTATCCTAAAGTTAAACTTACGAATAAAACTTAAGCTAAATAATTACACACTTTCTCTAGTGCACTCTAAATAACCGGCAGTCTCTCAATATTTTCTCACCACCAGCTCCCGTACAATGTGGTTGGTAGTTCCTCTGGTTCCTTTCTAGCATCGACAATTCTCGGTAGCAAATCTTTTTCGCAGAATCTTCGGCCAATGCTCTTTTACCACATGTTGCAAATTACAGCCTCTGCTTGCTATAGCCTTTGCCATAATTTCACTGAGCCTTGAGCTTCTTTGACTTCCTGGCCTACACTACTTCATTCGGATACTCTAGTGCAGTTATTTCACCACTTCTGATAGCTCCTCAGTTCTTGAAACACTTGGAACTGCCACACAAACGTTCTTTCGGGTAACTGATTCACACTCTCTCAACTTACACACCCACTCGCTTATAAACTTAACTAATTTGAATTTAAGATTATATTCCCACGTGAATTCACGCCTGTGACAATATATATAACATCTCATTGAAACGCAATATAAAAAGAACTAAATAATTGAACTACCATATTAACTCGAATAGATTTAATTTCTCGTCATCCATCTGCAGCATGATTTATTCGGGGGCGGCATTTATTCAAAAATTAATTTATTCAACGACATTTTGTAATAGCAAAGTTAAGGACATAGGATTTAACCTTTTTAACAGGTAACAGTAACAAATCTAATAAAAATGTCATTCATAGTCTTATTTTGTCTGTTCTTTGTACAGTATCTTCGAACTGTAAAATGTTGTTTAAACTTGAAATTTATACTCTTGTTCTTTATTACTGTATTTATTTATAAACTATTATTTCCTCAAATAAATGCCACACCATAGATGTGCCGTCTTTTTGTTGGCGGCATCTATTATTTTTAGTCCCAAGTGCAGCATTTATTTGAGGGCAGCATCTATTCAAGTAAATACGGTAATTCGTATTGAATCTAATTAGTTATTGTTGATGGTTGTAGGGATGTTCACTTATGATCCAACACAAGGTTTTGTTGGTTTAATCCAACCTCATTCGAAAGTGCTGCCCAGTTCCGTCTCATTGGTCTAGTGGTTGGTTTGGCCATTTACAATAATATAATCCTGGACATCCACTTTCCTATGGTGGTTTATACAAAGCTATTTGACAAGCCAGGTACCTTTGATGACCTCAAGGATTCCCATCCTGTAAGTACATCAACTCTAATGGGATTTCTGGAATGAGAGAAAAATGCATTACTGAACCCTTGTTGCAAGAATGTGATTGACAATAAGTTGAGGCCATTTTTATTTCCAATGCAGGAATTGTATAGAAGTTTGAAGTCAATGCTTGAATATGAGGGTAATGTTGAGGTAGACTTTGGGTGTACTTTCAAAATTGGGTATACTGATGTCTTTGGCTCAAACTTGTCTCATGACCTTAAAGAGAATGGTGGAGATATTGCTGTAACCAATGAAAACAAAAAGGTAACTTACATAAATCCAGTGTATGTACAACTTTGATTTCATAGCTGTAATGTTGGGAAATAGTGAACAATCTGCACTAAACGGTAATGGTTGGTAAGTTAGTTGGCTCACAATTATGTTGGTTGAATTAAGCTTATAGACATTTTGATTTTGTTGTCAGAGTGAAGCATCTGACAATAGTTTGTTATCATTTTTTCTTGGAATCTCACATCATTGTTATCTATAAGCAGCAAGGCCAGATCACTTTTTCTTGTTTTACAGGAATACATAGCTTTGTATGCAGACTTCATTTTGAACAAGGCAGTAGAAAAACAGGTGAAAGTAAACAATATAATTTAGTTGTGTTACAACGGGAGAAGTTCTAATCTTTATTTTTCTCTCCCTTTTACAATGTAGTTTAAGGAATTTAAATCTGGTTTTGACTTGGTCGTTGGTGATTCTCCACTGAAGGCTTTTTTCAGGCCTGATGAGGTTGAGCTTTTGGTTTGTGGTAGCAAAGTAAGTATTTTTTCTCATATGCTACTTCATGCAAGGCCTTGTAGAATAATAGTGCATAGTTTTGGGATTAGCAGCATTGGCTTTTAGAAAAGGCTTGCGTCACTCTGACACATGGGAGTGGTTCCTAATCTATAGCAGAGTTGTTTGTTGATTCTCTTCTGTTTAGTTTTGTCCTGTTTTCGTCCCTACACAAAATGAAAAGCTTCCGAATTTTATTAGGATTTTGTTTTAAAGAACCTGTAGAATCACTGCTAGTTGCTACACATATGGCCTTTATTCCTTTCAAGATAAATAAACACATTGGTGACATTCATTTCTAATGTCTATGGATCTAAGGAGGTTTCTTGTTGACTTCCAGGAACTGGACTTTGATGCACTTGAGAATTCTACAGAATATGATGGTAGATTGACCAAAGATTCAGAGTTGATCAAGTAAGTCTTTTTTTACAGCATCAATTGGAGGGCAAAGATAAAGAAATTTATTGGGAATATAGGATGCATCTTTATTAATAATTATCAACTTGTAAATCCTCACCGATTTGAAAAATGTGATATTACACAATTAAAAAACTTGAATAAATATGAAAGATTATGTGTATGTACAATATTATGTGTATGTACAATATTATGTGTATGTACAATATTATGTGTATGTACAATATTATGTGTATGTACAATATTATGTGTATGTACAATATTATGTGTATGTACAATATTATGTGTATGTACAATATTATGTGTATGTACAATATTATGTGTATGTACAATATTATGTGTATGTACAATATTATGTGTATGTACAATATTATGGTATGTACAATATTATGTGTATGTACAATATTATGTGTATGTACAATATTATGTGTATGTACAATATTATGTGTATGTACAATAATTGCTATATTTTGGCCCAGGTTGTTTGTTGGTTCTCTCCTGTGCTTCAACGTTTTTTCTGAGTTCTCCACTCATTCTGTCCTCTTCAAACATCAACTCCTAAATTCTAAAGAAATCTATCTGCTCCCTTACCAACTGGTCGTAAAACCTGATAGGCTTTCTGCTGTCTACCCTGAAATAGTGAATTTGATTTAGATTTTTAAAAGACTCTTTTCCCTGCTTTTCACCACTATTCACTTGTTGGCTGGTTATGGTCTATTCAGTTGTGCAACGCTTTCTATAATATATTTTTACATTTAGGTGGTTCTGGGAAGTAGTGCACAGTTTCAAAATGGAACAGAAGCGACAGCTGCTGATGTTTACCACCGGTAGTGACAGGATTCCTGTAGGAGGATTATCAAAACTGAAGCTCATCATCGCTAAGAATGGACCCGATTCAACCAGGTAAGATGCGGAACTGTTTTCTAGAAGATTGAGAGCAATGGTATACTGCCAGTGCTTGGCTTTTGTTGAAGCCATTTCCATGGAGATAGTCTTTTGTGGTGGAAAGAAAGTAGAAGATGTTTGCCTACCACAATGTAAGCAGTCTACTCTTCTTCATGCTCTTTCTTCATTTACTGGTGACTTTTACTGGTAGGGCTAACTCTTTTGTTTTCTGGTATTGGTTGTATGGGGATGTCTATACTGGCACCAGGTAAGCGGTCTAACTATATTCGTACATTTCCTGGTTTGTTTCAGGTTACCAACGGCTCACACGTGCTTCAACGTTCTTCTGCTTCCAGAGTATAGCAGCAAGGAGAAGCTCGAAGAACGCTTGCTCAAGGCTGTAAGCAATGCCAAAGGGTTTGGGTTACTCTAGAAAGATAATTGTGATAATAAGGATCCAATGTCAGCAAGAAAGCAATGCGATCTTCAGGATTCTATATTCTTTTACTTTTAGTAATGTAACAATTTTATTTAGTTACCATCAAATTAAAAAGGAAGTGCTAATGGTCAATTTGCACAACATCAAAAGATAATAGGCGATGGTCCTAAACAGACTATATGAAATGACTACATCAGCCCAAGTTCTATGCCTAGTCTAGTCTTAACTTCAAAAACATTGAAACGTTTCAAGAGTCTCTAAAAGAAACAAGTATGAGTCATTTCGGTTCTGTAAGAATAAAAACGAAATGAAGATGCATTCTATGCTTAGAACAATCTGCAGTTTGTCGAAGTACAGTTTTTACAGCTACAAAGATAAACTTGGGCTCACTGTGGTGGCTATTGACAAAGCATACCCATGTTATTTGCCTATACCATTTGCCTTTGTATTTACCTTGAATCTACGGATGATATTTTACTGAAAAAAGCTTTCTTGTCAGACAAATATTTCAGGCCCTATTATCGCCTATAGAGGGTGTTTTCCAGTTACTGAAAAGTGTTTCTAGTACCAAGGCATTAACAACCTATTCAGCTTTGCATGGTTTATGGTTGCCATGGTTACCAGTTTATACTCATTAACATAATGAGGTGATTAGACGACACAGGCCAAAACGTCTGGGTTTTGGGTTGCGATGGTCTACGTTTATTTTTTGATCGACATAAGCCAAAAACCCAGACTTAGGCTGTTTTGGTCGCGTAACTGTCAAAGTGGGAGTAATGTGCTTCAAGCTTGTTTAAGTGTAAACTTGGTTTTTAGGTATTTTTTTATAGAATTTACTGATAGAATAGAGACTTATTTGTAGATTTCCTTTTCATCTCTTTCTATTTTCCAGTCATGTCCGACTTTCTAGTATTTTGGTTTTTGTCGGCGTTTAAAGTACTTTCTGCCAGATTATGAAGGAGTTAGGACCGTGGCGAGTAGTCCTGGTCGATCAGTTTTGAAGATGACTAGACGATATTAAATCTACCACCTTGTGACCCCTTTGCACTCAATACCATCCAAAACTGCTGAGGTCTTTAGGTCAATGCAGTTGGTTTTTGCACTTTAGCCTCAAGGATTCCATTGCTTTTCCTGGCCCCAAGACTTACCAGATGTTTTAAAATGACTTTGGATAAAAAGGAAATCTGCACTTGATGATCAATAAAACATGTAGCGAAACATATAGCGTGTTTAATAACCGTGCTTTCAAGTTTTAGCCAAGTAAGCAATAATAATCTAAGAGTTGTTTCCCAATAATTGTTTGATCATTTATCTTGGGGTGGATGAGAATTCGAGCAGCTTGAGTGTCTACGTCCTCAGATCTGCTTCCCCCTTGTCATTAGAGGGTGCCAATGGGGGTACTCCCAATTGTAAGTTAACTACTAATTTTTCTGCCGAATGTCAGTTCACTGTGCCGTAATTTTACGATAAAAAATAATGAAATATTAGTTAGCTGTTAACTACTAGTTTTAGGTTATTTGTCAGTTAACTACTATTTTGTTGGCCAATAGTTAAGTACTAACCCCATTGGCACCCTCTCATAAGGTAGATCCTGACGGACTTGGAGGGGCTAGAAAGCCGCCGCTAACAGCCTTGTCTGTCGCTTTTTCGATTTTTAGCGGGGTTATACGAACCATACAAAGTAATCATTTTTTTTTCACTTGTAAAACACTCATCGGCAGGACATGTACACGACAGATATATGACATGACCGAGAAGTTTAATGGGGCCCCTGTAAACACTCACCTACCCTTTTTACAAAAAGGTATAACTAGCTAAAACTAGTGTGAGCTGCATCGGTGTTTCTAATGAAACAGTAATGATGAAAAGGTAAATTATACACCGTGAAAAAGATGAAAAAACTTACTGACGTTTCGGACGCTAGTCTTTTACTCCGACGAAGGACTAGCGTCCGAAACGTCAGTAAGTTTTTTCATCTTTTTCACGGTGTATAATTTACCTTTTCATCATTACTGTACCCTTTTTACAATGCTTCAAATATACGAGAATAGCAGAACGTTATCCGAGGCCCTACTAAGACCTTCGATACCTATCGTTATGATGCTAGCAAAAAATGATCTTTTTTACTGAATACATAACTGTTCTACCTCCTTGTGTGCATTCTAATAAGTTATGTTTGGAGCCAAAGAATATTTTCTTGGTTTAGGGCCAAATAATGAACAAAATAGTAATGATTAAAAAATTTCACCACAGACGGATGGTACCGTAGTAATTCTACGTTTTGCTGAATAAAACTCCACCGAATGATTCGCATGTTATTGGGAAAGAAAACGTACATCAATTTTTTCCCCGTTAGTTTGGTTTTACTTGTACCAATATTTACCGTGGTTTATCCTGCTGGGGCTATTAACACTGTTAGTTATATTTGCCTTCAACATTAGAGAGTTTGCATCAATGGCCTCACATAAGACTGTGCTTTGCTAAACTAAACACTTGCTAAGCCACTCAAACTTAAAATGGGATAAATATCATCCAATCGCAGCACGGTAAATTATATTTCAAAGGGTGTCTCTAGACGAGCTGTTAACGACAAAGCCTTCTAAATGGAACACATTTGATCAATGTTTTGTTTGCTTTTGAACGGATAGACAATAACTAGGCTTAACACTGAAGATTCAAACAAACAACCCGACCATGCCATCAGCTTGCACAATGCTATCGTGCCATAACTCGTAGTCGGTGTCACATCTTTAACACCAACTTTCAACAAAACTTCACTTCCTACAATCTTATTTAACAAACAAATTAACCCTGACGCACGCTTGGAAAAATGCAAAAACATATAGCCAAATATTCGTAAAAGTGTGCTTGAAAACGGCAGAAAACAAGTTAAAGAAGGCAGTATCTGGCCGCGTCTAGTTACCGTGGATGAACATGAGTTTTGGAAAACACAAAGACTGGACGACTACAAGTAAGCTACTTTATGATTTCGATTCTCTTGGCGGAAATGAAATATGATTATTGCAAAGTTTTTATTACTGGAAGAACTTTTACTAAAGAATGATTTCGTTTCGTTTTGCCGGAATTATTCTTCAGCTTTCTCTTGAGCAAACTCACATTTGTTGTTACTTCACAGTGCGCGAGGCAAGAACTCGATCTGTACCCCTAAACTTGCCATCGAATCTCAAGGATTACTTTAAAAACTCGCAAAAACAACACAGAAGGTTGGTGGAATTGTCAAAACTATCAAGTTTAGCTAGTTAATATGTGTGTTGCATGCAGGTTGGAATTAATTGCGTGGCAACCAGTCGAAGATCCATACAACACTAATAACATGAATGTGTATACATCTTTTTCAAAATAATTAGTCATTTTGCATTATATTCAGTCATAAATAGAATACGTGCCATTTATCCGTGGCAAAAATCCTAAAATTACACAAATTAGTAAGTTCAGTAGACCCTCAGTGAGTAGTCAGTCGACCTACAAGACTTTGCACTAATTCGTACATTGATTCTCTTTGTTAACTTCTTTTTTCACGGATATATACAGTATTATGATATCGTTCTAGTACGTGCGTGTAACTGGATTTTGGGCTTGTACAGATCTTCCACAAACATGACTGATGATTACTGAGCAAAGTTCAGACTAAGGATAAAAGCACCGGCTTCGCTTAAAATAAAGGTCGGAGGTCCTTAGCTTATAGTGATAGTTTACTCGACTTGTGGATGTCTCCAGGGGAAAAAGGATCCCAAATATCCTGAAGATATTTTTGGTTGACGGCTCAAGAAGCTCTTTTTCTTTGCAGTTCCAGCGCCAACTCGGAAGCTGCAGAACGCCATAGGTATCACAATCCGAACGGATCAAGCTACCGGGCTGAGAACGGAAGACTAAGAGACAGGAGGAGGGAAGCGCTTGTACATGTTAGCAGAAATAATCCTCATCCATTCAGGATTCACTTCCCTTTCCAGACCGGAGATAGAGTAAGTACTGATCGAAGTATTACGTCATCGAAACAGAACGCGGGCGACATTCTACTAAATGCATGCATGGGTCAAATGGCCGCGAAGTTAACGAAAAGTTAACGTCAAAATACTTCATCTGTTTACAGCTTAGTACATATATGGTGTGGTTACCAATGGACAGGCAAGTCGATAACACGCCATCACTACCAAACATAAATATACGCAATCCAAACCAATCCCGTGCACTTCCACTAGGACCCACTGCTAAATACCACACCTCCAGTAATAACAAACGTGAATCGTATGAGAATCCAACCACACCCGTATCTACTTATCAGGCGGAGATTTCCAGCGTGGCTGTACTCAGGAATCGAGGTAATTCAGCGCCGGCACAACTAACGATTTTGACGAATTGAATATGTGGGGATTGGACATGGCTCCAGAAATATAAAAAAATTGTTATCTATGACCATTTTAACCAAAAAGCTGTAAAGAAGGAAAAAAAAGGAAGGAAGGAAGGAGGGAGGGAGGGGGGGAGGGAGGGAGGGAGGAAGCAAGGAAGGAAGGATGGATGGATGGAAGGAAGAGGGGAAGGAGGGAGGGGAGAGGAGGGAGAACTCACGTTTGTTGATGTCAATCTGCTTGAAAGTTAAGGAGGTTATTCCCAAATGCAGTCACGCATGGAATATGGACTACTTTTTCAAAGCCACTCTCTCAGGGGAAAAACAGCGATATATATGTTATGCTAATTTAGAAAATAGCTAGGTGGAAAATATTAAAATTTGACAAAGAAACAGATTTTAATTGTTTTTTTAATGTTGTAAAAATTGTAAAACTGCTGAATATACAGCGTAATACTCTCAAGCCTCAGGATCAGTGAGACAAGAATGAATATACAATTCTACATTAGCTTAAATTAATAGTTCATTATACAAATAGAACATCCTACTAAGCTAGCCTGTATGTAGGGGGATAGGAAATGCCTTTAATTATGCAAACTAACTTTCCCTGATTAAAAAAAGTGTATTTTCTGAAAGTATTATTCAAGTAGTCTTTGTGTGTGTGTTGAAGTTAATATTACTTTTACATAAACTCAATTGAAGAATCGTTGTCAGGTTCAGAAACATAGAACAGAGAAGCTGAAACCGATTGCATGGATGGGCAAATGAATAAATTATAATACAGTTATTTCGTTTCCCATGTGCCATTTCGGACTCAGCCGGACAACGATTCTTCAATCGAGGGTATTCTATAATAAAACAATAAATATAATTTGGTTTTCATTGTTGTCTTAATAAATAAAGATATCACATTCTTGTAGAGGATAGATCAGCAAGCACAGGCTTGCAAAGACTTATGAAGCTTTTTACCACTTTCCTTACAATTTATTTGGTTTAATGGTCAAACAAAAAATTCAATCTAATGGACCCTTCTCAGAAGTATTGCAGATGTGAGGCTAAGCATAAAAGATCACACTTTTTCTCAATGGCGTATGCAGCATTTCTTTTGTATTTTCATGTCAGCATTGTATTCAAGACATTTTAAAGAAGGGTCTATTTGAAAGGTTAACTTGTAGTGTTTGACCAATCAACTCAGAATGTATGGAAAGTAGAAAATACAAATATAATTTATCCAATCATTTCAACATCTGTCAAAATATCTGACATAGCAGGTCTTTAACTCAGTTGATTTTTACACTTATATTTCTCTTTGTTGCCACTGTATAGTACCTACTAAAAAGTCAAATAATTAAATGGAGGACAGCCCTGTGAGAATTAGCTCAAAATGACTGAAAATTAATGTTGGTTATTGCTTACTATCAATCACGTGACTTTTTGGAGTTGACTGGGGGGCAAACAAGTGAATTGCTGGGGGGCAAACTAGCGGATGCTAAGTCAAAACATATCAAAATAAGTCCTCAAACTATTGTATTTGACTGTTTTCACGACATGAAATCAGAAAACAAGAGATCAAAACAACCTCTAGGATTCTACAAGCCATCGAAAAAGAGCTATTGTGTCATCACTTTAAAGTGTTGTCTATTGATAGCAACCTAGAGTACAGGTAAAATGGTCGAGGCGATTGATGGTGTTGCCATGGGAACACCCTCAAACCCAGGCTCTTTTCAAGATAAACAAAAATCCTTAATCATTTTTTCTGGGATTGATATTTTTACTTCTTATAACATTAATTTAGCTCATTGTGGGTCCTCCTGGCTTGAAATAAAATGAGTATTTTTTCCCCTTCTAAAATGGTTTGGATCTGAGCCAGTGTTTCCATGGCAAAACCATAAAACACATCAAACTGCTTTACCAACATAAATTTCTGCCAATTTGAGCTAATTCTCATAGAGATATTCTCTATTCAACGATTTGACTTTATAATAATTATTGGTTCATTCTCATACCCAAAGCTTTCTCAGCTTTCTAACAAAATATCAAAGGTTCTGGTGACACACAAATCGGGCGTTAATTTGATTGGTTTTGCATAATCATCTGTTTCCGGTTTGTTGATTTTACAGTCAACAGTTGAAATTTGAATACTTTATCATACACAACACATGCAGGGTCACAGACAAAATAAGCTGTTCCGAAAACAATGTATAAAAAGGCTTGATTGTTTTTCTTTTGAAGAAAAAAAAAATGATTTGAATTTAGACCAGAACTCCAAATATATGGAGCATGTGCATATCGGATGACCTAGAATCTGGGTCTTCCAGTTTGTGTTAACAGGGCCTTTGAATTATTTATGAGAAGGGTCAGGGTATGAGAATGTATTAAGTCACTATGATATTGTCATCACATTGATTGAATATCTCAGCAATGAAAAGAAATATCAAAGAATAGTTGTAGGTTCATATGCACTTTAAAACAAGCAGAAGCATATTATTATATATATTAAAAAGTAGATTTGGATGTCAATCATTCAAAGAAATTTTATTTCATAATGTGATTGACACCCAATACTAGTAAAAACTATTTTATCGCATCTTGATGCTGTTAATATCATTAAAAACAGGTTTAAAAGTATTTTTACCTTTTTTCAGATATCAAATAATATAACTGTGGAAACTCTTTTAGTGCAAATTAGTAACATTGATTAAATAAACTCCTTAAATTGATAATCATAATTAATTGTGTTTGAATGTATAGTCTAATTGTCGGCCTTCTATTCATCAACTCATACATATTACTCATTTGTATCAACAGTCATTCACAGATTTCTCATTGCTATTGTAGAAGTATAATTTATAAAAAATATCTGAACCCTGCACCCACAAAACTCTTAAATAAGATATCTCCTAAACAAAACCTAAACAAAACAACCCACACCCATTCTTTCCACTCATTCCCAAATATGTATATATTTTCTTAATATATTGTTTAGGGGTAATGTTTCCCTAACAAACCTAAATACTGCATTTCATTTCGCAGTATTTGCTAAAATTCCTATAAATTGATATTAACTAATAATTTAAGACTCAGAGAAACAATACTCTGCAGAAATAACAGTCATTGTCTGAAGTGAAAAAACATTGAATAAGTCTATTTTGGACACATGACATCCTCTAAAGCATAACCCGTAAATAAACAAAAAATGCTCAAAGTGAATGACTTATATGACATGTGAAAAACATTATGTCCAAAATAATCAGTTAGACATAATGCATAATTAAATTAATTTTCTCTAGTAAACTTATAAAAGTCAATGATATTGGTTTTAATACACAGCTTGTACAGAGATGTCCTTGGAGTCAGCACAGGCAAATTCTGCTCTTGACGGGCACAGATTGTCAATGATTCTCAAGACCTCTGGTATGGTTGGCCGTTCCTGAGGATCTACTTGAAGTATGCTTCGAATGAGTATGTTGAAATCTGATGAATATGCACTGCAGGCAACAACACAACATTAAGATAAATCCAAAATTATATTTTACAAGAAACATAAGGGACATTAAATCAAGGGCATTAGGATAATGACACCTCTAATCAGTTTGCTTGAACATTTTTAATCACAGTTAATTATTCAAAATGAGCCTGCATGCTACTGTAGTTGATGGAGTCAAGATGCCACTGAAATGTCCCAATGTTATTCTTTATGATCCCTTATATTTTTTGTAAAATGTTTGTCTAATATCATAATTATCAATATAAGTTCTAGTATGTTTAAGTACAAAGAGATATCTAGCTAAAAACTAGTGTAGCTGCATCAGGTGTTTCTAATGAAACAGTAATTATGATAAAAAGGAGACATTTCGGAAGCTAGTCCTTCTTGGAAGTAAAAGAGTAAATGTTTAAGTACTTAAAGATTGATTGGAGGGCCAGAATGTTGTTAAGTAAAAGTAGGTGAACTTATACAGTAGGTGGAGGGTATGTACGTATGTGAGCTATGCAATGCCCAAGTATATCAGACAAACAGAACACATCCTATTCTACAGACCTACCTACTGTACCTACCTGTTAGATGGGATTTGAATATTTCCACTTAATGCAGACAGAGCTGACCCATCACATGGACTGTCACCTGAAATATTAATAATTGAGACCAAAGTTAATGAATCAATGTTTAGTTTCTGAGGTGAAATGAAAGTGAAAGGGGTCAATCATCATGATGTAATATGTGATCAAAGGCAGGCAAATATAACATTTAGCCATTTAATCAAGATGATGAATTGATCTACTGGGTTATTTTTTGAAAGGTATAATAATAATAAATGATATTTATTAAATAAGGGTGAGATTACACTGAATGATCAAATTACAGCCCTCTGTTCATCCCCATAGGAAATGGGACGTTCATATTTACCATTTACATGTCTAAATAAGTTGCAATCTGATCTTATTTTTACATAAGATGCCAAGATCAACAAAGACAACTCACATCTTATTTTGGCTGATTTGTTGGTGATACAGCCTTGTTTGTGTGGGCTCCCTGTGTGAAGTTGTGCATGCACACATTGCTTCTTGACTTAGTTAACATGCAAGTGCCATTTATGTGAACATATTTGCATCTTATTTAAGGGTTGGGTTAACTTAGAATAACTCATAACCCTGTCATCAAATGAGAGTCACATGCCTTATTCAAAAATAAGGCCAAAACAACAATTTCATACAGACTATACAGTCCGAAAGTGTTTGGTCTTATTTTCCCCTGTGTTGACTCAGAACCTCCTACATAATAGTATGTTCAACCAAGTGAACAAGCCTGTTGCAGATCAAGTCAGTGTGATTTAATGCTACCTACCATAAGCCATGGCATAAAGTGTGCAACCAAGTGACCAGATGTCTGTCTTCTCATCTATCTCACAGTGAGATGGCACTTCAAATAATTCTGGAGCTCTGCATGGCACATTTACAAAAACACAAATTATTACAAATCGAACAGAAGTTCAATTTGCTTTCTATTTGTACAAAGCAGATTTTATAATTTGAAATAATATATAGTATTTTAGTAATAATTCATGGTATTCTCTACTTTCCCATAGCCCATAATACTTTTCTTTCTAAAATAAGTGCAGTTTTTCTCTCTTGTTACCCCTTCCCCCAAAGCTGCAAAGTGTTATGGGTATGGGAAAGTAGAGAATTTACTGATTTCAAGCCAAGAGAAGCTGGGACCTAGCTCTTTTTTCTGGATGGAAGTCACATTCACCAGTGCATTGTAGCATATGGGTCGCAAGGGTGGCCTAGGAGAAAAACATTGGATGCCACATGTTGATATAATTGGTTTGATGTGTTGTTCTCTCTCATATTTTGCCTCAAGGGTCTTTTTCCAGGATCTATGGTTTTCCTCTCTCCTCAATGTAGATCCAATGCCAAACCATTATTATTATAAAAATTAACTGAGTCAATAGTTTTTTTTTCTTAGCCAGCCTGAAATCAGGGAATGCACTGTCAGTTGCAAGCAATGTGACTCCTATCTGGAAAAAAATGAATAGTTAAGGTCCCAGTCTTTCTTGGCTTGAAATTGGCGAATGAACTAGAGTTAAGCACAAATTTAACAACATATGTTTAGACAATGCTGTATGAATGGGCACATTTACAGTGCACAACTATGTGGAATTTTCTTTTTAAAATTTATTCTAACATATCTTGAGTTAGATAACAATACAATTATACTGACCTGTATGCAGCTGTACATTCCTGGGCACATCTTTCCTGCAATGCCAGAGCCTCTCTCCTGAAATGCCCAAAACCTGGATTAAAATTTTGTGACACCCTAATAGGTACCAAATCGTTAATCTGGAAAACTAAAAGGTAGGATAAGCATCTCTGCCCTTTTCCAAGTGAAGTCCCTTTTCCCCTCCCCCCAAGCACTTAATTATTTTTCACAAATGGGAAAATGTGTCAATGTGCTAAGCATTTCATGACCATTGGAGGACTTTATTGGTGACCGTACTGGCTTCATTTTAAGATTATATTACCAGCTGTGCAACTTACAATCACGAGTGAATATTATTGTTAGTGTTATCATGCCTATCCAAGACGACTTGAAGCCTGGTCTAACCCTTTGCAGATTGAATTGCAAAGGAAGCAACTTCTCCTCAAAGACCCAGAGTATTGGTGTGGCTGGGACTCAAGCCATGACCTTCCGCACGACAAAACAATGCTCTTACAAAATACACTAACCAGGCAGCAGTTATGATCTAGATAAGCTCCAGATGCTTTCTTCTGTTTTATCATTAATTTACCTGGATCTGATAGAGCATCTTGCTTCTGAGACTACTTCCAAGATCAAACAGTATAACAGTATGACTTGGACCGAGAAGAAGATTATGAGGCTGGTGAAAGAAAAACTAAAAAGTCACTAAGGGAAGGTACGTTTCTTAATTAGGGGGAGGGCGAGGAGGGCTGGGGAATTGGCAGGAAACTTTCAAAAATGGTTGTAGTGGATATTGAGACCTATAACACACATCAAAGCAGTTGTTAGAATCTGATTGGTTAATGATTTAAAAAACTATAGCCCACATGTTTCAACACATTGAAATGTCCTGGGGGACAGGTAATTGATAAGCAAAAAATGTGTCTTTCTGCTGGCCACTTTTAACCGCTCAAGGAAAGATGTCTCATTTCCAGTTGGCCACTTTTGGCTGCCCTATTAGTGAAAGGGTTAACCATTGTTTTGAAGGAATATTGTCATTATTAACTGCTCTCTCATTTCAGATCATTTCCCTTGAGTAGCATTATAATAATTTGTTCCTCACTGACATTTGCATACTAGATACATTAATATGGCTGAAATTCACACTAAAATTTTTTTCTCAAGGGGATCCATATGTCATAATCATACTACTAGTCTGAAATGTGAAAACATGCTATCCTGTAAGTGGATAATGGGTGTTAAGTCACGTTACCTTGATGTCCCTATGAGCAAGTGGTGGAGAGTGTGAATGAAATGCTTGTACAGCCTCACAGGCAGATCTAAAGATTTTTAACAGATCTGATTCTGGTGCAGGGTTACCATAACCCACTGTTTTCTCTATTAAGTCTTGTACTGTGCCATCCTAACAATAAACAAAATGAAAATAGCAACCTTATCAAATGTATTAAATCTCTGGACAAAATCTGAACAGTCAGACTTTCTGGTAGTTATAAAACGACTCTTTGTTTCATTCATGGGAGTCATTTTTTTCAATGAAAAATACCATGAGTCATAAACCAAAGTCATGCAGAACTTCACTAACACTTGAGCTTATAAATACTTGAGCTATAAATAATTCGAAATTCCATAGACATTAACACAAAAACATTCTATGCAAACTCAAAAGCTCATAAAGAATAAATTTGAAATATATCTCTCTCAAATTGGGTTGTGATTAGCCACAAACAACTGCCACAAAGTTTTGACTTTTTTTTCTTGGACATGCATTAATCAGTTTTTGTACCTTGTAATAAGATAGAAGCATACGGGCCTCCTTATAATCTGATTTTTTTACAAGTTCAACATCATATAAACCCAGTACATTAGGGTGATCAACAGCTCGATGAGCAGCAACTTCTCTTTCAAATGCCTGTAATTCAAAAGTTATTCCAGTTAAGCTATCCTTAATAACTGCCCAATAGCTAAGTGACATAACATTTTGATTTTTATATCATTTTTTTTTTTTACTTCATTAATTAAAACAATTAAATATGTAAAATATAAATAAAAGACACATACCTCCTCTTGTTCTGGTAACTGTAATCTCATTCTTTTCTATAAAAATATATATTATAAAGGAATGGAAATGATCTGAGTGAGTGATAATAATGTAATGTGAAATACTGTGAACTTGACAAAACTCACCAATGCATAGTAGTATTTGCCATGCTTGACCAGATGGACATATGAAAAGGCTGCACACAAATAAAGAATATAATAATTGTACTTATTATAATATTGAAGTACGAAGCATGATAAATATGAACATCTAATGAGGTTAAATCAAAGGAGTATTTAGGTAAGAACATGCGTAATAGGTAAATTACGAGCCTTAGATGAGCCTTTCACAACTTCTGTCAAGTCTCGTAACAAATGAGCCAGCTCAACTAGAAACTGTGGACAGCTGTTTCAGCCTGTATTGGGCCTTGCCAGCTCACTAGATACACTGTGCTGACGATACCCAATACAGGCCGAAACAGCTGTCCACAGTTTCTAGTTGCGCTGGCTCATTTTTACGAGACTTGAAGTTGTGAAAGGCTTGTAAGGTCCTCTTCTTCAGTCGTTTCATCTAAGGCTCGTAATTTACCTTTACGCATGGAGTATTTAGGTATGATAATATGAGGCACAGGGGAGTGCCGGTTCTAGCTAGGCTTGATATTTGCAGTGCAACTACTGTAACTTGGGCCAGTTACACAAGTTAGACAAGAGAACCAATTAAAATGTAGAATGAAAACATATGCATTCCAATTTTAGGTAGTTGATCGAAGTCAATTAGAAACCTAGACTGCACAAGAATGGTAATTTTTTCCAATCAGAAACCTAGACTTCAACCATTCTCATTTAAACTAGGTTTGGAATCAAAGTTGGAATGCATTGTTTTCATTCTACAATTTGATTGGTTCTCACTGGTAGTCTAGCTGTGAACATGACCGGCAAGTTTATTGAACTACTTAAAAACTCATGAACATATGATTTAAACCCCCTTGGTCAAATTAGAGTGACCATATACACATCCCTAACATGGACATTAATAGAGGTCTGAACATTGCAGTTATCTTCAGTCAGCAAGTCCAATACTGTAAAGGCTCCCACAAGCTGTAGACAGCATGCAATTCTCAAGACAAGGGAACTAGTCAATGAGCTTTTGTGAGTCGTCTGTGACTCATATAGAACACTGGCCTTGATTAGACCCAAGATTTCATACAAACTTGGATGAACATATATCTTGATAAATTCATCCTCATCAGTATTCATTCTTTTTATTATATAGCTAGGATAGTAATGCACACACGCTATTGGTCGAAAACTGTGCTTTATTTTAGTGAACGGAACACAGTGCTGATGCCATCCGCTCGCAGGAAGTGCTGCTAGATCCTGCAACCATCTTTCTTTTTGACAATGTGTAAATGAATTCATTACTGAAATAAAATTAGTAGTTCTATATAATATAATAGATATAAATCTAATACTAAGGGTCAAGTAGATGCCATCTTCTTGGATTTTCCTAAGGCGTTTGACAAAGTGTCGCATCCCAAATTACTACTCAAACTACAGTCATATGGGATACAAGGTAAAACCCTGGATAGGATCAAAGCCTTTCTCTGTCATCGTCTTCAGTTTGTTTCAGTAAATGGTACTCACTCTGATATTGTACCTGTGTCATCAGGAGTGGCTCAAGGATCAGTTTTGGGTCCCACACTGTTCCTTCTGTTCATTAATGACATTGTGCATCATACAAATTCTACATTGAGACTGTTTGCTGATGACTGTATTGTTTATCGTAAAATACAGTCCCAAGATGACCACAAATCCTTGGATTTGGACCTTGATAACCTTGCCACTTGGTCTAACACATGGCAAATGTCATTTAATGCCTCCAAATGTAAAATCTTGTCCATCACCAACAAGCGTAATCCTGTCCGATTCCCTTACAGTTTAGGTGAGGAACATCTTGAACACATAAAATGCCACCGATATCTTTGTGTTACATGCAGTTCTCAGTAACGATGGAATGTTCATGTGAATATCATTGCCAACAAGGCAAACAAAACCTTAGGGATCATCCACCGTATGCTAAAGCCTTGTGGTGCCGCAGTAAAATCGAGAGCCTATTTGGCTCTAGTTAGACCAAAGCTCGAGTACGCTTCTGCTGCATGGAATCCACATGACAATAAGTCAGTTAACAAATTGGAACAAGTGCAGAAAAATGCAGCCTGTTTTGTTACGGGGGACTATCTTTGGTCCACGAGTTCTTCTGGGTTGGTTAGTTCGCTTCGGTGGAGCACGCTAGAACAGAGACGACTACTTAATATGGCCTTGCTGTTTTTTAAATTTCATAACAGCCTGATTGCCTCTCAGATACCATCCGAATTCGTTCCTTCCAACAGGCGTAGTCAAGTCACAGCTCTACCTACCGTCAAGTCCAGACCAATGTAGTGAGCTTCACTTACTCGTTCTTTCCAAGAGCAGTTAGACTATGGAATATGTTACCTCCAGAAGCAGTACAGTCAACATCAATAGAGTCATCCAAAGACATAGTTTCAACGGCAACTGCAGATCTGAAAGTGCCTATTTATTTAAAACGACTCTAGAACTTGAATCTATTCAATGAACCGCTATTATTCATCTTTATTTATATATATTTATCTATCGCCAATTTATTTAATTCAATTTTATGAACCTTTTGGATTAGCACAAGCTATTTAGAAGTGTAACCAACTAAGAAAATAAAAAACTGGATGCTTGAGTCTATAGGAAGCATGGATAAAGCCGTTGTATTTTTTAGATATAAAGATCACTAATTACTAATTAAAAAAAATAGAACCTCATATATAGGCCCATGCATTTTGAATGATCTAATTGTACCAAAGGCTTAAGAATTATTCATGAGTTTCTTAAAAGCTGTAAAAGACCAATTACGCTTAAGATTATGTCACCTACATATACGTCATATAAAATCCTAAATTACTAAAAAATGTGAAAATTACGTCACGTATTCACTAATTCACTTGATTGAAATATAATAGCCAAACAAATTGATAAAACACTCTATAAAATAGAATGGAATACAAATTTCTTTTAAATGTTAGTAAGACAAAATGCTGAACAGATTGATTAAGTTTAATAAAGCTTAATAGATGCCATCGTTCCGTAGTAAAGATTTATCGTGAGTCAAAATAAGCTTATTCTTTTTGATTATTGCACAAAATTGCTAATGTACAGAGAAAAAATCTTTAAGAAAGTAAGTCTTGTTATCATGGCTACTATAATATGCTTCACTCTCACTTACCTCCTTCTCCAAGATCCTTAACGATTTGATAACGAGTACCATTCACAGAAACTGAAGCCTGGCAAATTCTTGAACAAAATAACCCCATAATAACAGCTTTATTTGAGGTCTAACTGAGGTATTTAAGCGAAGGATGTAGAATAAATAAGGAAATCATGACGATTTTTTGATTTCGTGCGAAGCTTCATGTGATTATTCCTGGGTTCTACAAGGTTATACAATGACACAGGTAACCCATTTCGGAACTTTTTATTTTCAGTCTATTTAGCACATATATACTGTATCAATATCATATTCGTACATTCTCTCACGATTTATAACGCAACAAACTGAGACAAAAACTGCTGAAAACAAACTTTTGGGGTTGCGTCTGCGGCAAAGGGGAGAGTGGAGGAAGGACAGTGGGGGCACACCAGTGGCGCAGATAAATGTACAAGCAAGAGAATATGAAGTAATATTCTCTTGTGTACAAGCAATTACTAGTAGGTACTCGAAAATATATTCAGGAGAATTCATTGATCAGTCGCTACTCTGGTCTTCCCACGTGTCGAACGGACCTCGGATTCTGTTTATTTACAAGTCTTCTGGGATTCGCGGTCCAACTGGTAACTTATCGCCGTTGTCATATTTTACTGGTAGTAAATAGTGTGGCCATACCCAGTAACCCTACGAAGAGAATGAAAATCGTTATTTACGATTGGTCATTAATGAAAAAACTGCGAACATCCTGTAAACCGACCACTAACACCGCATAAACTATGACCAGCAGTAACATGCAGATCTATAAGGGTACTTACACTGTGACCACTTAACTACATATACCACACCCTAACATCCTGTAAGCCGAAAACTAACCCCATAAACATGACCAACAGTACATTAACTACTAACCCGTTTCGGGAAATGAAATGTGTTGTTCATTGTCGACGGGTGTGGATTATTTCTTCTGGTTGGTGAGGTTGGCAAAAGCGGAAGTTGTAACGTTTTGGTCTTTTTAAAGTTATCTCTGTAGGTAGAAGTGCCGATATCGTCCTTGGATGGGTACTCGTAGGGATCGGGTCTGAAATGAATGAAACAACAGAGTCGACATCTACTTTGCGCAAATCCTTCACAAAGGGCAAATTCTACTTCAATTTTTTCAAAAAGGTATAACTAGCTAAAACTAGTGTGAGCTGCGTCGGTGTTTCTAATGAAACAGTAATGATGAAAAGGTAAATTCTACACCGTGAAAAAGATGAAAAAACTTACTGACGTTTCGGACGCTAGTCCTTCGTCGGAGTAAAAGAGAAAGAAGTGGTAGAAAGGAGTGTATATATGATAGAATAAGACAAAAGAAACCAATAGAGCAAGGTAGGCAAGGAAACAAAAACAAACAATCAAAAGACAAAAGGAAAGGTTAGTTGAAAATAAAGCGTTCATTAATCCCGTTGGGACTAAGAGTGCCCAATAGGTGAATAAGCCGCATTTCTTTGGTCTTGCGACAATCATTGTTGCCGTTAAGCAACAGGTTTTCTGCGATGCTAATCCTGATGAGGATCGTTTGAAGTCAACGACAGGTGCGCGCATCGCAAAGCGCATCTGCTTGCATCACCGCTAGCATACTCCGCGTCGTCGTTATCAAATCGATCGGTTCTATAATTCACTTATACTATCATACAATGGCTTTAAATTAAACTAACGATGCCTCTTAAAACCTGCAACATACTTACTTTGCACTATCAGCGGCATTACCAAATGTTCCTTCATAAGAATCTTTGTACAAACTTTTACCCATCTTTTTTCGATAGTTGGAATAAGCTATTGGAGCTAAAAGCATAGATAATGGTTTAACGTAAGCCGCCAAAATTGTAACTGCCCATTGATAACAAATCCTGACCCATGACAATTAATGCTTACACCGAAAATCACATTATTCAAGAGAATCAAAAGAGCCTTAGAACATGACCGTCGAGTACCTTTTATACTGAAGTGGATCTCCCTCCCCTCCGATGGGTAGTTTATGGTAATACAGGATATTTGGGCGGGGGGGGGGGGGGGGGGGGAGGGGGAGGGGGGAATGGATGAACATAGGATACTGAAAGCCGGGACATAATTAGGTATATATCAACCATTAGTTATGGCAATACCGGGGTATCATGTTAAGGGACTTTAAGTTATAAGATACGGGCTCTTTTAAGAACTTAAAAATGACTAGAGTGACTGTCCGACACTCTTCCCTCCAAGAACAGCTATTCAAATGTTTTTTCTTACCGATTGGTGGGAGATAACGGTTATTTTGATAAGGCATCTTGTCGTAGTAGTGATAATCCTCATCAACAAACAATTCAACAAATGCTTTGCTCAAGGAAAAGACATCTTCTGTCAGTTACAGCATTACCCGGACAAGTCAGTCTGTCAGCTGGAAAAGACTTCAACATATCATTAGGCAGCGTTGACCGGTCGGACAGCTATTGAACACGACAAATCTTTGACCCATGAGGTACACATTACAATCAACCAAACAAATAGTTTTTAAAACTTTATACTTTTAAAATAAGAGTCCTGAAAGGACGGCAAAGATTTGTACAATTAAGGAGTTCATTATGTAACTTTACCTTACCTTGAAATTGCCACCCAGTTTGAAGTTTGTCAAAAAGCCTCGGCGTTAAAATTAGCACTAGTTTTTGTTGAAGTTCTTCAGACTATTGGATATCGGTATCCAAGGACATTGTCAGTCGCGTGTGTATTCTTGCTCTTTCGTCAATTCCCGGGATAATAGGTAAACTGTGATTGGGTGATTCGAGTTCAGCTAAAGCCACTAAGGATAAAAACAAAAGAAAAAAGCCGGACAGCAAGTTTGTTTCCAAAAGACCCCTCGTGCTCCTATGATGAGGTGCTAGCAATGTTGTCTAGAGGTACTTTCTGCTTGCATGTTTATTCAATTGATTATCGTGTATATATTCTCGAGTAGGGATCGTTTAACTTTGTCAACACACACTAAGTGGGTGGTAATTGAATCGTAATTGAAGTCATATGTGATTGTTTGTAATCCCAGGGGATAATTAGACAGTATTCTGAGGCCATTTCCACCTGAATAGATTACTGAAAGCTTCGTATACCGTATTTATAGCCAGTAGATAGTTACACTTACTCTGGAAGGAGGAGCGGAAAATATTGCAAAATTGCAGTTTATTCACACTAATAACATCAGTTTTTAAGATATTGCTTTTAATGTCTTGTTAACTCATTTAATTCGATTTTACTCCGACGAAGGACTAGCGTCCGAAACGTCAGTACGTTTTTTCATCTTTTCACGGTGTATAATTTACCTTTTCATCATTACTGTTTCATTAGAAACACCGACGCAGCTCACACTAGTTTTAGCTAGTTATACCTCATTTAATTCGCATCAATAACAGTGTTCTTTTGGGTCACTGAAGGGATTACCCTGCATAGATAAACTGGTACGTTCGTCATAATAAATTCAGTGTAGTCCGTAGCTTATTACGCATATTTTTAAAATGATGTTCAACTGAGTAGCTCCGAATACTGTCCACTAGATGGGAGACCCAAACTTGAACCTTGAGGAAAACCACTATTCATACGAGTTGAAGGTGTAGTAACTGGAAAATCTGTAACAAAGCAAAAAGACCAAAGTTAAAATGAAATCATTATAGTTTTACTTATCATTAATCATGCATTGCAAAAAGTATGGAAGAAGAACAAGGCGGTGGGAATGCCTGCCATGTTGACATAATGCTTTCTAAGAAATTACCTGTTGCATATGGAGGATCTTTAAAGTCTTGTTGGTAGATGGAACGACTTTTGTCTTGGCAAACCTGTTTCAACAGTGTTTGACTGTCTTCACTTCCATCATTATCTCCTAAAGGAGGGAGTCGACGATATTGCGACCACACAAAATAATCCTATAACACATTAAAGTATAAGTAAAATAAACCAAAAAGAAAGCTATAGTTAGGCGCTTTAAACTGGGCCTAATCAGTTTTACCCTTTCATGATCATACCCTATGTCTTATTCTCTTGAATATTATTTTTTCTCCACTAGTTTTACGACTTATGATCTAAAATAGGAACTAACATTTCTTTCGAAATCAAATAAAAAAACTCAGAGTCAATTAGGCTGTGTAAAAACCACGTAACTCACTTTATTTGGATGTTTAAAGGCTGCTTCCATGTTGTGAGGATGAGGATTGTTTTTTCTGTATCCTGAAGAGGATCCGTAAGGAATACACACTCTTTTGTTGACGGGGAAGGTCATGAAATCTGCCTGATATGTGGAGGCTATGGGAGGCCTGCCGGATGGGTAGAACTGCGATGTTCGAACTCTAGGGAAGGAGGAATAAAAACTATCATTGAACTGATCAACGTTCTGAAAATTTGAAGCCAAGACTGAAGAACTTTAAAACGTTTGCTAATAGGACATTAAGATTTTTAACCTAAGAGGATACGGCTTCATATCCCTTTAGTTTACCGAAGAAGCTCCTGCCATGTACAGTAGTTGGACAAATAGTTTAATTAGCATGTGTGACAAAAGATGACCCAATTGATACTTCAAGAAACGGGCAGTATGCACTACGAAAATCCAGTTGTAAGATATCCCCATGACTTACTCAAAACCATGTTTTAAATGTCTGAATTAATTCTAGTAATGAAGTATAGTATGTTTTCGTACCTGCCGTTAGGTTCCGGGGTACTAAGAGTACCGAGGTAGTTGCTAGCGTAGGTGATCTATACGCGGAATGTCCACGGATCATGCGGTTGCCACTTTGCTGACTTCCTGTGAGTAGATGATAAGAAAAGAACGGTATCGTATGTTATTAACAAACTGATATTCGTAAAAAGTTCGTGTCTAGTCTCTGGATAGACCAAAGCTCTTTCAAAAAAGACGTACATTCACGCGACCTATGAATGAATTATCAATATTACAAAAGTATAGTACTTAGTACGAACGTTACTGATACTACTTACCTGGCGTTGAATGGTCCCTCATGTTTGAAATGTTGATAATGTCAACCAGTTTCTGCGCCAAAGTCTTGTGTGTTGCTTGATACGCGTTCGATCAATTTGGTAAGACAAATTGCCTAGCAACCTTTTGGAATGACAATTTCTATTCAACAATAATTCAATCTTGTTGACTTGTTGATTTTTCAAAATTATTACGAAAGAAATGCAATAAAATCCGTTTGGTGACTTCGACTATTTCAAGAGGTTGCTATGGAATAACTTTCAGTAAACTGTGCAGTAATACGGCTCGGTGCTTTTTGACAAAGACCCGACGTCTTTCAAAAGTTTTGCTCAAAACAACATCATTATTGGCAGACCTTAGAGGTAAATGGTTTGTAAACAGACCTTGACAATACACACATTACCAACCATTGGAACGTGGTTGGTCAGTAATTGATAGATGGGATTAACGGACTTATCATTCTAAGAAGTAATAAAACAAAAACGACAACAGACTTGTAAAGGCAATCTGCTTCAGTCGTAGTTAAGACTGAATTTTGAAAGAGAGCTTTTCGATTTTAAAATCTTTACAAAATAAAATAGATAAATTAATTAAAAATTTGTTTTGGAAGTCAGATAAGAAGAAGAGAAAATTGATAGGATTAAAAAATTGTGTACGTCTTTCACAAAAACATAAAGACTAATGCTTCGAACTTAGCGGTAACTACAGCAAAAGAGTAAATACTGTGCAAAATAAATTTATTTCAATAATAAATAAATAAACGAGTAAAACACTACATTACTTTCTGTGGTTTTGTGACACTGTTTTGACAAAAGCCACTATTCAATAAAGCAAAGTATATTTATTGAAACTCTTGCATGATGAAAAGTGTACAGTTACAAGTAACTTTTTGTGCACGTGTTTTGTTTGGCTCCAGCATAGTTAATAACTATGGTTCCAGCTAGTCCACACAACATTACAAAAATAACGTCAGAATGGAAAAACAGAAAAAAGAGAAGCCAAAAACAGTGGACTTAAGTGCGCTTTTGTTTAGCAAACATTCGGTGTGGCAATAGCGTTTTCCCGCTGGGAGTCATCTGAGTGCCGCGTTTAACACGGAACCTAAAACTTTTACAAACAACTGTGCTCAGAGCTTATTTTATTAGTAACATTTGTCAAACTGTTCAGGAGCCGCCGTGAAGAAAAGAAGTGTCGTACTGCTTAAGGAACAACACGTACTGCAGAAGAGCTGTGACGTTAAGGGTTGAAATATCTGCCAGGACAGTCTATGACAAATAGAAAACGAATTATTTTATACACAGAAAATCTTTTCAAAAAAATTTTGTTTTTGAGAAAGTAGGGATAGCGATGAGGGCGAGGGAAGGATGCGACCCCTTAAGAGGGTTTCTCTGAACCTGTGGATAAACTGAGAATATGTGGACCGCGTAGCACTTATGAAATACATAAAGATATAGAAATATAGATAAGTTATAGTGCTTGGGAACGAGGTTATTCCGGGCGAAATACCCTTGGAATTAAATTCGGAAAAATTAATTTCCGACCTCGCTGTGGATAAACTCTAAAGATGAATGAAACTCACACGCATGTGTTTTGGCGGGAAAATGGTGCATACTCCTCGCTACACCCCTGCTCTTAAAGCTTATGTTTCTGAAGGCGGTTAGGGTAGCAATGAAAGAGTTACCTGTGCAGTTTGTAGACTTGTTACTTCCATCAAGTTACAGCGACGATATGACAAGATAGCCATGGCAAGAACTAACAAAAAACGAGAAACACATACGACTTATGTATTTAGTTAGAGTAGACTAGACTCATGAATCAAGAGTTTGAAGCACAAGCTTGTTTCTGCTTTTATTTGGGACAGGAATGAATATAATAAGGTTAAAAATATCTTTGACAATTATTATGAAACATATGTGCGGAAGAACCGCTGAGAGAGAGAAAAAAGAAGATTAAGAAAGAATAAAATGACTGACAAAAAAATATACCTGACAAGAGTTCCATTGAATCATGTGCGAGTATCCTATCCCACAGTAAAAGAACCTGATCCAGATAATACCAACAATCAATTATCGTTTTCACTTTTTAAAGAATGAGGAATATCACTTATCAAAAGTCAAAGAATAAAGCCACTCTACGGAGGGTTTTGATGATGTCGGGGGAGGGGGTGGGGTAGAAAAGTTGCTGACAAACAAACTTACTTGTTCCGTTGCAAGATAACCAGAAAAGGCATAGACCATCCAGTTGAATACGAGTCTCAACCTGTGTACAAATCGCATAAGTAAAATAGTAATCATCACATAATGTTTTACAGAAATTAAAATGGTGGTGGGAAGGTTGATACTTACGGTGGAGCCCCTACATCCTTGAGATGATAGAACAAAGATGGTTCATGTGTCTGAAGAAGATTCTCAAACAGAATACACAATGATAGGATTCCCTGTAAACACATAAGCACATTTCTTTTTATTTAGTGAGTTTTTATTCCTAGCCTGTTGTTTGTACTAATATGAAATGCATTCCCTTTCCTTTCTTCCTCTGCACCCTTTTCCCTATTTTCCAGTATTTCATTCCCACCCCTACCCCTCCCCTTCTCTTCCTTCAATACCTTCTCATCCTTCCCTTACAACAAAAACCTTGCTTTCACTGACCTCAGGATGAGATGAAATTGTGTGCAATCTGAAGAAATATCTAGAATTTAACACAAAACAAAAAGTTAAAATGATTAAAATCTGTTTTGAATCAAACAAAAATCGAAGTTATACAAACCTTGTGTAAACCTCTCTGAATAAAAAGTACAGTTGAGGAGCTTGTGAGCACATGTAACACAGGGGTGCAGCTAGAATATGAGAAAAAAATAGTTGAAGGCTACAATAGTCCTACCTGCAGTTCCTTGCAACAACTTGAAAAGTAACCTTGCCTGTTCATTGAAGCTAGAAGGGCAGTGACCTTGCAATAATAGAGACATGAATAATATTGTACGAGGTGTTAAAAAAGGTCTCTATCATTACAAGGTCACCACTTTCCTAACCATGATGCACAGACATGGCTATGCCTTTCAAGATGGTGCAGGAAACTGTAAAGGGGACTAATGTTTTAGTAAGTAGTTAATTAAATGATAGCAGATCGAATGGCATGGATTACTGCATTAAAGTGTTCAAGTGTTAATGCATATCAATCAAAAGAGGCATTATCATAAGGCAGTCTAGAAATGAAAAAAGAAGTAGTGAAATCCTTATCAAGTGCTTTGGCACTGAGTATATACACCTATTTCAGAAATCGTTGTCGCACCAAAAGCCCCAAGCAACAAGCCAAGACCGCAGAGAATGCCTGTACTTTTAGCTGTAATTTATTCATGTTGCATTTTCATTTATTGACTTCACAAATTATTCCAAGCAAGGCTGCTTGAGATGAGAATTAGTGGAGAGCTATAGCCACTTGCATGAACCAAGAATAAATCAGTTTTCTGGAGCCTTGGCTCGTTACTAGAGGCTCTTGGTGCGACAACAATTTTCGAAATAGGTACATAGCAAATCTAACATACAGTAACTTTTAGGTGATAATCAGTAGTATGGCTTACCATGCATAGAAAATCCATGGAAGGGAATAACCCCTGAAAACAAAATAAAAAAGGCTCAACATTTAAAAACTATTCCATCAGAGAAACAAATAAAACATACAGTGTACAAAGATTTTTGACTAACCATTTGGTGGGTACACAACAGCAAACTCTTGCACTCCTAGTTTGCCTAATTGCATTAACAGTACATAAGAAAAGCATATAAAAATATATCAAGCTATATATAACTAGTGAGTGTCTGAATTTGTTCTATGCTGATTACTAATCTCCTACATGTATTTATTACATTGCAACGCACCTAACTGTGGCTGCCTTACTTATTTTTTGCTAGTTAGCCAATCAGACAGCAAGAATTGTGCATTTGCACATGAAATCACTCAGCGTGACTGCAAATATCTCATAATTATTTGGTACTCTTTGCAACAAAAACTTAAATAAATGGCTGAGAATTTGCCTACATGATACCTATTTTGGTACCTTGGCTGGCTAACACTGGACTCTTTCGTAAAAAATGGTTTTAAATTGACGAAACACTTGGCGGGAAAGGATTCAAAGGCAATGGATAAAAAAATAAGTTGGGTGGCCACTGTTAGCAGGTCCCACTGTAACTTATAATTTCATGTCTGTCCTTTAGCTTTGCTTTTATTGACATGCTATGTAAATGAGATGAATGTATGCTACTATAATATTTTCTAAAGACCATGCATTGATTGAGTGTTTGTCTTAATAATTCAGTTAACCCAGCAAGGACTAAAGTACATGTATGATGCATGCATTGCCTTAGTACCTCTTATATATGACTTGGGTGGTGTTGCACTGGAATTCTGGAAGTGGTTTAAGACTGCTGTATCTCTCGGTAAATACTAGCAAGGCCTGCAATGAAAATAAATACATACACATTCAACATTCTATAGAAAATTTAGATACCATTGCATAATTCAGGAAAGACTGAAGTTGTACTTACCTGATACAATAGATCTTCAAACACAAAATAATCATCATCATTTGTTGCTGTCATTCTTATATCCTTAAAAGGAAAGCCAAGTGACATCAATACCATACTTCAGAGCAAGATCTATCTACACTCTGATATTTCCTCTTTTTTCACAATCTGTTTGCCTTTGGGATACTGTATCACCACCATACTTTGATATTAACCTTCGAAAACCAGACTGAAGTGTTCATGTTTAATTACCTTCATTACCAAGCTGTCAACTAACATGCTGTGTTGAATAACATTATTCTTGAGCTGCTCAAAATACAGTAGATCCTGGTTGAAAAAAAACAAAACTATTTACAATACATTGAAACATGTTGAAGAGAAAACCCTCAACAGGTTTGAGAAAATCGGAATCAATAAAATTCCTCTGTAAGAAACAATGAATTCTTTATAAATATTTTCTCTCTTGGAGGCAAAGCATTAATTCCTTTTCATATTATTTTATTGCCAGTTCACATCAAGAGAAAATGAAACAAGAGAAGAAATCTCTGGTATTCATGCTTGTAATCGTCAATGGAACCCCTTGATGCTTATTTTAGAATCAAATTAACTACAAACCATGTTTTGCTTTTCTGCACTGCATACTGTGCATGCTCTACTCTGTTTGCTCACACGTTTTTAGAAACATGAGAAAAATGAGCCAAATTTATTTAATAGTGTAAGTGTAGAGCATGCGTATTATGCATATACAAAAAAAATCGAATGAATGATTCTCAAAGTAGCATCAAGAGTGCTCACGATGGGGGGCAGGGAGTATGGTAAAATCTTACCACATCATCAATTTTAAGGCAGAGGATTTGTTGCCATATCTGCCCTCTCAGACCTGAAGGACAACCGTACTTAGCATATTGACAAGCTGCAATAGCACTTGTGTTCTGGATAACTACGGGTAACAGCAAAGAAAAGAATGATGTGATTAACAATGAGAGATGAATAATTCATATTATCATGTGACACATATCTGCCCGAGCACATGCTCTTAAAAAAACCTTTGGGAAAAAATGGTATGAGCAGGGCCGTAAGGCTTTGAGCTAGCAGGGCCGTACGAATTTGTACTACCCTGCATGAAACCTGCGACCATATTTTCTTTTATTTTTTTTCTTTTCGTGAGGGTCATATGATAAAATGCTCATTGACTGAGTGAGGTCTGGCCATACGGGAAAATATTTGGCTCTCGGTCAAATTGCACGAACCTTGCTGCGCTTGGTCCGGTACGGCATCACCTAAAGCCAAATATTTTCAAGTACTGCCCTACCTCTCCGTCAATAAATACAAAATATCTGTACATCCAACTTGACGGGCCACAATTTAACTGAAAAGTGCAAATTCAGTAGGATTGAGAAGAGAGTTTTATATTTAAAGAGGAGAATAATCAATAATTTTATGAATTCTTATCAAAAAGATTGATAGCAATGTATGATAATACTTGTGTGCTGGTATCGTGGCCCGTCAAGTTCCTTAAATTTGGATGTGCACGTAACCTTGAGAAAACAGTCTATTGGAGCAACCATACATGTCACCTGCATGAACCATAATTATTAATACCTGATAATGTCTTCTTCAATTAAAGAATACTAATAAGGATCAGATCTTTATATAAAGATTTCATCCTTATTATATAGTATTCTTCACATAAGGAATATGAATGAGGACAACTTATAATAGGTTTATCAGAGATAAATCTGTTGCATCCACAAAATCTTGTTGACAGTTGCCCCTGTACGAGTATGACATGCTGTCCTCAACTTGTGGCAGCATTGTTTTGCACTTGCAGTGACTTAAAAACCTCACTGTGCATGACATTGATGCACAACTTCTAACGAAACTCACAGATCGTGTTTTATCAGGTCTAAAACCACTTGGCTACACCTCATGCTTTTAAACCTGATAAAACACTCCTGCTCATTTACCACATAAATCTGATCAATGTGTCTTGGGAACACAGGCCCAGAGAATAATGTTGGAGATTATAGAAAAGTGCTAGTTGTAATAAATTACTTACCTTTTTTGCCAAGCTTGAACCAATCACTTTCAAATGAATCTATATATTGATATGTAAATAAAACTAACATGAATGGTGAGAGATACAAACATGAAGTTTATTTATACAGAGTTTATCCTTATCTATGAGAAAGCCATGAATATCTTATAACCTATTGTAGAACTACTTGGTGCATCATCCACTCCACACTGACTTGTACCAGGCTCTAATTCTTGGTATGCTGACCTCTAATAAAAAAGGCAAAAGAATTTCAGTTGAAAATTCCATCCACCAGTCCTATACTGAGTCCTATACTGAAATTATTATCAGAAAAACATTAAGTAGTGCTAAAAATAAAAACTGCTCAGTTGCCAGTCATGATAACAAGCCAAATTAGCTTTAGCTATATTTTGTCATAACTTGTATCAATCTGCATTTCTGCACGGTACTGGACAAGTTCCAATCTTGGTGGGACATTGTCTGATATCTGGCTGTTATCTTGATTCCTGTTTAATATTAACTAAAAAGAAAACAGATATTTATAAACCTGAAGTTATTAAAATTCTCACCAATTCCTGGATACTTTTGGTGTATAGATTAACTTGAATCAAGCCCCATCCTTTGTTAGAACTAAATGACAAGAAAATAAGAAGATATAACTAGCTAAAAACTAGTGTGAGAAAATAAGTTGATTTTTAAATTGTGCGTAGCAAGGATCAAACAGAAAATTAATATTTACACAATAAAATACTTTATTATATGACCATGAATCTTAGAGCCTGGACTCTAGCAAATCAAGCAATCTGATTGGATAGATCGCATCGCGGACTGGTCTAGATTCTCCGGTATTAACCGGTCTGATCGCATATTAATCTTATGGCGAAAACATTTTGTCCTTTTCAATGAAAAGTGGTCATATAATAAAACTCTTATCAACCGAGCTTGGTGGGTCTGTACGGGATAATCTTGACCTCGGTCAAGATTATCCCGTACAGACCTCCTCCTCGGTTAATAAGATCTAAACAAAAAGTTATAGACAGTTCCAATGTTTGATTTTGCAATGACAAGTACCTTTGGGTTTTTCGTAAAGGTGCAAAATTAGGGTTCTCAACAGCAATTAGAGCCTGTTAATAAATAACATTGAATATGGTCATGATAAAATGGGATGGTTTGTAAGATGGGATTGGTGGGATTAATGGGCTGGAATGAAATAGAAATATATATGGATGGCACAAATGGCTAGAGTAAAGGGATGGATAGTTTAAGGAATGGATGAATTAAAAAAAAAATAGAATTAATAGGCAATTAATTTATTATATGATAATATCTAGAACATTCTATAAACTTATACTCCCACCTCAAAAAAGTCTTTTGGAGCATATACCGGTTTAATTTTCTCAAACTCTGATAAATGAAACAAATTACATTGTTAATTTTCTAACAGCTACAGTAAAAATAGTTTATTTGAATTAAATAAAAATTTATTACCTTTTTCATCTAACTCACAGCCCAGAGTTTCAAATCTAGAGGACATATTGGCCTGATCCACCGTAGAGCGCTTAAATTATAAAAAAGGTCATTAAGTAATGATACATGTGAATATAGAAGATTAAGCCATTCTAATGAGTCACATTTCTTTGTAGTTTTCCTAGGGTTCGTACATGCATGTACAGCAATATAGGTCATACAAAAAAGGAATGCTCTCCTTTATTACCTTGGTAGCGAGAGGCAGGCTTAACTCTGTACACATGCTATTGATACTTTTTACAATCCTCTTTTCCCATGTCGCCTTAAAAAAGTCAGAAGAAAAATAAAGTAGATTTACATATATTTTTAAATAAATGTATGAGTGAGACATGTTCAATCTGTCATAAGGACACACAGAACCACTTGTCACACAAAACTGTGGTCTGTCGCTATCAAGATGCCTCAACCATTTACTCACTTGAGCCTTACGGATGAATGCAAGTGGTTCCTTTTTAGCATATTCTGGTGTGTCATTTGAATCAGGTAAAGGGTTTCTGAAAAGAAAGAAATGCATTATGGGCTTCACACCATCGTAATGTTGATTAATAGAAAAATAATGCAGAGACAGACAGACAGACAGACAGACAGACAGAGAAGACAGACAGACAGAGAAGACAGACAGACAGAGAAGACAGACAGACAGAAAATAGAGAAATGCATGCTGGAGTGTAGACTTGCTCCAAGCTGATCTCTCTGAGACTCACAGAGTTACTAGCAAGCAAGTGGGGAAAAGCGAGCATCAAAGAATGAAGGTAAGTTGTTGCTCTTGCAAGATTATCATTTGTGGTTTAAGCCAATAATGGTGTGTAAATAATGGTGTTAATTGTAGCTAAATTTCCATACAATGATAGAGTGCAAGCATAATTGAACAGCCGTTTTTGGGTCACTAAAACTGGAAGGATATAATTTGGAAATAATTATTTGTTATGACAATTACTTTTTTTTTTGTGCCTAGGAATAAGAAAAAAGTTCACCTGAAGAGAGGAAGGAGAGAACTGCAGCAGACCCCTTTCAACCCCTCTCACTTTAAAAACTGTTCCTCAATCCCAATACACTGTTGACTAACCAGACAGACAGACAGTCAGACATACTAAAACATACCTTTTGAATTCCTTGTACACTTTATTTTGTAATGTCACATCCCAGCCAGATTCTTTGACATATTTTAGAAGACTTTCCTTCATATCCCAAACATTTAGTGGCACATGGGACTTGGAAACCTCTTTCTTTAGGATAAATATTTAGGGGGTATCAATGAATTTATACAATCCACCTACCCCCCCCCCCTCCCTTCGCCTCCACTCCCAATATACAGGGTGTACTGTTTGCTGCAACTATTAACCCAACCTCCACCCCCCATACAAGCTAGGGGTTTGCTCCCACTCCAAATACTCTGTGGCACTATAATTACCCACCTATTGATGGGTTGCAAGCATCCCCAAGTGTGGAGGCCAATAATAAGAAACCTTTTGTTAAATGGCACCAACGCTGCCCGAAGAATGCCCCCCAAATCCCCATACCCAGGGTTTTTTGTTTGTTTTACTAGGTTCCTATTTCAACAGAACATTTTAAAAGTAATTTTTCTCACATTCTCCGCACTGAACAAATCAAGTAAAGGTTAATGATGAAGCTCAAAATCTTCATAATCTAATTGGTTGACTATTTTCAGTGGCTCAAATTTTTCGTAGTAATACATAAATTAATTGATTAAGTTATGAGAGTTACCTGAAAATCTTTTCTAAAGTTTGTGAAGAGTGCGCTGTTCTGGAGAGCGTCTGTCAGCCACTGTATCTGCTCCGATCTTGTCCTTAAATCCATTTTTGCGGAGAGAAAAACACGCTAAAAGGTTCCTATATCCATTTTGTTATTTCTTATCTAATCCTTGACCGACAACAGCCTTGCAAAACTGGATAAATTTGGTGAAACGTGAATATAAACACTGTCACTAACCACAACACAATTATACACCATTTTTGTTTGGTAGTTAGTAAAGGTATCCGGCCCAATCTTTAAAAATTGCGCGCGAAGTCCAAAAAACAAAGGAAGCCCAACAATATTTCATTGTTTTTCAGAAATTTTGTTGATTTTATTTTTTAAAAGAAAAAAAATATCGATCTTCCACTACGTAGGCCCTAGTATCATAATAATAGCAGCTTGTTAAAAATCATATTTTTGAGGCGATTAATGAAGTTGTTGGCTGATTGCGATCTCGCGACCCTCTTGTCTTGCTTTTCAAATATTTCCCTACCCTACCCCCGCAAGTACACATATTACCTCTTCGTGACACCGTGATTTCGACATCCATGAAGTACTTCGCTCAAGCCGCCATGTGCAATAAGGACTAGGAAGAAAGGCAAAGTACCATTCAAGTTTTTGTGTATTTTCCTCATCTACACGCCCTAAATAACAAACCAAAACAGATTTTACGTTTTGGCTTTATATTCATTTTGTTTTAATTTATTATTCGAAAATATTTTCACCGATTTTCAATGACATTACTGTTCATTTCTATAAAGTCGACGAATCATCAGAATTTGAGCAGAAGACGAGCATCAATCTTAGTCATAAAATTCGTATAGAAAGAACAGGAAAAAGTTGACTATAACATGGGAAAGCCTAAGAAAGGAGGGAAGAAGAAGGCTAACGATGAATGGTACGTATAATAGTAAATGTTTAGCAGAAAGTAAGATTTTAACACAATCAAATCGAACTTGATTAAATATTCTACCAAAATGATGACGTTTGAGGATGGTAAATTTTGTTCAGTGAAGTAGAATTTGAACAGAAAAAATGTGTTGTTAAGAAAATTATAACTTCATAAATGACGAGAACCTGATGGTACATTTAGTTTAAATACAGCAGCCTAAGTTGTATTATATTAAAGATGAGAGTATTTTATTAGCTAAGTTATGAGATATCGCGTAAAGTGCCTACGTAAGTCATATCAAAAGTCTCATAATTTTCTATGCCAGCTTATAGTAATTTTGTGTCAAATATATATTTTAACATTTTGTACTATTGTAAGGGTAAAAAGCTAATCTGATTCCAAAAATAAAAATCCATATTTCTACCTCTTTGTACCTCTTTTCTAAATGTAAGAACCTTTCTCATGCCCAGCCATATTGTTTTTACTGGAACAATAGATTTTCCCCGTGCATGACCTCACATTCAAGCCCTTAAGGACGTTTGCAGGAATTGTTCATGCGCAGCCTTGATGAGTACCATATTGACCTAGCATTTTAGGAAAAATTGAATTCGGTGACCACCATTTTTAATTTCAGTTTTTGAACAAGAATATGTTGGGGTATGTTTATGCTAAGTTTTAAAAAAGATTCTGACTGCAACTTCATTTCCCTATGAATCTCCTTAAGTGTGATGTTATGTAGGCCTAAATGGAGGTTTTTGTCCTCATGTGAATAAACATGGCACTTTGTGATCAAGATTTGTTAGACCAAGTTTTATATTATCCTATCTACTCCTTTGTATAGGAAATCACATGATCTCAAGTACAATCCCAAATGTTTTTTAGGTACGGGTGATGTTTTGAAAATTTTCAAAATTGGATGAGCTATTATAGTGGCGAGTCCAATGATTTGAGAAATTTCAAAAAATCATGCATATCTATAAATTCTGAATTGTACAAGAAGATTTAGTTGTACTCCTTTTGTCCAATCAGAATCGAGTAATTTTGTTGAGTGTATCATAAAACATGTAATTAAGCCTGATCTAAAATCTGGGATGCCGTTTTGAAGTTCATTATCTACAGCAAAAAGTATCTAAATATTCATGATGTTTGATTGTATTATTTACAGGGAAGATGATGTTCTTAATGAAATTGAGTCATTAAATGGTACAGAAGGAGCAGCTAAAGAGCAGCCCAAACAAGTAAGTCTAAGACAATTTTATCATTCATGTCTGTTTAATTATTACCAGTATGAGAAAACTTTTTTATCTGATATCCAAACACTAAGAAGTGGACTTCTTCGTATCTAGACACTTTAACAGACCATTTGCCAAAATGGCGGTTTTGGATAGTTTTGCAATGCTCTTAAGTTAATTTAAACTCCTCTGAGTCCAGGTTCACATAGGAATTCAAACAAAATGACAAAAATTCCATTTCTTTTGTGTTTTCATGTTAACCTCACATCCAAGATACTTTTAAGAGTCCGTTTTCAAACATATTTACACTCTTTTTGGTAAAAATTGAAGCCAAAGTTTACCAAATTTATACTAACTCATTATATGTAGTTTATTTGCTTTGTTCTCTCAAAATATTAATGAGTTTGAGAATTGGGAGGATTAAGCTTCACGAATTTGCAACATCCCATATGATTGGTTATACTGTAGGTTTAGGAACGGGGTTGGGGAAAGGTCATTGTTTCCTATTGTTCTACACATTTGGCCCTACAATAGGATCATATCTCACAAATTCGTGAAGGACAACCCAATTGGGAAACTCCATGATGTCAGAGATCCTAGTTTGGGTAATTGCAAGGAGTTATATGGACTCAGAATGTTGCTTTGTTTGCTTTTTACAAGGATATACCAATAGGAAGTGATTTAAAGGGATTTGTTTTGTAGACAGCAAAGGCAAGCCGATTCATGGCATTGGAGAATGAAGAACCAGATGAAGAAACAGATGAAGATGAAACTGAAACCATTGCCAAGCCAAAGAAGGATCAAAAGAAAAATAAAAAGGACAAGAAAAATAATTTATTTGAAGCTTTAGAAAATGATGAAGAAGTGCCTGGAGAAAATGATGAAAATACTGCAAGTAATGACAATACTGAGCACCAAAAGATAGACTTGATTGATGATGATTATGATGATGATGATATTGCTTCATCTAAAAAATCTAAAAAAGGTAAAAAAGGTAAAAAGAAATTGGATATAGATGAGTTAGCAGATTTATATGCCGAGGAACCAGAAACTGAGAATAATGAAAAAAAATCACAAAAGAAATCAAAAGACATTAAAGATAATCAGGAGGTTGAAGGAGATGACGATGAGGACAATGATGGATTAGTTATCAAGACAGCTGCACAAAAACGTGCAGAGAAGAAGGAAAGGGAAAAGAAGAAGCGAGCATTAGAAAAAGAAAAGCAAAAACAAAAAGGAAAAAAGCCTGCCAAGACAGAGAATGAAGAAATATCACAGGAACAGACAAAAGATGAACAAACTGATGACACAGGAATCAAGTCCAAAACATCTGTTGTCCCTACAGGTACAGATAATCCATTTAATGCAAGAAATTAAGTTAATTTCAATAAATTGGTATGCATATAAGCCCTGACCATTTCCTTTGCTATTCCTTTAATAACCCATTCACAACTGCCATCCTATATCCCATTCAATCCATCTATCTATCTGCCTATCCCACTCTCCATCTATTTTATCACATCCCTTTGTGCATTTATCCCTCCATCTACCTATTTATCAATCCATCAATGGTTTCGTCCTATCCATCTGCCCAGCCATCCATCTATTTTATCCCATCCCATTCCTCCATTCATGTATATATGCATCCATGTATTCATTAATTTGTCAATGGTTTCATCCTATCCAATCTGCCCAGCCATCCATCTATTTTATCCCATCCCGTTCCTCCATGCATGCACACATCCATAATTTCTTGTCATTTTGCTCATTAGAGAAAGAAGCAAGCTCAAAACCAACTGCAGATCAATCCCAAGAAGTATCGACAGAAGCACAAGATAAAGTGCCAGATGAAAGTACAGAACCAGCTGTAGAAGAGGAAGGAGCAGAAGACACAGAAGATAAAAAGAAAAAGAAAAAGAAGAAAAAGAAGAAAGCTGGGGAGGAAGAAGAAAAGAAAGTCAAAAAGCCTAATAAAGCCTTAGTAAAGCAGATGCAACAGCAGTTAGAACAACTACGAATTGAAGAAGAAAAACGAAAAAAAGAAGAGGAAGATAAAATACGTGCAATAGAAGAAGCAGAAAAAAGACGGCTAGAAAAGGTATATAGAATGAAATGAAATGAAAGAATGAAATAAAACAAAGACAAAAAAACATCTTTTTTATTTCCATCCACAAAAATGCCTTATTTGACTTGCAGCTTCAACTTGAGAAAGAAAGGAAAGAGAAGAAGAAGCAGAAAGAAAAGGTTTGTAGTAAGATATTGCTTGTCTTGCAATTGATATAGACTTCTTTGGCTTGGACGTAATTCCAGACTACGTCATTAGAGGGGGGGAACTTATTAGAGAGGGGGAACTTATTACAGAGGGGGGCTTATTAGAAAAGGGGGCTTACTAGAGAGGGGGGCTTATTAGAAAGGGGGGCTTATTAGAAAGGGGGGCTTACAAGAGAGGGGGGCTTATTAGAAAGGGGGGAGCTTATTAGAAAGGGAGGCTTACTAGAGAGGGGGGCTTATTAGAAAGGGGGGCTTATTAGAGAGGGGGAGCTTATTAGAAAGGGGGGCTTACTAGAGAGGGGGGCTTATTAGAAAGGGGGGCTTACTAGAAAGGGGGGCTTACTAGAAAGGGGGGCTTATTAGAGAGGGGGGCTTATTAGAAAGGGGGAGCTTATTAGAAAGGGGGACTTATTAGGAAGGGGGGCTTACTAGAGAGGGGGGCTTATTAGAAAGGGGGGCTTATTAGAGAGGGGGCTTATTAGATAGGGGGCCTTACTAGAGAGGGGGGTATTAGAGAGGGGGGCTTATTATATATGTTTTTTTTTGGATTGTCTTGATTTAATAGTTAATAACCCTAAGAGACAAAATATATGCCCTTGGTGGGGGCTTAATAAAGGATTTGTGATAAGCTAGAGCTAGAATGTTTCTTGTTTGTTGAACTGGCAATGCATTATTCCATTTTTAGGAGAGGATTGCAAGACTAAAGCAAGAAGGGAAATTTCTGACCAAAGCTCAAAAAGAGCAGAAGGCTAAACAGCTGGCAATGCTTGAGGCTATGAAACAACAAGGTAAATATACATGAGTAAATGTCTGAGTCGTTTGGCAGGCTAATGGTCTCGTTCACAGAGTGGGTCTTATTCTAAATTATCTAACTGAAATTTAGAAGCACCTGAGTATGAAAATATAGAACTAGTTATTGGTCTGGATTTGATATGTTGGAAGGGGAAGCCCCAAACAGAGCTATATATATATATATACTGTACATAAAAAGTCTCGGATTACTGTAATTGAATTTCTCACCAAGGCAACCCAGGTTTGATTTCTGGATTTAGCCTTGTATGTGAGTAGAATTGAGTTTTCCCGAGTTTCTCTGGTTTTTCCTCGCTCTGCAAAAATCAACTTTTAAATTGTAATAGGAGTTAAGTGGAAGAAGAGAAGAGTCACTTTTTTATTTATTCATACATACATATATATATATATATATATATGCATATTATTCATTTTTTATTTACTTAATTCCAAGTTACATTGTTGAGAAGAATGCACTCTCTAGCTGCATAACGATATTGTCATTGCTAATGAAGATTGATTTCATTTCTCCTCTTCTATAAACTAAGGTATTGAAATCCCTGCCTTAAGTAATGAAGGGCAAGAAGGTGTAAGGAAGCCCGTCAGATATGGATCCAAGAAACCTAAAAATAAACAACAACAACAACAGCAACAGCAAGAAAAAGACCAGACTAGAGGTTTGTAATAATTTTGTGTAGTCCTACAATCCAGACTTCTGAAGGAATCACATAACCTACGATAAACATTGAATATAGGGTTATATATAACTTTATTATATTATGTATTAATTAAATACTAAAAGGATTTCTCCACTTAAGAATATGACATTTGTATTGTATTTGTAAGTATTGGATATAATGTTGTTGAGTACAGAATGCTTGGTAAACTATCTATTGAGTAATGTATCACCAATATTGTCACTGAAAATGTCTTTATTTCTGTTTGTTGAAAAATAGATATTGAAATGAAAGATACAAAAGAAGAAGAAAATGAAGGAGAAAAGGATGAAGAAAAGGAAGGTTCGTTATTTCTATTTATAGCAATTTTTTAGTCCTCGAACGCAAACTGGACTATGAGTCCAATCATAATGTAGCATTGATGATAGACCACTTGTTGGATTTCAATACATTCATGGCTGTTATTAAAAATAATCACTGTTCTATTTAAAAATTGTGCATCAATGCCATTGAGGTGCCCATTGCTTTGCAAACTCATGAACTCTATTCAATTTTTCATTCTCAGAAATTGATAGTGAAAGTGCTACAGCTGAATCTGCCAAGGAAGAAGACATTGAAGAAGAGGTATGATCATGTATAACTACCATTATCATTGAAGTACGAGCAGCAAAGTTCAATGTCTTGTTTGCCGGCTAGCATTTTAATGAGTGTCAATCAAAAAATGAAATTGATGAAACTATATTTAGGAAGATTTTCAGACTGAATTGAAGATTTTAACCCTCTCATCCTCTAATATCCTTTTAAAGATTACCATTGAAACTGAAACCTTAAGATATCAAAAACGTTTTTTATATTTCAGTTCTTTGAATAGTTCGTCAAAATGCTAGTTTGCAAACGAGACATTGAACTTGCAGTTCACACTTCAACTATAATAGTTGTAAGTTGATTAAATGATATTGTAGCTATTGAAGATTTTTCTTCACGAAGAAAACCTTTTATGATTTTGATCCATAGGTGAAAGATGCCTGGGATTTGGACTCTGAAGAGGAGGTTGAGGAACCACGAAAAGGTTTATATTTTCTCTTCTTTGAAAACTATGTTGATGAATAAGACATTTGAGCATAATATTATATTCAACGATCGAAATTTCAGGTTTTCATTTTTGTGTTGGTTGAATTTGACAAATGTTTTAGTACTTTTGTTTCATCAACCATCCTGGCTCCTGCAAAGTCTTGTTATTTCAGTCTCTTGTGATGGATTGCAAACCACCTATAGGAAGAAAGATGGGTGTTAGTATTTGTTTAAGACCATTCTTTCTTTTTCTTCATTTCCATTGCTGTTTTAGAACAAGAAAAAGCTGAGAAAACTGAAGGAATTGTTGAGGTTTGTACAGAAATTCAATTGTGTACAACAATGTCTAGTCCTTAGTTTTGCCTGACTTCACCACTTTAGCTACGAGACCCTCTAAGAACTAGTTTCCAAATTCTCTCTTTGAGAACAGGTACTCGATTTCAAACTTGCTGTTATCTACCACTCAATACATGTTTTTTCATACCTACTTACATTATTTGTTTGCACAGACAAAAACAAAAGAGGAAAGCGAAGAAGAAGAGGAAAGTGAAAAGAGTAGTAGCGAAGAGAGTGATGATGAGGAATCTGAAGAAGAGAGTGAATCAGAGGAAGATGAACACAAAATAGACAAAACAGAAAGCATTCAAGAAAGAATAGCCAAGAGAAAAACCCGAGCTGAGATAAAACGGTCTACTGACAAACTTCGGTCTCCGGTTATTTGTGTCCTTGGCCATGTCGATACAGGAAAGACAAAGATACTTGATAAGGTATGCCAAAAAGATATTGAACTAGATCCGTTTGCCTTTGCATTCCATAGGCTAAAAGTTGAAACTAGCTGGTTGTTTTTGTTGCTGTTTTTTCATTTTATTATGTTTATTATTTTAGTGCTATTGTACCACTTTGGCCATTAATGCTGTTTGTCATGATAGCTGTGCATGATGAACATGTTGTATCATCATCATTGTCATTGATATTATGTCATTACATTTTAGAGCTTTATTATTGTAAGAATTCACCTACAGTTTGCACAAACTTTGTTGAAATTTAATATTAGTCTATTCATTTTAGATTCGTCACACCCACGTCCAGGATGGAGAAGCCGGTGGTATCACGCAACAGATTGGTGCTACCATGGTACCCAATGACGCCATTAAAATACAAACTTCCATGATCAAAGATGTAAGAAAAATATCAGCCTGTAATAAAAGTTAGCACTTTTCATGACCCAGAACACATTACCTCATTCTGTCCAGTTACTGTAGTCAGTAGAAATATTTGTATTGGTGGAAACCAAATTAGTGACATCCAGTAGTAAAGATTTTAGGAACAAAACAATTTTAATTTGGATATTTTGTTTTTAGTTTCAAACTTTCGACATCCAAATTCCTGGTCTTCTGATCATCGATACACCGGGCCACGAATCCTTCAGGTAAATCCTTCTCATACCTTTGACAGCTCACTTTGGCTACCATAATGCCCTTATTCATAATTATTTATATATGTTTTGGTCTTTTGTTTGTTCTTCAGTAATCTTCGTTCTCGTGGATCATCACTTTGTGATATGGCTATATTAGTAGTTGATATTATGCATGGATTGGAACCACAGACTATTGAATCAATAAATCTGCTAAAGGCAAAGAAAACACCATTTGTGGTGGCAATTAACAAGGTAAATATGATACAGTCACTTGTAATTACTTAACACATGAAACCTGCATATGACTATGACACTACCTGCACATGACCAAGACACTACCTGCACATGACCATCACACTACCCACACATGACCATGACACTACCCACACATGACCATGACACTACCCACACATGACCATGACACTACCCATACATGACCATGACACTACCCATACATGACCATAAAACTACCCACACATGACCATGACACTACCCACACATGACCATCACACTACCCACACATGACCATGCCACTACCCACACATGACCAAGAAACTACACACACATGACCAAGAAACTACACACACATGACCAAGAAACTACACAAAAGTAATTAATGCAATCTAAAAAGAAAACAAAAAAAGCAAAAGTATGATAGTACCAGCATAATTTACAGTTTATGTTGGTATTAATGTCCAGGTTGACAGGTTGTTTGAGTGGAAACGTGGACCAGATTCCAGTATCATTAACACAATCAAGAAACAAAAGAGAAATACTAAACAAGAATTCGATGAAAGAGTTCAAATTGCTATCAAAGAATTTGCTGAGCAGGTCAGTTGGTAACATATTACCTTACCTGACCATTCGTGGTCACATGTAGGGCTGCCATTTCTGTTATTGTCATTGGAGAGTGAATTCATATCTATTTAATCAACCACATCGTATGGGAACTCTGACATGCCAATCATCCTACAACATAATTTATCTATTTTTTTGTTGCCTGTAGGGTCTGAATGCTTGTTTATTTTACGATAATAAAGACACGCGGTCCTACGTATCACTGATTCCCACGTCAGCGCATTCCGGTGATGGCATGGGAGATCTCATTTCACAAGTGGTCAAACTTACACAAACCAGACTGACACAGAAGCTAACTTATTCAGAATATTTGGAAGGAATAGTGCTTGAGGTAGGTGCATGTTGCTCCAGTGGGTCCTAGTAACATTCAGGGGTAGACGTGTTAGACACCCTTTATAATCTTTCATTATACCCAGTACATTTGATACATGACCAGTACTGACATGACCGTACAGTTGATACATGACCAGTACAGTTGATACATGACCAGTACAGTTGATACATGACCAGTACAGTTGATACATGACCAGTACAGTTGATACATGACCAGTACATTTGATACATGACCAGTACAGTTGTTACATGACCAGTACAGTTGATATATGACCAGTACAGTTGATACATGACCAGTACTGTTGATACATGACCAGTACTGTTGATACATGACCAGTACAGTTGATACATGACCAGTACAGTTGATACATGACCAGTACAGTTGATATATGACCAGTACAGTTGATACATGACCAGTGCAGTTGATACATGACCAGTACAGTTGATACATGACCAGTGCAGTTGATACATGACCAGTACAGTTGTTACATGACCAGTACAGTAAGTAAATTACCAGCACAATTGCTTACCTCATGCCATTACGAACCAAGCACAAACCTCCATTATTGATTTTCAGAGTAGCAGCTGACATTTTCGTTTGTTCTGTCAACTTGTTTCAAGGGGTTTCTTCTGGTTGACATGAATGAAGTGACACCGGAACGAAGGCAGTTTGTCTTTGCCTTCAGCGACATACTAAATTTTTTTTATTAATTCAGGTAAAAGCGCTTCCTGGTCTGGGCACTACCATTGACGTTATCCTAGTCAATGGGAAGCTAAAGGAGGGAGATACCCTAGTTCTTCCAGGGATTGAAGGTCCCATAGTGACTCCAATACGAGCCCTACTTACTCCTCAGCCGCTGAAAGAATTAAGAGTGAAAAATCAGTACCTTAACCATAAAGAACTGTGTGGAGCACAGGGTGTGAAGATCTCGGCTAAGGACCTCGAAAAGGCATTAGCTGGAGTACCTATCATGGTAGCAGAGCATGAGGATGAAATAGAATATTGTAAGGTACGGACTTGGAAAAAGGGTGTGAGATGTGCTGGAATACTTGAATGGCGTCTCACTACTTTTGTGGCTTCATCATTGCTATTTCCCCCATTTTTTCAATGTATTTCATTCCATGGTGATAGCATAATTGTTTGTACTAGTTATATTCTGTAACTATTTTAACATGGTGATTCTCGTGCTGATGTTTTTGGTTACCCACTGTTTCAACAGAATGAAGTAACATCAATCATGTCTGCTGCTCTCAAGGCCATCAAGCTGTCAGACCGTGGAGTGTACGTCCAAGCATCGACTCTAGGCTCCCTTGAGGCACTCGTGGAGTTCTTGAAAAGTTCTAAAATACCGGTTAGTATGTGTTTTGGCTAATTACACTGTCTTTGTTTGCAAATAAATAAAATTTTCTGCACTGCATATTTACTTGTTTTTTTTTTACGTCTTTTCACGTCATACATAAAATAAAGTTATCTTGTTGATATTCAGTATGCAGGTGTTAATATTGGTCCTGTACACAAGAAAGATGTAATGAAATGTTCGATTATGCTGGAACACGACGTACAGTAAGTATGGATAATGTAGGGGATTAAGATTTGCAATATCTATGACGATGACGTCAACTGGAAGTATAAATAACTTCACTTTAGGGTTTCGCGCCTTCACAGTCTGTCTTCCCTGTGGATGAAAATAGACTTTACTGACAATGTTTTGAATGCAATCTACAATGAACAGAACCCCAAAGAGAATTTCTTTACACTGCCGGTTTATGTGTTCGTCGTAGAATTTGCAAATCTTATGACCCTTAATGGGAATGAGTAGGAAGTGGAGAGACTACACTGTATGGGACACGGTAATAATCAGTGATATTCTGCTTCTATTATAGGTACGCAGTGATTTTGGCATTTGACGTCAAAATCGAAAGAGAAGCACAAGAAATAGCAGATAGCTTGGGAGTTAAAATCTTCTCAGCTGAAATCATTTATCATCTGTTTGACAAATTCACAGCCTTCAGAGAGGTCAGTATCCTGTATTTCCCTCTCGTCAAACAGTGATCAAGAACCCCATGTACACGATGATAGTCGTTAGAGACGAGCCTTTAGTTTGCCTATCCCAAGTCACACCTAACACACCAACCTTCGTTGTCTTATTTCTATAATATTCAGGAACAAAAGCGCAAAAAGAGAGAAGAGTTCAGGAACATAGCAGTATTTCCTTGCAAACTCCGTATACTCCCTCAGCACATATACAATACCAGGGACCCCATTGTTGTAGGAGTGTCTATAGAGGCTGGTATTGTCAGGGAAGGCACTCCTCTTTGTGTGCCTAGTAAAAGTGTAAGTCCTCTTACTCATATTATCCTCTGGAAACGAAACGAAAAACATTTATAATATCGTCAGTAAAAAAGGAAGGAAGGAAGGTGGGAGGGAGGGAGGGAGGGAAAGAAGGAATAAAGAAAGGAAAGAAAGAAGAAAGAATGAAAGAAAGAAAAAAAAAAGGAACGAGCTAACGAATAAGAAAAAGACAGGGTGAAAAAAAAATGTAAAATTGTGCAATCACGTTCTCGAGTACTATTTGTTTTGTAATTGCCTACTAAGTATTTAGCTAGGGAAGCGAGGAAAAAAATGCACGCTGCAGACGTACGCAGCCAGTATTATGTTATAGAGCGCAGCCAGTATTATGTTCAGGTTTTCCATCGAAATTCATCCCCTCCACCAAACATTAACAATAGGGCGTGGTTGTTTTTTAAACCAGTTCAAACGCACGTGCTCGGATTTGCAGTGAAATTCAAGACCTCGGGCCTGCCGCCCTCGATCTTGAATTTTAATGCAAACTCTCGCCCTAACGTTTTAACCTTTTTTTTTACAGTGCAGCCAATATTGTCATAAATGATGCTTTGCTATTCATAAAAGGGAAGGCATTCATATATAAACAAAGAAAATATGAATTGTAATATAATACAATAACCACGTGTGTATTTGTTAGTTTGTGGACATAGGAGTAGTAAGTGGAATTGAAGCAAACCACAAAAACTTGACGGAAGCTCACAAGGGAATGGAAGTGTGTCTTAAAATAGAAAACGTTTCTGGAGAGGCGCCCAAACTGTATGGAAGACATTTTGATCATGAAGATTTGCTTATAAGTAAAGTAAGTAATCTCTATCTTTATCTGTCTCTCTCTCGGTGAATAAATATTTTTGGATGGATATTAAAAATCAACATGCTAAAAAACGAACTATACTTGTACCTTGTCCTGTGCGTGAACCGTGTGTGAACACCAACTACTGGGTTTAATCCCCCACCACCCGAGGGTAATAATTTCAAAAGATCACAGCCAGAACAATTCCTGTTATCAAAGTTTATTTATAATACATTTTATCCTTGCAGATAAGTCGTCAATCTATCGATGCTGTCAAAGATTACTTCCGGGAAGATCTACAGAAGAGCGACTGGCAACTTATGATCGAGTTAAAAAAACTCTTCCAAATCATGTAATACAAAACAGATCAGATTAAAAATGTTTATTCTATGCACATTTGATACTAACAATGTTAAGATCTCATCCAATGGTTCTGTAAAGAACTTGCTGTTTGAGCATACATGTCCCACATAGCGACGTATCACCGACTTTAATCACAAAGGTTATGGCGTCACTTATGACGTTTTTCTTGAGTATCTAAAAAATCTAATTGTGTTTCTGATAAAGATGCCATTAGTTTGGAGACGTAAGGCTTAAGATTTCAAGTATTATCTTGTTGCGTGACATGTTATATTACCAGAATAGCGTGACTCATGTGAACGGATGATATATTATTTTAGAGTTATACGTTGATTATTAAAATGTGATTGGGGACCGCAGTTTGTTGAGTTGTATAAATCACTATTGTCTGAAGGAAGCAATTTTTACATGAGTTTAGAAGTCACATCAGTATAAAGCTATTTCTCTTCTTTGTTTCGTTTCTTGTAAAATTCCACAGCTCTGTCGTAGTAATCACGTGACAGCCAAAAACACTGCAGGGGGTCCACGTGACTTGAACTGTAGGGAATTATATTTCAGTCAAAAGAAAACAAAAAAATATGCAAAATTTGGGTTACAGTACTCTGGGAATGACGGCTGCTAAGCGCTCTGTATGAGTAAACAAGGGGGGGGGGCAACTGCTCTTTAGCAGGTTCATGCCAAGTGGCCTTAAGGACGGTGCCTACTATTGTCCACGCGCACACGTACTGCGCATCTACATTCGAGGAATTTCAAAATTTATTATTTATTACTCGAATTGCACGAAACAAAACGTTTTTATTTTCAGCAGAAAACGATTTTAAGTAACCCAGGCTTGTTAAATAGATAATTTACTAAGGTTTAAGTATTATTGACAAAGAATCATGAGTCTTTTTGGGCAAGTTTTGAAAAAATGGCAGACTCATAGTTTTAAAAAACCAAATCATTTCAATAATAAGATGATATAACTAGCTAAAAACTAGTGTGAGCTGCGTCGGTGTTTCTAATGAAACAGTAATGATAAAAAGGTAAATTATACACCGTTAAAAAGATGAAAAAACTTCCTGACGTTTCGGACGCTAGTTCGTAGTCGGGGTAAAAGCTAAGAGAAAGAAATCATTTCAATAATAAAGCTTTTTACCGTTTCTTTAGATTTAACCTATAAAACTTGAATAAAAACAAACACGAAATACTTATGAATTTGAAAATTTACCATTTATTAATATCTAGGTGTGTAATTATAGTTTTGAAAATCTTTTTTTGGTCGCTAAACACTTTCATCATGAAATTCTTTTACTTTGGAGTTTTCAATCTAAAAAAAATCATCTTATTGCGTACCACAAATGTTTCAGAAATTCCTTTCTGCACTTAGTTTAAACTAGAAATTTCTCAAAATATTTTTCCCCCTGGTGTTAGTAAAATCATGTCGTCATCCCTTTTTAACGATTTTTAAGCCTTATTATTTCTTTTAGATGCATGGTAACCCATACTTTTCTAACCAGAATTTGAACAACCCTTTGATAGGTTAAAATAATTCACATAGTCATTTAAAAAAATAATTGATTCTCAATTAGTAGGCACCGTCCTTAAATAATGCCAATTACGTCATCAGGAAGTCTAATAAATATTCAAAGAGTTAGAATAGAAATATTATTGGTTATTATACCTTTTGCCGTTACAAAATTTAACGACAAGTCGTCGTCCATTGGATCCCGTAATCCAACCAGGAATGTAAACATAGGTTGCTAAAAATAAAACAAACAAGGTTACGAAAACATTAAATCACTGGAGGCCCACTTTAGATAAAGTAATAAAAAATACGAAAAATGCCTACAACAAGCACTTTGGGTTAAATTCCATACCAACATACATACCTGGATCAGCAAGTGCGAGCACACGGTCACCAATGGACAGCGGATGACGTTTCGTGTGAGCTCCGAACATGTAACCTGAACTCTGTTGACACAACCAACCAAACATTAAGACCAGATTTAGAAACAAACTGTGTCGAGTTGGCATAGCAGTTGCACTGTGGGGCTGTTTTACGGGACATATTTTCAAAATAAATGCCTTTTATTTCATCCTCTAAACAGCCTCAAAATGCACTGTAATGTCAAATCGAACATTTTCTCCCCTAAACCTCGAAATGGCTAATAGTATCTGTAATTGCAACAAACAACCAAAACATTAAGACCACGTCAATAAATGTATACACGTATATGTACTACTAGAGTACCTGTAATTGAACATTCTGGTCTGCCCATTCGATGATGTACTGACGCCCATTACCAACACGTTCTCTTACGGTACCTAAAAACAAAAGATAGTCATTTTCTAGGTACATATATATTTCATAAACATCTCAAATGGAGTTGACTAGACACGTTCTTTCTTAGTTATCGAATGATGGTGCCAGTTGATTTCTGGCAATACCTACCAAGATGGAAAGTGCCATCATCATCGTTCCTTGCCACCACTGCCTGACCAACCAAGCTCTCTTCACAACCCAGGATGTAAGCACAATCACTCTCAAACTTGTCTGGTGTTAACAGATAAAGTTCTTCTCGGGGTACCATGGCTTCTATGCCATCATAGTAACGAACCTGGTACATATTGTTTCCCTCCAGACCTATAACTACTCCTATGAAGTTTTCACCAAACAAGAACGAAACAATGAATAAATGAATGAGTAATGATAAAAGGGTAATTTTACACCGTGAAAAGATGAAAAAAACATACTGACGTTTCGGACGCTAGTCCTTCGTCGGAGTAAAATGAGGTGCGAAAGCATGAAATTTGATCTTCATCACAAGAATCGTACCTGGTGCATAGCTGTACGAAAAGTTCGGGTGCAATGCGACTACAGGATCTTCTTCCTAATAGAAACATAGGAACAAAATAATAGTAAAAAAAGAATTCTGGGAAAATAGAGAATCACTAATGCTAACCTTAATGACATTGTCAGCATCGTCTTCATCGGTGATAATGTCCGTTCGGGGAATCTGTTCAAGATCACCAACGCTGTCCTCGATGAAGTATGTACTATCGCCACAATCCTGTCGGACTGTACCTGAAACAACCAAGAAGAAATAGATTTGACGGAACCCCTGTAAGCCGCATGTATCATGAGTCTCTTTCTACCCAGCCTGTCGTACATGATTGTATCTAACCAATCCCAACTTGAGTGTTCCATTGAAGTGGCCATACCTCACCCCTTCTCTCCCCACCCCTACCAGTTAAACTGACTCAAAACATCATGTTTCCATGAAGTGGCAGGGGTCATACCTCACCCCTTCCCTCCCCACCCCTACCAGTTAAACTGATTTAAAACATTATGTTCCCATGAAGTGGCAGGGGTCATACCTCGGTAATACCAGCCTTCATCGACCCATCTTGCCAAGACTTCATCTCCTTCCTTTATTTGCTTAGGAACCTCACGAGTTTCGATTGCTGGATCCACGTCTGGGGGAAGGCGAGCTGAAAGGACATGCAAACATGTTTTGTTTTACTCTGCGATTTTCATAACATTATTTCAGATTTTTTCCCAGTAGTTGATACTTACAAATAAGCAGTCCATGTGAGCCCTTTGTCAGCAGACATGCTTCATTGTTATCAGACAAATGAAACTGTATGTTTGGTGATTCATCTTCTTCCTGTTCACCACCAGGTTTTTTAACACCGTCCACATCATCAACGCCATTTTTGGATTTGGATGAAGGCGAGGAGGTCGCTGACTGAGACGAGGAAGCAGAGCTATCAGTATCGCTTGCACTCTCTTCTAGATGCTCGTCTTCATGTTCCCCAGAAGTAGACGGATTTCTACTAGACTTCCTGCTCGACGACGGCCGTGAAGACCTGGGTGTTGATCTCTTTGAGCTGTCCTTTGAGGTCCTCGGAGACGCAACAGGCGAGCGTTGTGGTGAATTTCTTGGTGACGGTTTGGGCGTTCTCCTAGGCGATCCCTTTGGAGAAGTAATTGGTGACGTACCACGTGACTGATCATTCTTGTCAGTCTCAACTGCTTTTTCCTGCCTTGTCTGTTGACTGGAAGCCAGCATTTGCAACATTTGTTGTTGTTGTAGCTGTAACGACTGGTTTTGGTTGTACTGCTGCATCAGAAGCTGTTCTTGTTGGTCCTTTTGCTTTTTCAATAGCTCTTCTTGTTGTTCTTGTAAACGCTTCTGCTCTTCCTGTAATCTGAAATTGAATATTTTTATTTCAGATAATTCATACCAGTTTCATATATACCATATAGAAACGAAGGGTTTTGAAGAGTGGGATGACGCATGGAAACAGCTTTGGGAGAAGGGATGCTGAATAATGTAAACGGAAACCTCTGACTGGTGCAGGCAGAGAAGAGACGATGAGCACCAGGACATGAAGTTATAAAGAACGTTTTGTTTGACAACTATGGCTTTAAGGGGGCTGCCCGTTATCAAGCCCGTTACTCACCTATTTTGCTTTTCTTTGTATTCCTCAATCTGTGCTTGGACCAGCTCCTCTCGCTGTTCTTGTAGTTCTTTTTGTTTCCCTTCTAACGTTTGTTGCTGTTCGCGCAGTTTTTTTTGTTCTTCAGCTACCTGTTGCTGTAATTCTTCCAGTCGTTCTCTCTGTCCTCGAATTTCATCAAGCTGAGACTGGTGCTTTTCGTCCAGTTCTCTTTTTAGGTCTTCAAATTGGTCGGTGGGTCGTCTTGTTCTCTCTTTAAGACAAAGAAAATTCATGGTCAATATCTTTTTGTTCAGGGAGCCTGCGTAGAAGCTGGGGCTTTGGAGGGGGGGGGGGGGGGGGTGGGGCTCTTCTTCCCCTCTTCTCCTCCTCCCCCTCTCCCCCAAGAGAGCCTGATACTCAGGTTAGACCATGATATCTAATCGTGATACGGATAGATATAACTTACTTTGATCAGATCGGGGTGACCTTGGAGTTGGTGGTTCACTATCCTTTTCACTTTGAACAGGACTTGTACTCCTACTAGAGCTGGTGGTCCGACTTCTCGACCGACTTCGGCTTCTTGAACGGCTACGACTATTTGATCGGCTACGACTTCGGCTGCGTGATGGAGTTCGACTTTTGGATCGGCTACGACTTCGACTTCTCGATGGAATTCGACTCTTGGATCGGCTACGACTTCGGCTTCTTGATGGACTTCGACTACTACTTCGGCTACGCCTACGACTTCGACTTTTTCTCGGACTGCTGTCGGAGCTTTGACTCGAACGACTGCTCGATCTACTTGTGGGTTTTTCAACCTTTGCTTTTCCTGTGGGATGACAGCAAAGAAGGCGTCACCTACATGACATTACTAACGCCCATTTTGTGCGCAAATGTGGCAACCATATAAAGAATGGACTACCTGAAGATTATCTTTTATCTATTTAGGAATTAAACGGTGGTCACCCTCAATGTTGTTGCTGTTGTTGCGTTTGTTGTTGTTTACCAACCCCAAGGAAAAACACTGATTAGTTTAAAACATACCTGTGTTGATAGCTATAAGATCTTTACTTTCTTCGATGCCTTTAGGATACAACCCAAAAGGAGACGTTCTACAAGAATAAACCAGAGCAAACGTTACTAGCAATTTAAAGGACATTACGCGTACAAACCTAGGCACATTCACGGTACAGAATTAACGTCATCAATCACGATGCAGACATAAGTACTCATAACAAAATAAATGTTGTGTGTTTAAAGATAACGCTATGTTCGGATGTTCCATATGATGTTCTATGCGATCTGTGACTGGATGCACTAACTGATGCCGTACCGTAAAGGTGCCGAGTAATACATTTATTCTATTGGCTGTTACGAAAAACTTACGCTTTATAGGCTGATATCAGAGCATCTCTTATATATCTACATGCAAAGGTGTAGCGAGCCTTGGAAATTTTGATCAAATCTTTCCTCAGTGAAGTGACCTTTGGAAAGAAACACAAGTTAGACTCGAGGTCAAAAATATTTTCAAATTTTAACGAGGACTAACCTTTTTACCATTGAACCTCATAATAGTGAAGCATTTGGATGCCGTAGATCGTCTGAGGGGTACGACCTGTACGATGCCGGGTACGTAACAATACCCCCCATCATTGAAATCATCGTCTGTTTCCTCGCGGGGTATTAAGGTTCGTACCAATACATAATCGCCAACCTGAAAAACATAAATAATCGATGGGTTATCCTGAGCAGGACAACGTAAAGTCATAAATAATCGATGGGTTATCCTGAGCAGGACAACGTAAAGTCATAAATAATCGATGGGTTATCCTGAGCAGGACAACGTAAAGTCATAAATAATCGATGGGTTTAAGCTGAGCTGGACAACGTAAAGCCAAAACACTATCAAACTTGTATTGATCCTTTTATTTGATTATTATTTTTTTCTGATGTCAGATAATTGCACATACCTTGAGTGAAGGACAAGGTCGTGCACCTTCTATTGGTATCACGTAACGAACTGCCACTACTTGTCTGTCGTAGTTTCCCAAGTCTACCTCAACGTAACGAGAGTTCACACACTTTTTAACGAGCCCTGGATAATAAAAGCCATCCACCTCATTACGGGCTATAACCTTGTGGTGACGTAGACGATATTTATTCCCCTGGGGGGTGGGATAGGTAGGTGCTGAGGCCATTTGTGCGCTCTGTTGAGATAAAGAATGTGCTTTTAATTGAATAGGCTTGAAATTCAGGTTTGTCAACACATGTATTTGGGACATGATATGATAGTAGTAATAAATAGGTTCATAATAGAAAGACAGGACAAACATCCAATAAGAACACATGTAATTTAAGTGGTCCTTTATACGAGTATTTAAAGCTAATTAAAGCTACACAGAACAGAGGGAAGTTGAAACAGACGTGGGAGTTCCGCTTAGGATCGAACTATGGACCTCCAGCTCTGAAGGTCACGCACTAACCAACTGAGCCGCTACGCCTGCTCCTTTACATGCTTACCTTGGTTCTGATTTGTTCGATTCTTTTGGTCTCCATTTCTTCGCGGGCTTTCTTTTGTTGTTCTGCGATTTCTCGAGCAGCCTGGACAAAGAAGAATGTCAATCATATCATCTCGTGACGAATATTCAACAACATGGTAGATGAAAACAAAGTTCTTGCTATAAAATGAGGTCTGAGGACCCCCCTACCTGTTCAGATGCTTTCCTGAGATCTCTAGATTGAGCTAAGAAAGTATTTGCTTGCTCAATCTCTTTTTCCAACAGTAAGATATCTTCCTTGCTTACTTGCCAGCCTTGATTCTCCAAGTCATTCATCATTGATTCTCTGTTTTCCGAAAATGACGGGACACGATCTTCGGGATACCTATGACAAATAGAATGTTATAAATACATGCATATATAAACTTTATTAACGTGTCAAACTTCTAGCATGCCACCTTTAGCACACTAATCGGGGACACTTATCACTTATCTGTGAAGAACCCAACAAAAATGACCGCTCGCCAACATCATTGGCTTCATAGCTCAGTTGGCAGAGCATCGCACCGGCATCGCGGAGGTCATGGGTTCGATTCCCGTTGAAGCTTGAAATCACTTTTTCAAGTCTTTCTTTACAGCGTTCGCTTAGATCGCTCATTCACTGTGATGATCAACACATCTATCACTTATCTGTGTGTTGTTCGCATGGAACCAGAATGTTGCCATTTCATGAAATATGAAAACTTAACAATGAATGAGTGTGAGGTTTTTCTGAAGATTGCAGTTCTCAATAGAACTCGTGTAGTACATTCTTTTCCATTTTTGAGAACGCAAACCTATAATGTCACTTGCGCGACTTATGCTATCGTCATTAGGCCACACAGTGCCTTTTGTTAACAGTTTTAGTAGCTATTATGGTCTAGTGATGCACGATTTGCTTATTTAGAAACTTACTTGACTCTTTCTTGGTCACTTAGACCGAAATATACCAACTCGTCCAATTTCCTATAACAATTAATAGAAGCAATGTAAGACAAGAGGGATTTGGTAGAGGGATGCCTTTGCCTGTACCTCGGAGGGGGGGGGGAGGGGGGCACCTTGGGGCACTATTGACATAAATAAAATATTTTCTTACCTTGTGTAAAGTCCGATAGCTTCTTCCAACTTGGTTTCATAAGCCTTTAGATTAACCCCTTGTGGATTAACAAGCTGAACTTCGTCACGATTACTGCCTGAAGTGTGGGCCAAAGGCAGAACCTGAGGTACACCAAGACAAAAAATCTTTATAGATCAATATCTGAGTAAGTACTATAACAGTTATTTCCAATGTCATTGATAAATGTGGGCCAAAGGCAGAACCTGAGGTACACCAAGACAAAAAATCTTTATAGATCAATATCTGAGTAAGTACTATAACAGTTATTTCCAATGTCATTGATAAATGTGGGCCAAAGGCAGAACCTCGATATACCCACAACACAAAAACTATTTGAGCATCGAAATAAAAGCATTTTACAGGATAAATCAGTTTAGCAATACCTGATCGAAGACTTTAGACAAGATATGTTTGTCAAGTATTGGTACATATTTAGTAGTATGAGGAATCAGGGTAGGAGAGAGAGCATCTAGTATTGTCAGTCTACGGGCGACCAGACCATGCTTCTTTAACCATCTACAAGGAATAGAACAGAACATGAATCAAGCGTACGCTGCAAGCAACTTTGGACCACCAAAGGATTTGATATTTTGATATCAAGAGGGACAGTTTTACTTACATTTTTACGGACATTTCATAACTGTGGAAACAAACACAAATACATGTTGAAAAATACGATGTAATACCAAAATATTAAAACAATCCGTCCAGCTAACTTCTTAAACGTTTCTTAACAATTCTTAGTGAAGATTGCTACGTGCACGTGGATAGCGCTAGCAACCGTGATTCCTTCACTAATGAAGCACAATTTTCGACCAATCAGAGCACGTGTACTGCAGCTACATAACAAAACAATCTACAGCTGATCATAACAATAACTTACTCTTCCTCTTCCTCCTCATTTGGCCTTCTTGTTTTTCGTTTTCTTGTTTTCCCTGGTAGAGGATTGGAGTAAATATAATAACTAAATCTTTCTTGGTACCGATAAACTATTTTTAGTGACAAATTAAGTGCAATCAGTATTGCTGTAGAGAGTATTCAAGTGTGATATCACGTATTTAAGTATTTTTACACAAGTGAATATAATAAATCCGGCCCGCTCGTTGGTCACACTTTACGTCTTATACTGCTATATTCACATACACATAACGCGCACGCGCACGCTCGTTTGTCGATTTGTGCCACTTGCAGAGATAAATATAATTGGGGGAAAAACTCTCTCCCCGTTATTTATTAAATTTACTTGTACTAGAACAATATACCAAAAATAGTAACACAATTATTCGAGTCTCAGTAAATGTTCACCGATATTTGGCGGATTTTTGTTAGTTAGTTTTTGTTTGGCATTTAATTAACCTTCACCACCTTCTGCCAATACCTACAAATAACCCCCTGACATTAATACCTGCCATTAATACATTAACAAAACGATGGCTCTTAAACCTTTCTTTAGTATAGAAAGACTGCTTTATCAAATATGGAAATATCTATTAATCCGCATGAGTTAAATCTCGTGTTTGCCTACCTTTAGTTTTGTTCCTTTTCAAGTCCTCTGGTCTCTTCGTCAGATACTCTCGAGTTTCAGACAACATCCAATCATTGCTAGTTTTCTTCATCAAGTTAAGTCGCAGTTGACTAGAACGTGTCTCGGATACAATCAGGTTCCTTCCGGTGGACGATCTACGTGTAGGGATGTCTTTAGTTGTAGTGCTGACAATGTAGTCTTTAAAACTGCTGTGGGCGATGCCAGTACGTGCTGGAAGCGAACGCGCACTGGTAGGTCGATTGCGCACGCTTGAAGGACGCATGCCGTTAGGAGGAGAGGGAGTCAGGTGATGTGCCGACGTTGGACGTTGAGGACCACTAACAGACCTTGGGTGACTCCTGGAATTTATAAAAGAATGTCAATAAGTTAGAAATTAATCTGTCATGTGAGATCAACCCGAACGTTTACTGTTGTATTTGTAAGATAAGCGGCATTGAACAAAAACATCACACCATCATTCCCACCATCTTTATCAGTATCTTTATCGTTCCTATAATCATCTTTGTCATCACCATCACCATCATCATCATCATACGTCACCATCGAAAAAATACTTATATATGTCGTCATTATATATTATGATATACATTATACGTCATCATGGTTAGCAAATCATCACCATCATTATCGTCATGCACCACCATCATCCTTTGATACTACTTATAATTATTCAATATGCATAACATACTTGGAGCACCGTCCAGTGTTAGAGCCGTACCAGTCGAGCTGCGCACATTCGTTTCTTATCATGGCTACTTTCTTTAAATCACTGAGGCCTTTCTCAATTTCCTCTCGTAATAAACGAAGATCTTCGCTCTGAAAAAAAATGAAAACCATCTATGAGCTACTGACAAGTTCCTATCACTACTAATGATGTTACTATGTCCCTATATTGGTATCTTGTACTCTCTACATCAGTTGGTTACATTAGTCACTTATGCATGACCTCAGGTGTTACTATGTCCCTATATTGGTATCTTGTACTCTCTACATCAGTTGGTTACATTAGTCACTTATGCATGACCTCAGGTGATACTATGTCCCTATATTGGTATCTTGTACTCTCTACATCAGTTGGTTACATTAGTCACTTATGCATGACCTCAGGTGTTACTATGTCCCTATATTGGTATCTTGTACCCTCTACATCAGTTGGTTACATTAGTCACTTATGCATGACCTCAGGTGTTACTATGTCCCTATAATGGTATCTTGTACTCTCTACATCAGTTGGTTACATTAGTCACTTATGACCTCAGGTGTTACTATGTCCCTATATTGGTATCTTGTACTCTCTACATCAGTTGGTTACATTAGTCACTTATGACCCCAGGTGTTACTATGTCCCTATATTGGTATCTTGTACTCTCTACATCAGTTAGTTACATTAGTCGCTTATAACTCCTCAGTATACTTTCTAGTGTTCACTTCTCATGTGTGTCTTACGATTTCTCATGGTCCTAAACGTTACTTTAATCTCTTATTCAGTATAGTCCTTGCAATTTGGAATGTTTTTTTTCCCTGTCTGTGTGTCCATTGTTCATAGTTTTGCTAGATGTTGTAACCTGTTTACCTCGAATGGTTTGGGCCCATGGATGTCGTAACCATCCTCAGAAAAGTAATGGAACCTGGAAACAGACATGTAAGTGTAAGATACAGTGGAATAATAGACAAAATCATGCTACGACAACAACAATAATCAATAAGTCGTAAACAAAATACCTGGCGTTCGTGGCAACAGACAACTGACAGAGAAACTCATTAGCCTCGGTATCAGCACAGTTAAACGAGATAGTGTGGATGGGAACTGGGTCGAGCAGATGTATTTGGGCGTGTATTGATGAAGGGGGCTGGGAAAGGACAATTACATAAGTTTATTAGTCTGTAGAATCAAGTACTTGTGCAATAAAAAAAAATGGAGCTACTTTGTTCACAAGCAATGGGAGACATTGGAAGCTTCAGCCTCTGGTTTTGATTTTGGTTACAAACCTGTGTTAGCCAATCAAAAGGCATGAGTCATGTATTATTACCCAATAGATTACCTGATCTGGCCGTCCATCAGTGAGAAGATAGATTGCACGGCATTGTGGATCATTCAAAGCTTGTTTCAGGGCAGCCAGTGTGTTCGTTGATCCTCCTGTGCTTAGCCCTTTTACCCATTGCCAAGCGTTGTCTAGATTCTGCAACACAGGACATAAACCAAAGGGGTTATTTCTATCCGCAACAAACGTACTCATCATGATATACTGACTAAATGTTTGACGGATACGTTCAGCTTCAAACAATGCATTTGTAATTGTTTTCAATATTCCAGTTTCGAATTTTCTGATTAGGGTTAGCCTTGATGTTGTAAGCCGAAAATGCATATACTTCAGCCGGTCAGTTAAAAGGATTATGACTTTCTAAAGTGTTTGTATTGGAAGTTTTGAATTCTTTTATCTTTTGTTTATAAAATGATTTTACAGCTTTATTGAGTAAAGTTATAACTAAGGTACAGATATGAATAATTAGAAAAATAAATGTGAAAGACTACCCAATAGGTAGAGCGAGTACGGGACGAGCGTGTAAGGGACGAGCGTGTACGGGACGAACTGTACGGGACGAGCGTGTACGGGACGAGCGTGTACGGGACGAGCGTGTACGGGACGAGCGTGTAAGTCACATGCTAGGCACTTCCCTTGAGGACGCACATTACATACAATAAAATATGTAAATATACAATTATCTGTGACAGGGACATTCTCGACTAGTGACCAAGTGCAAGCCGCGTGCAAGGTAAGTCGATATCAAATACGCTGTTAAGGAATCGCAGTATTTTAGCATTAGAAACAATTTAAATGAAGAAAGGCTGAATAAAAAAATTGGAGAGGCTGTTTTACAAATGGCATTCCAGAAACAGACTATAGGATTGAAATAAGATGATTAATTTATTGGGCACTCTTAGACCCAACGGGATTAATGAACGCTTTACTTTCAACTAACCTTTTCTTTTGTCTTTTAATTGTTTGTTTTTGTTTCCTTGCCTACCTTGTTCTCATTGGTCTCTTTTGTCTTATTCTATCTTATATACACTCCTTTCTACCACCTCTTTCTCTTTTACTCCGACGAAGGACTAGCGTCCGAAACGTCAGTAAGTTATTTCATCTTTTTCACGGTGTATAATTTACCTTTTCATCATTACTGTTTCATTAGAAACACCGACGCAGCTCACACTAGTTTTTAGCTAGTTATATCTTCTGATTTATTAATGTAATAGACTTGCAAAAAGGGACTTCCAGAACAAGGCGGGATTGTGATTTAGTACGCCCATGGATTACAAATTTAACAAAACTGTGAACATTAAGATCGATCAGTCCATAATAAAACAATACTTCAAAAGTCCTTCATTTCTCATGAGGATAACCCTGAGTAAATATAGTGCATATAGTGCAATATAAAAATAAGATCTTACGTGAGTATTGCAGTCCACAAGTCTATCACGCCAAGCCTGGACTCGACTGTCAAACTTCATCAGGTTAAATTTCACCTTATGACGAAGTTGTTCCTGTGTAAGATATAATCATTATTATCTCTGCACGCAAAAGGTATCGAAACAGGTGGCCAAGGTATAATGGCATGCCTGAACCTCAAACCCAGATATAGTGAGATTTTTTTCAAACCACATGTCTTTCCCTCGAATATTATTACTTTCTTTATCAGTAACGTGTACAGTATACGTAGGGACATTGTTTGGTGACATCGTAAAGAGCAAAAGAATACCATTTAGGGTGCCGTTAGATAAAGTATTGGGCAAACAAGGTTTACCTCTCTTCATACCTGCATTAGACGATAAAGCTTGTCCTTTACCAGGAACAAACGAGAAGCCATGGACGCCGAGGTATCGATGAGGATTGTCACCTGATCTTCAATGATTGTACCGAACAGCTCTCGGCTGCCTTGTTGGAGCCATTCGATTCTGTGAATCAGTAAAATGATTAGTGAAACAGGCAAATTATACGCAAACAACTATGAGTTTAATTTGATGGGAAATCCAAATCTTCAATGCGAATACCCACATTTTGCCAACAGCGTAAGGGGGCAATCAAAGTTTACACAATAAGAGTTGATGATTATTTTAATGTACAGTAGCTGAAAAACCCTCTAGCATCGCCTGGTTTGGATGGAAAACAGTGACGTTAGTTATGACTGACAAACCTTTTCCTGTAAGAATCCAGACTGGAAAGCATTCTCTGTTCATAGTTGCGATGTACAGGACCGCTGACATGTACGTGCATGATCGTGCCGTCTTTCCAGCGAACGTGAGCAAATTTATCACAATAACGTGCGTTGATCAACTTAGGACGGACAATCTGGGGGAAAAACATTCAAAAGAATATGAAAACTAGATGAGACGACTAAATAAGGCATGTCTAGTTCTTGATAGAAACATTCAAGGTAATACATCCACCTGGGGGGACTCTATCAATTGAAAAGTGGGTAGGGGGGCTCGACAGACAGTTTTGATAATGACCCTAAAAGGTACGCATAAATTAAGTGAGATGCTGATATCAGACCCTAAAAGGTACGACCACATTTAAAATGACAACGTTTACAACCATTATATTCTTGTGTGACGTTTGAAATTTTTCAAAATCAACAAATCTGACCCTAAAAGGTACGGAGTCAGCCGGGAGACAGCTGGAGACCCTAAAAGGTACGTGAGGTCTCATTTTTTGACCCTAAAAGGTCCGTCGAGCCCCCTACCCACTTTTCAAGAGAGTCCCCCCCCCCCCCCCGGGCAACCCGCTAATGTAGCCTGTCAGAATCATAAAAAAGGGAACTTGTGCTCTACCAGTTGACCTATTGTTTTTTGGGTGTATGCTATACATCATACTTACCGCATCTGTGCCATTTACATCTGGTGGACGCTGAATATCAACTACACCATCACAGTGCTTGAAAGCAAGGGTTTGTAGAAGGTCATAGAAGCCTAATTTACGGCTTTTGATCCCATGATGCTGAGATGACACAAGAAAATAAGGTATCAGAAACGTTTGAGAATTAGCTCATTTGATTAATTGATTGATTCATCACCACTCTATTGATACTGGTTATGAGAGCTATTAACCATACTGTGTCATATCTGCATTTCTGTCATACGATACCTACCTTGAGCCATTCCTTGGAGCTCATGTACAGTTCACTCCTCCTACTAACTTTTGTTTCCGTTTCTTCATCCCTCGTGTCTTTAGGAGGAAGAGGACCTGTCGAAACTAAAGAAACTAAACTTCACCTTTTCAAACCTTGAGATTATACCATGGAAATTGTATGTGTGATTTGTTTTGGGCACAATGGGCGCTTTGATGCTTCTAGCCAGTTCTCAAAATTAATGTTTTTTAAAGTTCGTTTAACTAGTTTTGTTTAAGACATGACAACTGATTGGACTACTTGATGATGAACTTACCAAATGAAACTACTAAATGTGTGTGTCTGTGTGTATGTGTGTGTATATATATATTATTATGATAAGTGTATAATTATATCGGTCCTTACCTGGAGTAGCCTTTGGATCAGACAACTCGATTTGTAAAGCCTGAATCTCAGCTAGAGCGTTTCTTGCTTCATCCAACTCTTGCCACAAAGTAATAACATCTTCGCGTACTCCTACACCTAGCTTAACGGAGGGCATACCATCACCCCGGCCACGCCCACTGGGAGTATTACCAACATCATGATCCATAGTGTTCTGGATACTTGCCAGGGTATCATCATACTCATCTGATACAGAAAACGCATGAAATCTACCACCAGTGTCCTTTGCGATTTCTTTAAAGTACGAGATAGTTGAAGGGGTGTTGCAGTTGAAGGACACGATGTGGACTGGTACTCTACTCCCTTGAATCTGATAACACATTCAATCATTATTATTACCATTATGGTTGTTATATTATCGAGATCATCATCTCAATTATTATTATAATCAACACCACCTTTTTATCACAATCATTATTACTACCACCATCACCATTGTCATCGTATTCGTCATATCATCATCACCTTCATTAATACCACCCTCATACTCATTGCATTCAGCATCAGCATTATCATCATCATCATCCTCACCATCATTAATGCCATCCTCATCATCATTGCATTCAGCATCATCATTATCATCATCATCATCCTCACCATCATTAATGCCACCCTCATCATTATCAGCTCTATCATCGCTTCATCTTTCAGTTATTACCTTTCTTTTAAGTAATTCAAAAGAACCATCAGAAGCATTTCCTTCAGTAAATAAATATACAGCTTCAATCTGTCAAATAGTAAACACAGAAACATTAGGTGAATTACAAATGAATAAAAGCAGCTGCTTGTTTTGATTTATCTTTAACACAATATATCAAATAGAGCACTGACTGGAAGAGGTCAAGTGTGCACTATCACAGCCCACTGAGAGCAGTGGAACTTCAAATGAAGGCATTACAAATGTCAGATCTATACTTTTGCTTAATTGAAATAATTATTTTCATGTTAGGTTCATGAAACCCTGAGGGCTGGAGACTGAGGCTACAGTAGGTTCTTGCAAGATTTCATGAAAATATTCAAGGAGTTTTCAAGGAATACTCAAAGACCAAAATGACAATTTTGAAGGAGTTAAATACAGCACACACTCAAGAATTCAACATCCCATACAAAATATTTGAACAGAGTACATGTGAATGTTCAAAAACTCAGGATGCCAGTGAATGTTATTGTCCAGTTATTGTGGTTTTGTGGCACAACATATTCATGTTTCAATACAATTCATAGATATTCATAGTAGATATTTATTAAATAACATACCTGTTGATCACTAATAGCCTTAGTCAATGCTTCCACTGTACAGGTGGTTGACCTTGGTTCAATTTTTTCTAGTTTCCAAATCCAGTTAAGAGCATCTTCCATGCTGTCCAGAGTAACACAAACAGCATGGTCCTGCCAGATATGTATGTCAGCAGCACATCTTATAAGGTTTATTTTAGCTATAAACATGACTTGCTCCTTAAGGACTTGTATCAGTGCATGTCGATAGGTGTCAAACTGGGTGTCTGATGCAACATCTATGTCAAGGACTATGGTAATGCTGCGCTCCTCAATTACACCAAATACTCTACGACTGATTAAAAAAAATAGAAAATTAGGTACTACATGTTACATCAGGTAATTAAAACCCTGCTGAAATACAAACCTTTCTGTAGTGAGCCACTCTAGTCTTCTCTTGTATAGATTGACCAGCTGCTTTAATTGCTTCTCTATTGACTGTAATTTCTCTTTGTTTGCAATAACCTAACAGTACAAAAAAGACATTTTCATTAAGTCATTTGAAGACATAATTATATGTAAATATTTAATTATTATTAATAATTTATAGTAAGGTAACTGTATGAGATGTATGTACTATGAAACTCACGTTATATACAGAGCCATCTCTATAAGGCACTTGTGTGAAGAGACCTTTGCAATATCTAGCACGAACTGGCTTTTGCAGTGGTTGTACATAGTCTTAAGAGAAGAAAAGAAGCACCATCAATACATATAAGCAGTGTACTGGGATTAATACAGCTATAATTATCTATTAAGGTGCTGACAAACGGTGCAACATTGCATGCAATGGACTGTTGCAGCATGTGTCTACCCCAAACTCGTAGCACGCGTGCAACAAATCTGCAGTTCAATCGCACTCCAACCTTGTAACTTTGCACACAACAAATTTGATTGTGTGAACATGGCTGCAATATTACCTGCAACATTTTGAAATTTCCAGCCAATCAGCTTGCACCAAATTTATAACCGCTGACCAACTATCTTAACATAGCAAGCTGACACAAGCAATGTTGAGTGATTTTGTTGCAATGTGTGTCAGCCTGATTCAAATTTGTTGCGTGTCATAATTAAGCACCTTTATCATCGATGTTCAACTTGTTACATATCTGCAATACACTCAGTGGGATAAATACTACATCTATTACTCTCTCACCATGTTCAACTCATTACATATCAGCAGTAGACTGGCATTAATACAACCTATTAACTTCCAGTCGGGTGTCCTAAAAAATTGTGCGTTCTGATTACCTACTTGAGCAGGCGGTATTTTGTCAGTACCTGCCCGCACTTACGGTCCAGTATCCTTTGCCACTTAACAACAAAACAAAACGATTACAAAAACAAGAAAACCAAAAATACATGAAAAAAAAAAGTTATTTATTGTCCTATAGTCAGTCCGGATAGGGAAAAGCTGTGCCCTCGGTCTTGAAAACAGACCTTGTCCTAACAGCCTTGGCCCGTATATTTAAGACCTCGAGCACAGTTTTCCCTATCCTGACCTCCTGGCCGGTAAATAACATATATATCTTTTAGTCCCTCATCATGTTCAACTTATCGAATTGCCACATTAGTACTTATTATGTATTCATTAGTCCTAGATGAGTTCTTACCGTCAGAATGTCTAAATCCAATGGAAGGTAGTATCTGTGTCATATCTAGCTTGCGTTTTTTTAATCCATGAACCTATCAATGTATTGCATGAAATAAGGTCAGAGTTCGATGTCACTGAGGAGGGTGCATTAAATATCATGCAATGTGGTTAAACAAAATATCTAAAATACAATAAAATTCATTTAATGCAAAAGGCCAATAACAGGTCACATGACCCAGCCCCTTAATGACTCCGACGAAGGACTAACGTCCGAAACGTCAGTTACTCTTGTTCTCATTACGGTGAAAAGATTATACTACCACGACACCTTTCCCTTAATGAAATGAACAGTTGTGTCAAAATGAACAAACTTTTATCTGTTTGCCATTTGATATCAATAAAGTACTATTATCATAGGCATCATAGATGAATAAGGATGCATGATTAGACAGCCTCTTATGCACTTCAGTTCCTTAGATGATGAGCATATCATTTATAATTTCCAGATACCTTTAGCCACTGATTTGTGGACATCATCATTCTAACATCAAGCTCCCATTGGCTCGTATTAGGAGAGTTCAGGCGCTGACTCTTGCTTGGGATATTGCTCGACCTTAACTCTTTGTTATCTTTAGTATAACCATTCATTTTGTTGCCAGTTTGGATGTTGCTATTGGATATTAGACCTGTAAAACAACATCAAGTTGAAGTTGTAGCAAAAAAGCCATTATCTTCTGAATAACAATGATGAAATCCCATACATGCCCCAAACAAACAGAAAGCAAAACTTATGACATAATATTGATCACCAAAGCAGCTGTCAATTCAGTATAATATTAAATTTAGAAATTTTGCTATATATATGATAGCTTGTGAGGCAATATGTTCAATACCAGAGTTAAACACCCACTCTTTGCATAAAATGCTCCAAATGGCACAAATTAAACCTTTATCGTCTAACAAGCAATGATTAGAGGATACAGTAGATCTACAGTAGATGGACATTATAGGAACACTAATCCTGAGACTAACAAATGCAAAAATATAACCTTGGTCGCCTAACATGCAATGATTGGAGAACGGATACAGAAAAAGACAGTTTTATTTAAAATTACTAAACAGTTTATACTGTAAATCTACTCGATAAAACAAATATTACTGAGTATCAACATATGAATCAAAGGATTGCAGTTATCGCTCACCAAGAATCCACTATTTGTGTTTAGGACAAATTGACTTCCAGATCAACAGTTCACACCTTCAAATAACTGACTTGTGCAACAAAGATCATTATTCTAGTAAACTCAGGCTACAATAGATTCTTTTAAGTCTTAATTAGATTAGCTTATCTAAGTAATAACAAGAAAGGACTCCAGTGTCACTCTTACGAGTAAACTCACCTGATCCTAATCAATACCACCAGTATTCCTGAAACTTTTGTACATGGTAAGAACTAAAAAGAAACCCTATCAATAAATGCTCCATTAATGTGACAATTCAGTAGCGTGGTTTAGTTATAAAGTAAGAATAAGTCAAAAGTTTTAATCGACCAAGACTTTTCTCTACTGTTTTTGTATTTCGCCCGGTTGCTAGCGAAGCGCTAGGACTCAGCCAATCAGTTACCGAGTTGGCGTCACATGTTCCATAAGGAAACACAGGTAGCCCAAACACAGATAAAATACGGACGATGGATCCGTCAGCCTGAGTTGTGTTCATATGACTGTAAAGAATTAGTCCCAGGTCAAACGTCGAGCTTTACATGAGCCGAACCTAATTGAAACAATAGATAACAAGGCGGTCTTCTTTGATGTGGTTAGGTTCGGTTTATGTGAAGCCCGACGTTTGACCTAGGCCTAAGAGTAGTATAGGGAATGGGGGTTCTAGCGCAGTGACAACCGGAGGATTACCCGCCTAAAGTGAATTCTCCGATTTTTACCGTTATTACCCGCATTCCCTGTTTTAA